>VYXH01010982.1:68498-109545 GCA_013397275.1 Burhinus bistriatus | reverse complement strand
CCTTGAGGGTATCCCTACTCAAGGGGAGATCCTGGTGTGCAGCCCTCTGCCGTGCAGGAGAGCTCAGTGGGATCTTGGGCTGTTCAGTCTTTGTGAGGTAAGATGATTGACCTATAGTCATATTTGCATATTGACCGTAGTACCAGCATTGTGGTGAGGTGAGCACATTGCTCAAGTTAGCCCTGGCTATTGTGTTGTTATTTGTCTCCCCGAAACCATGTTGAGCTGGGTGCAGCCATCATGACTACATGGACCCATTATGACCACTATGGGTGGTTATTGCTTGGGCCAGGTTAAGGGAGATAAAGGTCAGGTTGGCACTGGGGGGAAGCACACCATCACACTCAAACCTGTCAGTGTTTAAGAGGCATTTGGACAATGCCTTTAATAACATGCTTTAACTTGGTCAGCCTTGAACTAGTCAGGCAGTTGGACTACATGATAGTTGTAGGTCCCTTCCAGCTGAAATAGTTCTATTCTATTCCATTCCTTTCCATCTCATCCCATTCCATGCAAGAGCAGCTAAACAGGTCAGAACCAAGGCAAGGAAAGCCCATTTGCATACCTTCTCTATACTTGGCTCAGACCTCCTCAGGATCAAGTGCAATAGCAAAGCACTCACCAAGCACTTTAAGCAGCTTTTGTGTCAATTCATAAAACATTATTGGGTTAAAAATGGGCTTCAGTACCTTATGGAAGCTTAAAGAAACCAACATGGTTCTAGCAAGGAAGAGGATGAAGCTAAGCCCTGAGCACACAGTTACCCCCTACAGAAGCTACCAAAATCTGAGCAAAAATTTGACAGTCTTACAGCATAAGGAGAAGGTATAGTATGGACTCTGGAAGAACACCAATATCAATCTCCTGTTGCAAATACGATTACACAAAGAGTAGGGTGGTGCTGAACGTTACATATGAACGCATGTGAAAAAAAAAGTTTGTTTGATGATGAAGACAAGCTGCCTCTTTTTCCCCTAAGAATTTTGTGTTCCCTTGCTCAAGGAAAGGACTTTTTAGTTTAAATAAAGAACTGAACAGTCTCATTTTCTCAGTCCCAAGTTATTAGCTGCCATCATTCTGATGAAGTTGCTGTCACTCCTGTGGTCTCCCTTACTAAATAGTGAAGTGAAATCCTACTTCAGTAATATGAAAACTTTCTTGAAAGGCTTGGTGCTTAAACAGGAGTATATCAGAGGAGAGACTAAGAGCACTATGCACTCTTTGCTCTAAGCATTGAGTCATTCATTTTCACTTTTTCTTCAAAAAACGAACAAAAAAAGAACACAGTTCAAAGGAATACTCATCACAGGTGATCTGAATGTGATGTTTCTGAACTATGTACATCTATTCTTCTTGCTGACCCTACTCTTTAGTAACCATTCCTTTGTACACTGAACACATACGCTGTCCACCACAAACAAAAACCACAATCCATACATACACCAAACAAAACTAAAGTTACTTTATGATACTTATGATTTATGATATTTATGATTTTATACTTCTTTCAAAACATGACTTGTTAAAGCACTAATCATCTGAATTGATGATTCAAAGGAAATAGTGAAAATTACCCCATGATACTCAGATGATTTGACCTCAGGACTTCGGAATGGCTTTTTAGGTTTCAAATTTCGTATACAAGAAACCCTCCAAAAGCGTGCATTTTAACAGTCCCCTTCCAATTCCTTTTGCTGCACAGAAAGATATCTGTCAAAAAAATGGGAATTTAACCACACACCCCCCCCCAGGAAAACTGCAGAAAGGCTAGGAAATTACCTTTCACAAGCTTCAGAGCTTCAGATTAAAAACTATCATATGCCAGCTACAGGAAACATCTCTGTTTTCACTTTCCATAAGAACAACCTAAGTTTGATCTCTCCTGCCATCACCAGGCAAACCTAAAAGCGGAACAGCATGCAATGCTACAATGAAAGGCATTACTTCATTCTCTCAGCTTAGGTTATTTCACTTACACCAGAAAAAAATAAAACAATGTAAGGTAAAATTAAAAGTCAAAGACCAGTAACTCTGTCAAAATCCATGCACTTATCAACCTTAGTTCATTATGAGGTCAGCTAATTAGAAATGTTTCATGGAGACACCAACTGTTTTAGCCTGATCTCTTTGCAGCATTTTTTTGCCAGTTTGGCTAGCTGTTTGAAAATATAATCAACTGGCTAAACAGAATTTCAGCTAAGATATATGCTTTAATTATAGAAACTTCAAACAAGTTGCCAACTTGGCTCACATGACAAAAACCTTTTCCAAATTGAATTAGAATTTTATGCCATCACCTCATTAGTACTGCAGTTAAAATGCATCACTTGGGTCAAAAGAAGCAAACGTATTGAAAGGCGTCCACAAAAACCCAAATAAAAACATTTTAATTCATGTAATTAATATCACAAGAGTTCTAGCAAATTGTCTGGTACACAAAGGTGGTAAGTAGCAAAATGCTGGTAAGAGAATAATCTTAGGAGAAATTCTTTTCTTTGATTTTACGGATTCATTCTTTTTTTTTTTTTCTAACAATAGGTGAGCTGCTCATTTTAAGTAGCCTTCTAGGGAGAAAAAAACACTTCACTTCCATATTTCATTCTTTCTCGTTATGATTTTCAAGATTGCCTCATGATTCTGAATGCCTACATTTTTTGAGTATCTACTTTGAAAGACATTAAGGGAACAAGATCAGATAATTATGTTTGGGTATTCAAGAAACATAAAGGCACAAAATCATCAGCTTTCATAATGTGTGCCTAAAATTACTTAAATTGATTTGACTTACTCCCAAATGGCTAATGATCTACAGAAAGCAGTTTGAAATTTTGAGAAAAGATCTAAAGAAATAAAATCAGAAGTCTAAAACTGATCTAGAAAAAAGAAAATCAGCAAGGTTTCAAAGAATTATTTCTGCTCACCTAAGGCAGACTTTGCAGTCAATCTCAGGAACACTGATGCATCAGTGGTTCAAACTCTGGTATTTCCTACAAGCTAACGTACAGAAGTACCATTTCGTAAAGCATAATTGAATAAAGCATTTCTAAAAGAGTAATAGAAGACTTTCAGGTTATCCATCAAAGGAAATCTAGTGAGAAATAAAATGTACTTTGTTGAAAATGAGGAGATTCTGTCATATTAGGCACCACTGCCCTCTTCAGTCAGGCAGACATCAATTTCATATACTTTGTTTAGACAACTTTGCATGATGATTTCCCACCAAAATACTGACAAAGACAACCTTGTTTTTTACTTTAGGGAATGTTTTTCTTGTAACAGCAAGACGTGATGCAGCATTTCATTCATATACCAAAAATAAATATTTTGCTGTGATGTCGTTTGATTTGACACATGGTTTAGATGCATGTACACTATGAAGATAACATACAGTTCTTTACCTAGTTAACATTTCCTCTCATTCATATATGGATTTGAGAAACATGCTTCTTTTATGTGGAAAGACTGCATCACAAAGAAAATAAGTCACGTATCATTTTCATTCACTTCATACCTGATAGGGCTACTAAGGAATCACACATCTGAAAAGCAAGACTTCAATAAACCTGTAACAACTGGTTAATGAAGATAAAATTTTATATATATAAAAAATATTTTTTTAAAAAGTCAGTACATCTTTCATGATATTCCCTAACTAGTATGCAATAAAGCATGACTAACATGGAATTTTTGCAAGCAAAATCTCACACCTGAGATTTGAGAGTTTCCAGGTACATCAGGATGAAAAGGCAGCACTGAAAATCCAAATAGTCCCATTAACAGTCTGGATGTCAGCAGACTTCTAATTCAGTCCTTGCTTTTCTTATTCACATCACTTAAGAATTGAAACTTGAGCCAATCTCAACTCGAGGCAACACAAGGCAGCATGAGAGTAAACACTAGATAAAAGCTTTCATGTGTCCTCACAGAAAGAAAAGCCATTTTACCTCTCTGAGCTTCAATTTCTCTTTTTTTCATAAAATGGGAATAAATTGTATTAATTATCACCATTTTGTCATGCATCTTTTATCCCTCCGCTTTCAGAGATGGAGAAAATCCAACCATTATCTAGAAGCATGTCATACTAAGAAGGGACTTCTGCCTAAGATTCTGAGTAACCTTGAAACAAATCATCAGAGCAAAAATAAAACTGTATAGCAGCTTTATCTCCAAGAGCCAGCAGAACATGAAATCCAACAAAACGCTCCCTCTCATGCAAATCTAATTCCGCAGCATCTCCTTCTTCAGTAAGCTATCCAGATAGACACATCATCGTGCTTGGCACAAAAGTCAAAAGGCTCTAGCTATTTCAGATCCTATTTCAGAGGTGCAGGAATTACAGAAGCAGTACACTTAACTGCACCAGGTTTTAGAAAGCACAATATTCATCCTTATATGCTTAAAGTTGCATGTGGAAGAACAAAGACTTCAAATCAGCTCATTACAGCTCATTATAGGAAGTTATAACCTCTACTGGCAAACTTCAGAGAGTTCTTGCATTCCAGAAAATGCAATCAGATTTTCACTGACCTTGGGTGGCTTCTCTGATTTGCAGACAAAGGTTCAGCAATATGTCTGGCTGTCCTCAATCTAAAGCAGAATTTTCTTAATTGAACTACTTATCTTAAAAGTTGGCTTGGACCTAGGAGCAATACAGTGTTGTGCTAACTGCAAACGTTACTAATTTCCTTAGGGCAGATTACAAGCACGGGTACCTCAGCAACTCAGTACAATGATCACTCAGACAAGCTCAGCCAAGCCAGCTCAGATTCAGGACCAAAGCTCATAGTTCAGTCCTGTAGGATGCAGCTACCCCTCCAGGAAGTCCTTCAGGTACCTCCCAGCTCTGGAAAGGCTTTGAGCTTTTGTGCAACACTGTATGAACACAGCAAACCCAAGCTAACTGACCTTATGTATGCACGTGGCCTGATGTTCTCAAGCCAAAATACCATTCAGACCCTAAGGGAAACAATGCACAGATGCATTGGCTGGTTTCAGAATTGCAAGTACTGTATTATTTGTAGTATCTAGGACCAAAACTGAGTTGTCGTGTAGCTTACTGAAGCAGTGAATGCCAGTGAAGGGAACTGGTGGCCATTTCTCAACCTTTTCCACTTGCAGTCAGATACACAAAAAGTTCAGTTACAGTCTGGTGCAAACAACGAAAACGCAACTAGACTGTGAACCTTTAACCCTTTTAGTCCTGTGTGGCTCTCTTTTTTCAGTATAGCATCTGGTTGGCAGCTTTCTTTTATATGCTTACTTCATTAAGATGCACTGCAGGCACATTTTTTCCGTCTGTCAGGAATATTAGGCAACAAGCAAGTAGTTAATTAATGTTAAGATAACCCCCATGTGAGAGAAACACTTTTTCTTTTGGTTTCATCACAGCTGCATCTGTATTTAATAGATTTTAAAATTGCATCTCTGTCTAGTTCATTTATCTCCCTTTCTCCCCCTCTTCTTTCCAATGACTTGTTCCACAGTTCTGACTACTGACTGCACACATTCCTCTCCCTAGTCTCACTCCCACCATTTTTTATAAGTAAAATATGGGTAGGACAAGGAAAAAGATCAATTACGATATGATTCCAAGAGAGCCAACACAGCATGAACACAAGACAGTAAAAAAGAAAATGTTATCCTTTAATGGTTCAACTGAATATCCATTTGTGATTTCTATGACAGAAGGAAGTAAAAGCTTCAGAAAATAAAGCACATCTAACCTATGGATCCAGAGTTATCATTTTAAATTGCAAAAAGACATTATATACATTTGCACTCCCCTGCACATACCTCTACACCTTAAACCAAGCCTCCTATATATTTTGGTACTTGTAGGCTGTAAAGTTTGGATGGGCTTTTGCATGATACAAACACCTTTGTAAAAAGAAAAAAGAAAACAAAACCAAAAAACCTACAATGAAAATTAAAAAAAACTTGGAAATTATAGTACCTGTACCCTTTTTGTCTTTGTAGTCCCTCACACTATACTCACCAGTAAAAATAATCAATAAATGCATTTTCAGAAAAACTTTCCAAACAACTTTACAACCCTGAAACCATACATAAGTCTGAAGCTTCAGAATTTTGTGATTCATTAAAAAAAAAGAACACAAGAAAAGCTTTTTTTCCCATTATTTTCCCTCTAATAACATTTTAGAAACAAGCAATAAAGTCAGAACTACTTCAAGACAATCACTGAGAATTTGAAAGAGGGTTAAGTGAACTGTGTTCTGAATCACCACGTTTTATCTAGATCAATAAAGCTGATCTAGTTTGAATTTCAAACAATAGCTTACCTGTAGTTCAGTTTCCTCTTTTTCACTGAAAATAAATCATAGAATCGCAGAACCATAGAATCATAGAATGGTTTAGGTTGGAAGGGACCTTAAACAACACGTAGTTCCAACCTCCCTGCCATGGGTAGGGACACTGACCACTAGACCAGGTGCTCAAAGCCCTGTCCAGCCTCGCCTTGAACACCTCCAGGGATGGGGCATCCATGACTTCTCTGGGCAACCTGCTNGTTGGCCTTTTGGGCTGCAAGCGCACATTGCCAGCTGATGTTGAGCTTCTCATCAAACAACACCCCCAAGTCTTTCTCTTCAGGGCTGCTCTCAATCCATTCCCCAGCCAGCCTGGGATTGCCCCGACCCACGTACAGGACCTTGCAGTAGGCCTTATTGAACTTCATGAGGGTGGCACTGTCCAGGTCCCTCTGCATGGCATCCCTTCCCTCCAGCGTGTCGGCCACTCGACGCAGCTTGATGTCATCAGCAAACTTCTTGAGGGTGTACTCAATCTCACCAGCCATGTCACCAACAAAGATGTTAAACAGCACAGGTCCCAGCACCAACCCTGAGGGATTCCACTCATCACTGGTCGCCACTCGGACATCGAGCTGTTGACTGCAAGTCTTTGAGTGTGGTCATCCAGCCAATTCCTTATCCACCGAGTGGTGCATCCATCAAATGCATGCCTCTCCAATTTAGAGATAAGGATGTCTTGTGGGACAGTGTCACAAGTAGACACACAAGTCCACAAGCTTTGCACAAGTCCAGGTAGATGACATTAGTTGCTCTTCCCTCATCCACCAACGTTGTAATGCTGTCATCAAAGGCCACCAAATTTGTCAGGCATGATTTGCCCTTAGTGAAGCTCTGTTGGCTGTCACCAATCACCTCCTTATTTTTCCATGTGCCTTAGAATAGTTTACAGGAGAATCAATGCATAGAAGACATGCATAGAAGACATTGCTCATATTTACTTGGCAGTGCACAGGGCTACGTAGGACCACAGGAAATGACCTACAGGGTAAGACGAATGGATAATCCAGCACCTATTTCTTCTGTCTTCAATAGCGGCAAAAGGAGATGTCTTTTAGGCAGCCTAGATCACAATCTGCAGTCACTCACCTGGAGAAATCCACTCCACTCCACAGCCCTTGTTCTAGAAAAATTATTTGCCCTCATTATTGAGGCTGCAAATTTAATTTTTACAGCAATCTGGCTCTCTCACTGCTGTGACTGAGGAAGCATCCCTCTCCATAGCATTATTGCCAGTGTATCTGACTGCACTCTGCATTTGCCTCCATGTTTGCTTCTCTGTCACTTCTATCATATGAGTTGACACAGCCAATCTTCATCATGACTTCGCACCTTTCCTCTCCAACTGCTGGGATTGCCTAATAGCTGCAAAGCTTTCTTCCTGAACAGCACAGGAGAAGCTTGGTGGAGTGCAGGACAGACAACACAAGCAGCAAGGCCAGGGCTAGCAGGGAGGATGCTCAGTCTCCATGCTCTGTGCATTGGCAGGCTGTTGCAGAAGCTGCCCTGTGGACCAGAAAGAATCCACAGCTACTTCCTACTGGATTCTTCTCACTCTCACCTGTTGTCATGAGTTTGCTACCCCTCTCAGACTGGAACTTCACGCCAATGTCTTCTTCAATTGTTCCTAAAGCTAGCCTCACTAAAATTAGCAGAAAAGGGAAGGCAAGGACCTATTAAAGGTTTTCACTGTTTGCAAATTCCTTTAGTAGTAGACATTTCATCATTGCTAAGCAGAATTACAAAACTCTTGCGTTTTTAACAAACCTATTTGATTTGCACTTCAGACCAGATTTTCAAAGCAGTTAGGTGCATGAATGATTCAAATGTGTGCCTAAGAGGATTATCAGGTGCATCCAGATAGAGTCTGAAATCAGCAGGTGTCGCGGTTTGGGCTGGACTGGCCAATGAAAATGAATGACAGATGCTCTCCCCCACCACTATCTCCAAGGAGAGGAGGGAGAGAGAGAAAGAGACTTAAGAGTTTAAAGAAAACTAAACTACTTTAATGAAAATATTAATAAATTAATAAAAAGAAAATAATGAAATATATGCAATATATACAAAACTGTATCGAGCTCCCAAGAAGACGATCACGTCACCAGCAGGCACCGGGAAAGTCCCAGACAGGACTCAGCAACAGATGGGAACTGGATTCCAGATCTGGATTCAGGAACACACAGATCAGTATCGAAGGCAGACAGAGTCCTCCTCGGACGCCGACCATTGAAGAAAGAGAACTGACCCTTTGATCCCGCAGCTTTTATACTGAGCATAAGGCAGATGGGATGGAATACCCTGTTGGTCAGCTTTGGGTCACCTGTCCTGTGCGCTCCTCCCGGCAGGTGTGACCCTTCTATGCTTCTCTGCTTCCGACTCTCCAATGGGGCAAATAACAAAGTCAGCTGGCCTTGGTTTTTATAGCAATAAGGATAAGCAAGAGCCTCTCTGCATACCATCCCTTGGCATAAATACAACTAATCAGGTCTTATCACTCTGAGAGTGAACAGTTTCTGCACAATATGCTGTTAATTTCAGAGAGTTCAGTTAGTTAGAAGAGCCTTAGCTGCACAGTAAAATTACAAAACAGAAAATGGGTCCCGTTTTACCTCAAACCAGGACAGCAGGAAAAAAGAATTAGGTGCTTTTTTTTAAAGCCTATTCTCATGCTTTATCTCATAAATATCTTTTTGGCCTGTCTTTATCACTCAGTAATATAGATTTCTATTATCACCTAAAGTCTCACTCACTCTGTGTTCAATAACTTTTTGTCTAGCACGGAAATGAAAAGCAAGTTTCTTCCTATATTACAAGTGCACACAAATACGTGACACATTCCCATACCAACATAACTGCATACTTGTGACCAGCAATGCCAACTTTTCCTCATTGATTGGAGTTGAGGATGTGTACACACCGACACTTTATGAAAAAAATCCTTTTTATTTAATCTTTCTTTGTATTTTCCCTTTTGACTTTATTTTCCTTTCAAAATCAGAATCACAACAAAGACACTACAGTTGCTATTTATGTTATTCCTTGAGACTAGGGTGGCCATATCAGGTGTCTCTGAGAACATGTTTATGAAAAGATAGAAGCAGTGTTAGGAATGCCACTTTTTTAGGTACCCACCAATTGATCGATGATACTGGATTTTGAAAGCACTACACAGCGAACTACAGGTATCTACAGTGCTAACAGCAAGGGTAGAAGCACTTGGTAGGTAAAAGGAAAGTACTTGTGGGAGACTAGGGAGTATTAATGTTTTTTTAGATGACATGGCAATCCTGCAGTGCAACTTGTATGCTTTCTGCAAACTGGACAGAAGCAGCATAGGTTAACAACAACTCTTAGCAAATGTTGCCTGCAGTACTCTGACCATATCACACACCTGAAGAAAAATCTTTAACATAAAATATCATCGCAAAATTTCAGCTAGAAGATCTACTCATAACGATCACCCAAACTCAACAGGTACCTTTCAATTCACTTTCCTGTTCCCTGCCAGCAGCATCAGATCTAGCCTTGCTAGTATACAAAGAACTGATGACCCTTCCTTTAAGCAAAAAGGCACACACGTCTGTATCACCACCTCAAAAAGAAGAAATGTGAAGACAGGAAAAGATTAAAATTAAGGGCAAGACTCTTGTTCAGGAGGGAAACTACATGAAATGTGAAAACTTGTTAACAATTGCAACAGGAAATTCTTCCTGGCATGCACATAAAACAAAGACAGCGTTTCATTAATGGATCAGCTTGCCCAGGTTTGCCTGTGGGGAGAGAGAAAGAAAGTCAATGGTTGAAAATTTGGCTCCTCAGAAGGTTCATTCCTTCTTTCACTTAGAAAAAAAAAAAATAATAGGGGAGGCTGAAGGTTGGCAGGAAGGGGATTAAAAGAGATGCTTATGGCTGTCTGATACTGTGGTCTGGCACTCCTCTCAACACAATATAAAGGCAAATACAAATCACATTTTTGGCCTGCATCAGTGCACAACAGCAGTGTTAGAGCTGAGTTCCATGTTGCTCCTGTTCTGAAATGTTTCTAAGGCAGCAGCAAAACATGTAAATCTGTGGTAGTACCTAGCTTGGTGCTCCAAATTCAGGTCTAGCTACTAAGGCCTGCACGTCTGCCAGAGGTTGTTACCAATACAGATCTATTAGTACAACTATGTAAGTCTGTAAGTGCAGGTAGGCTTCTTCAACCTCCTTCACCTTTAAGGCCAACCTTACTTCCAGCCATAATAATGGGTCTAAAATTAGGAGATGCTGCCATTGATGGGCAGGGATATTCCATATTACAATATAGATCAGAACCATGCTGTTTTGAAAGGGATGCAGAAGGCCACTGAAAAGTATGTTTTTGAAAGGGACAGTGTAAGTAACAGCCATGTCTGGTACAAATGTTAGGGAGTATACAAATTATTTAAGATTACTGTTAAACACAAGTTCTCTTTACATGTAAATCTCTCAACATTAGAAGGTTTAAGAGTACGAGGTTTACCTCAAATGATCCATTGCCTTCATCAAATGGCTGCAAATAATTGATCATGTACAAGCAGAGCCCCTGTACATGACATTAAGAGCTGAGTTACTCAGAGCACAAGTAGGGTCCTTTTTCGTGATTTCTGGACATCTGTCATCTCAGAAACCCAAAAGCAGAAGGGATAGCAGCAGGATTATAGACTGCTGCTTTTAAAGGTACTCTACAGCCAAAATAAGTAGAACTTAGCATTTCTGACATCATCAGTAAGAAGAGCAAATGAATTAACTTACCAAAAGCAGACTGCATGTAGCTGGGCCACAGCAACTGACTGGTGATGTAGTAAGAATTGACCTCCAAATTTATAAGCATCTACTATAGACCTTAAATTAACACAACCAGCTTTTAAAGGAACTGGTGTATTCGTCAGTGTACACTTCCAAGGTGGATGAGATCCCTGCTTACCTAAGATGTTGCCCTTGTTCCCTAACAAAATTACCAGCAATTTGACTCTCCACCATCTTACAGTCATATCCAAAAAACAACATTAGGAAAGACACACATGCCTACAATGTAGCTGAAGGTATGCCTACAGCTGGTACAGACATTCTCAAGATATTTTTAAACTACCTAAATTTGGTATAGCTGGCAGAGAAGTGTTGACACAAGGAGCTGCAGTTGGGCCAACTGCCCAAGTGTTTACTAATTCTTGGATAAGTTTTGGCAACCATACAGGGCCAAGGTTGCTGCTGTTACCAGAGATATACCCAACTTAGCAAGCTGAGTCAAAGACCTGAATAAGGTTTGTGTGGACCGAAGTATAAACTTATCTTCACTGAACACTGGGTGCAACGCAAGGACTGAATCCACTGTACAATAAAATGGTAATGAAGCTAGAGGTCTCATATACAGAGAGTTTCAGAGCTGGTTTTCATGCAGCTCACATGTTAGCAGATGTTCATTTTGGCATAAAGATCATTGCAATGGTCTGCTGTTAATAGCCAATTACAAATTGCAAAAACCCTCAAGACAGCCTTCAATACAAACTGTAGAGACCCATTCTTTTTTGCATGAGGACTGCTACAATTCTACTCCTGTAATGTAATCTTTTAGATGCAAATCTGTTTTTCCAGTGGTACAAGGTCATCGCCTCTGAACATGGACTGATTGTGCTATATAGGAATTAGACACACTTCTCAGAATTATGGCGATAGAATTTCCTAATCATTTGGGTCTAGTTTCCTTGTAGAAAGAGTAATTGGCAATTTTTCCAAACTGGTAATTTGGCTCCATAGTGACTAATTATATTCTTTTTTAAATAAAATATTCCAGTGTGTTGCAAGAGGTTTATTACACAGCAAAATAAGACAAAAATTGCTCATTTAGAATTAAATTCTATCAGACTTTCATATTTATCTGCTCTAAGTGTGAACAGACAAGCAGTTCCAGACCAACAGCTGTCCTTTTCTCAAAAAAGGAATTAAACTTTGGGTTATGTCTTCCAAAAAATACAAGGATTTTATTCTCAATGTTAACTTATGTTCTCATTAAAACAACTCTTTTGATTGAGAACTATTTGCATCATAGTGACAAATATGAGCTGTCAGAAGCATGGACCTTTAAATATGAATATGTCTGATGTTGTGGTCTTTTGAAACAGATTTGTTGCCTAAACATAAGGAATCATCATAATCTGTGTGAGCCTGGAAACATCACAAGGTGACTTACATCACATGGCAAATTAAATCTGGAAGTTTCCTTTTGCACCACTATAAATTATCTATATTGTTGTTTAGAATCAATAAGCCTAACACCCAAAAATATGAAGGCATCTTAAGATACAGAGTTGAACAGCACAATCTTGTATAAATCTGTCACCATGCAGAAATAAAAAAGCTAACTCCAAATGAGAGAACGGCTTATGAGCTCAAGTGCTACACCAGGCGAACACAGATGATTCTCAGACCAAATTAGTATCTTCACACAGCACTGCTTAGTGCCATGTAGACACAACAACTTGGTTTAGGTTCACTCAGGAACAGCTGAAAAGGCTCCGCTAAAGAACTAAAAAGTGATCAAAATTTGTCTTTACTAGTGAAGATCTCAAGTAGACCATGGGTAATTTCCAGTAAGCTAGTTGTGTTTAAATTGTTTATATTTTTCTTCCATTTGCTTTTCTCTCAGCTAAATACTGTACTCTGCAAAAGCCTAGCACCCAGTGGCCAGCTCTACCACTACTCTTGAGAGAACACAGACCTGCGAGAGGTAAGGTCATATTTGCTGTAGTAATCACAGCAAACCAAAACAGATCAGGAACTTTATATCCAGTCAGAAGGGACAAAGAAATGAGTTACTACTCCATAAATCACAGAATTGTGGGAGATAGACAGAAGGAGTTTCAGAGGTCACTTAAGGCATCTCCTTGCCCAAGAGCAGGGAAAACAACATGCATTCTCATACAAAACTTATTTAACCTGTTCTTAAAATCTTCCTACACTTGTCATGACTGGAGCCCTGCAACTAGATGGCACCCTGCATGATCTCTTTTCAGACATCTTGTTAATTCCGAAACAGTGACAAAACACAGGATTATGAAAGAAAGGTTCCAGAAAAAAATCACTGCAAAGGAATGAAGCTAGTCCAATTTTAAGTTTCTTGGTTTTATTTTTTTAAATATTGCCCAGCTTTTATTCTTCTCTTACATTTGTTCTTTGGGAGGGCGTGAGTTGGGATGTCTAGGAACAATACTAGTCAAACTATGGCAACCAGTGCTGCAAAGAGCTGAAAGGTATTCAGATGACTCATATTTAATGACTGATTGGGTGTTTTAGGAATCTAAATCTATATAGTGAGTGACAAAGTTAGTTCCTTGCTTAAAGGCTACAAATCACACTCCTTCTCTTTCCACCAAATATACATGGAGCTCCATGTTGTTTTAGTTGTGGTCTTATCTGTGGTGCAAAATCTGTCTGCTTTTGATACTCAGACTCTCCACATCAAACAGTTGCCATCCCTGAAAACCAGAAATTTGTCATATTCACCTTCCTTCATCCACTGCTGTCCCAATATCATCCTCAATAGCATGGCAGCATGGAGTAGAATCAATCCCAGGTTTTGGTCCTAGGTATGTCTATCTTCAGCAGAAAGGAAGGAGAAAGAAAGCAAATGCCTACAGAGAAATGAATCTGTGTAGATGTGGGTGTTCTGTGCATATGAGTGAAGAACAGGGAAACAAGATTATTGCATTTAGGACAAGGATGAACTGTCATTGTTTCAGGCAGGCACAGAACACATATTTGAAAAGAAACTAAAGCTGGGGGCGGGAGGGTAATCTCTCCACGTAATTGCAATTGTCCTCCTTGTGATATGCCCCCTCTCTGAGAATCATTGCCATAACAGTGACAAGTTTCTATGACTCAGTGCATGACTTACATTTATGCCTAGGAAGCGCTCTCTGTAAAACAACATTCATTTATTTCCCAGCAAACATATTTAGGCGCCATAAAATTGCATGTATTTCTTCCTTTGGGGGGAGGGATAAAATATTTAGACTGGTTTCTAAATCCATTGCTTTTCCTTCCCCCCTCCTTTTCTCCCAGTGCAGCCAACAAAATAATCATTCCTTGCCGTGTCTCACTCAATAAAGTGCTAAATAAAATCAGAAAGCCAACCTGCTCATATCATGAAACAAAATATAATGCAGATGTCATGCACGTAGCTAATATTACCTAAGTAATGTTGCTCAAGCAGATGCCACCAGCCACACTAGAGAAATATATTTCCAAGATACTGCAAGCTACTTAGTATCAGTATCACTTCCTCAGGCATCTAGGTAAACAAGCATGTATCAAAACCAGATCTTTAAAAGGATCAGAAATTAAACTCATGAAAAATCCTACTGACTCACTGGCTGCCCGTCCTACTGATAGTGGAATAAGGCTTACACCTCAAAGCTTCACCCTCTGTAATATATGAAATACATTCTAAGGTTATTTTACTCTTCTTAATTTCTCTGGCAACTAGCAGTATGCCAATACCATCCCATTATGCTTGCCCACTGGAACTTACTGATAGAAATAAAGACAAAAAGTACACCATTCAGACAATCTGCAACTAATATTGGAATTCCAAGGAATTATCTCTAGAACAAGGTCCTACACAACATATTTCTAGACTTTATGTCGCGTAAATTCTAAACTGTAATAGCCTTTGAAAGAAAATGAAGTGGTTGTATGCCTATATTATGCATACCAACAAAATCTAACCCTTGAAAATAAACTATCATTATTCTGCAAACACAAATTTATCTAAGAGGCGCAAATTTCTTTTATTAGCTGGCGGTCATCTCAGAAATTGAATGTTTTCGGTAAGAACTTGCCAGTACTGGCAAAATTCTCATCAATTCAAAAGGGTCCAAGACTTGCATTTTTTTCCACTGTTTTTCTCCTGCACTTGATACTAAAATTACTTTACAAGGCAATCACTTGCAATCAATTTTGATCCTTAATCTGGCAAAATTCCCTTGGTCTTAGTAAATTGTGTTGGAGGTTCAGTTTCCTGAACTACAGAATCCCCAGAATTTTGCCCTATGTACCTTGGATGAGTTACCAATTAACTCCCAAATGCCTGCGGATGTTTTGAAGACAATTTGACAGGATTTCTTTCCTCACTTCAAAAAAAATTTAAAAAAGGCAAAAAAAACTTTGCTGCGGTTGTGGAGCAGATACCATCCAAGAGGTTCATTCAGACTGAAGACCTGGCAGACTATACAAGAGTATACCAGATCTGACTCCCAGCCCATGCAGTCAGACTCTCTTCCTATAGAAATCAGGGTATGGGGGAAACGGAGAAAGAGGACAGATACATACAGGGAGATCTCCTTCCAACATGTTAACAGACCAGCTTCTGTCACATGGACAAGTTTCAAAAAGCACTAGTAGCTATAGCTATAAGAAGCCACTGTTTCCAGTGGGACCAGAATTGCAAACTTTAGGTGCTCCCTTTATTCCTGCCTGACCTGTGTTATTTTCTCCCTCCCTTGTCCTATAGCATTTACAATACAGACTCATTTATCGACCACAGCAACCACTTTGTCCATTTATCCTTTGTAGCCATTTCTTGAGAAAATGGCGACACCTATACTAAGAAATATTGTCGGTGAGTTTAAAACACAGCATAAAGACTGTAAGCAAGAGTCTCAGCTAGCATAATGCAGACTGCTCGACTGTCAGTGCACTGATCTATAGCATTTAAGACTCCCACCACAGCCACTGCAATCAAAATGATATTCATATTGCTTCCCAGCATGCAAACAGACAAGAATATGGTTGCAGTCTTTACTTTTGTAAATAAACCAGTGAAATCCTTAATGACCACATAGATCTTCCATGACTTTAGTCCAGTTTAAGCACAAGCATAATTTTAAGGTGTTTATGACAACAAACAAATTCATACTTAATGCCACATGTAAGAATGTCAGTAGCACACACTCTTGAAAGAAAACATCCAAAAGGATATGATGAAACATGGGAATATTTTTTCATGACGGTAACTTTTGTCGCATCTTTAAAAACAGATTATTTGTGTCATGGGGCAATTACACTTATGTACAAATGGTTTTGATGTTTTCCTTTTAGCCCAAGGAATCTGGCTATTGTTATTTTCTCATTTTTCGGCATCTTGCCTTCTTCAAGAAAAGCTTCCTCCTTTTTCACGTTGTGCCTGATCTCATTTTCTATTCCTGTGTTTATTTTTTAAGTCATTCAAACTTCATTTCCAGAAGCTAGAAGCCAGTGGAATGTATATTATCAATGTTATGCTAAGACACCAAAGCTAGTCTATAAAGACTTAAATATAGCCCTGATGTCAAAAATGTTTAAACCATAAATAACAGCTTTTAAAATGTATAAAGCAAAAATGGAGCATCATTCCAATAAATTAGCAAAAAGGACCCACTACAGTTATAAAACTGAAAAGCACAATTTGTTTAACACAAAATCAGTAAAACCAGCTGGAGATGTTATTTACAAGCTCCTTAAGTGTCCAACATCCTTCTTTGAAATCTGGTTTTGCTGAAGCTAAACCTACATGATAAAAAGGTAAAAAGAAGGGTAATAATTAGTTGTTATCTTTTTCCTCTGTCCTTGCTGTTAATTGAATTTCCTCTGGCTAAGGAAAACAGGCTGAAAATATCAATTCAGTCATACTTAATTTTGTTGAGAACTGTGAAATGTAAATGCAAAACAAACACTAAAAAAATCAAGCTACAAAGAAGGATTTGGGCATTTAAGGATAGTTGGTGATAATATCTTCTCTGTTGCCTTTAACATTAATTTTCTCTCCATTATAGAATTTTATTTGTATTAGCTCTCAAACTCTGACAGTTCTTTGCCTCCCCCTCCTTCCTGATATAAAAGTTGAGACTCACAACATAATTAAAATAGATTAAAATGACCAAGAAATAATTTGTTCAAACAAAGCCTGATTATTTTATACCTGGTTGGGCAATATTCAGAACCATGAATATTTTTTTCCCCAACACATCTATTTCTGTACCTCCTCACTTAGCCAATCTGATCCATTTCCTAGCCTTACAGAAACTCATATCTGTTTTTAAACCTTGACTGACCCTCAACTAACACTGCGAGCACCTGTTAATTCAAGGTCAAAAATATTACAATCATAAACTGATGGTATTCTGATCTCTAATGAAACTTGAGATGGACAAGCACACAGACGTATAAAAAAAAATCATTAAGGTATTTAAGTAACACACATTCATAATTTTATGGTAATGCTATGGAATACTTTTTAAATTAATGAAATTCATATAATTTATTCTGTCCTGTCACTGGGCATCACTGAAAAGAGCCTGGCACCCCTTCTTTCAGTATTTGTACACATTGACGAGTTTCCTCCTGAGCCTTCTCATCTCCAGGCTAAGCAATCCCAGTTCTCTCAGCCTTTCCTCATAGGTGAGATGCTCCAGTCCCTTCATCATCATGGCCCTTTGTTGGACTCTCTCCAGCACGACCATGTCCCTCTTGTACTAAGAATATGTACATTCATATTGTTTTAGCACTGGGGGAAGTTTCACATTATTTCAAGCTGACTTTAAAAACATACTTTTATTTCGTTACCCCACCCGCCATTATTTTTCACAAAATGACGAATTTTTAAAACATCCGTTTTCAGAAATACTTCTAACCTATGAATGACTTATCAGATTTACTTCAAAATATCTACAATTAATTCAATAGTCAAGGAAGAAAGGATTTGGATTAAATTATTCTGTATAACTCACACATAATGTAAATAAATCTATACTAAAATACAAAATTAAACTCAACTTTATTTACAGTGCTCCTTTATCTGCATGTTCAGAGTGATTAAAGAAAATAACAACTGATGTCCATCCAGATGGCAAAATGCTCATTCTGACTGAGGCACATCTTACTTTGTACATAAAGGAGCATCAACACATATTGAGCTTCCCAGCACTAAGAGTTTTGAGAAAGAATCACCTTCCACAACTAGGCAGACTCTCGGGTTGGCCCTCCTTATTTTGACAACCATGCTAAAGATGCAGACTTGTTGGACTTATAGATTTAGGCTGAATACAACCTTAAATACTGCAGCTGATTGCATATTACCTGAGTAAAACTCCATGACAGCATGGCAGTAAGCAAAACTTGGTGAATCTTTTCAGAAAGTTTTTGCAAATGAAACTACTACACACCCCCTATTTCCCCTCTCCTGTACATGTGGGATTCTATATAAACAGTCTCCTAAGCAGTATGTTCTTCTCATCACCCCAGAAGAGTAAGAACGATGCTTCCTACCCTGAAGCTATCTGCTCTTTCAGCACACCATGGCAGAAATGAACTTCTGATCTCAAGCCCACTCATGCCAGTTTCAAAAAGGAGGGTCCTGCCAACAGTGGCAGCAACTGAATACTAGGCAACTGGTGTAATTGAACTAAGTTGTTGATATGAGTAGGAAATTTTGCAGTTGCACGGGTCAGTCAAGCACGAGCTGAAGACACTCATCTGTAGACCAGAAGCAGTCATGAACATGGCTCACAGCCAGCCCGCCGCTTATTTGCTTCTCTATCACTTGAAAAGTTTATAGTAAGAGTCTCACTTTCATCCCCTAATGTAAATGTGCTTTTGGGATGGTGATTCCTTATCATTTGCAAACAACTGCAAGAAAAGGTGTAGACACAGCAGTTGTATATATATAGGTATCAAAATGTAAAGGAATAGAACATTCTAATTAAATTATACAAAAGCCACTTCGAAATCCCAGTATGGCACATGCAGCACAAATTCAGGAGTTCCTTGTGATTATGGTGGTACATGCTCATGAGGCAACATTCAAAACAGCTTAAGTGCAGGATTATTTGCAAGCAGAGCAGCTGAAGAATACAAATGGAACTAGTCTTCAAAATTCCATTCTCTCTTAGAAAAAGTAACCTTAATTTTCAAGTGAAATTGAAGAAGTGTCCAATTGCTACCATGTTATTATCAATTACACTATAGTGGACATGTACTGTCACCTAGTTGTAAAAGCATAATTCTGAAGGATATCACCGAGTTCAGAATCTTTACTTGGGTGTACATTAAGAGAATTTGTACACGTCTATCAGTATATTCCTATTTAAAAGACATTATTTGTAAGAAAAACACCCATTCATTTTCTAACATGGTGCAGAATAGTGGCTTTGCAACAAAGAGTATGCTTTTTGAACACCTGAAGAAAAGAATAGCTAATGTATATATCTAAATTATTCCCATGGCTACAGTCGGAGGCTGAGAGAAATTTTATCACTTTCATGCTCTAGACTTTCATAATTACAGCTACATATAACATGCTTTATCATGTATGCCTGGTTAGCTTAATCCACACTGTCATCTTTAACTTGTTTCCTCCCTTGGAATTAAGGTGAACTAGTTTATGACTTTTTACACTTTTAATTCTTTACCTGAGCTTAAAACGATCAAAGAACATTTTGGACGAGTGTGGGGAAATCACATGATGTGCTGGTGGTTGTTTTTTTGAATTACCTAATTTCAGCAGACAGTATGACATTGGCAGAGAATTTAACTTGCATAGATTTATACTGAGAGTGCTTTACACAGCTCTTCTGTACCTTCTAAAGATACAAATTCATTTAATTGTAAACTGCAAGCTTATAAACTACTACCAAGAAAGCTTTTTCCTCATTGAACTTCAACCAGTTTATAAACAGCATTATGCCATTTATATACAGCATTATAGAATCCTAGAATTGTTTAGGTTGGAAAAGACCTTTAAGATCATCAAGTCCAACCATTAACCTAACACTGCCAAGTCCACCACTAAACCATGTCCCTCAGCACCACATCTACACATCTTCTAAATACCTCCAGGGATAGTGACTCCCTGGGCAGCCTGTTCCAATGTTTGACAACCCTTTTGGTGGAGATTATGTAAAAGCACATCATTTTGAGATAACAATTTTTATTTTAGTATAGAATATTTATCAGAGATTTGATACAAAATTACAAAACATAGACTTACAGTGCTTTTCTTCCTGCTGATTATAAAAAATTATTATGAATTTAAGTCTTACAGCAATCAGTATAGGATCCCTAAACGAGATGGAAAACAAAGTAATATCTACCAAGTACCATATGATGTACATATATATATGTAAATACATGAAAACTTAACAGAATAAACTAGACAACTATCAGTGATAAATAAATCCTGCCCCACTAATCAATATATTTTTTTCTCACTGATTGCACTACAATCAAGTTTTCACTTCTGAATTGAAATACTGTGAAATCCCTCTTATGTTCTATCTCTCTGCCTCCCCTTTAAAAGAAAAAATCCCTACATATGTGATACCTGCTGAAATGGCTGCAGATTAGATGTCCTAAGGAACATATGGAAATACCATTAAAAATTGAATCAGATATATGAAATTTTTTTTTTACAAAAAGTTCCAGTTACTTAAAAGACTAATCTTTCTATTTTACCATACATAAACTCATGAGACACGGTTCTTTGGTTCCAGGGTTAATTGGTTATTTCGATGTGCACAAAGCAACTTCCCAATACCCTCAGAAATAAGAGAATGAAAGTATCTAGTTTGTTTCAAACTGATCTGTATTCAGAAATAAAGAGAAGGAAACAATACACAATAATTTATTTTTATGAATGTCAGGAATGACAGTGCACTTTAATTTTGTATCCAGCTCAAATTATATCTGAGCCAAATATTTCATTTTAAAAGTGCTGTTAAATCTTTTCAAAGGCCTTGTTTTATGTATTCATGAAATAACTCACTATTTTTTAGCTTTCAGGAATGGTAATTGCTGTAAATCTTGTAAATTAGCATGAGTAGTACCAGCAAGACACTCTGTTAAAATTCATCTACATTGGTGTTGGAATATTTATTAGGTACTAAAATATTTAAAGGAAACCTGCAACTACTACATTTCAAATTACATTTCACCTAAGAAAGCCTTTTTTATAACACTTAGTATTATTGTTTTGTCACTGTGTAAGAAAGCATCTAATCCAACTCCTAATCTTCAGCAGAAAAATTTCTTTTCATCAGATGGCTGAATGAAATCTTTATATTAACTGGGTAGTCCCTATTGTGTTTTATCAGTTTGCACAAGTAAATTGCACTGCTCATTGTAGTAATTGACATTTTCAAGATTTGCACATACAATAGAAATGTTAGCACCATTTATAAGCTAGTTAGCTCTTGATGGATTACTGACCTTCAGAGGTCCTTCAGTATGGTTTTTTTTCTGGCTGCTGCTGTAGCAGCTCAAAAGCTTACCTCCCCCACTTTCTCATTATGATCACCAACTTTCTAGCATCCCCTTTGTGTCAGCATCTCCTAACTTGTTCCAGTCCAACTGAGTTAGCTGACATCTACTATTTAAATTTTTAACATTCACCTCACTCATTCCTCACCTCCCCCTTTGCCTCTCCTAAAACTCATTTGTATTCTCTGCTCCAGCTGATGGTCACAAGTGTCAAGGCTTTCTGCTTGCACTGCAGCATCAGCTCTGGCTCAGCACCATGGCAATGCAACAGCTTCTCAGGCTGAGTGAACACTGGGAATATGCAAACCGGAGTATCTCTCAACATCAGCCATTCCATCACACTTGGTACAATTATAAACTTCTCCCTTAAGTAATTCAGCCTAACACAGGGGATTCTGACAGGTTTCTCTGTAGAGAGCCCATATACCAATTCCTTCATATATTAAAAGACAGTACTATATAAAGACCAACCTCACATGCTGGATTTTTTCCTCCTCTATGAGAAAGTGGCTTGAGAAAAGAGCTGCACATACAGACCCAACCTCTTTTGTTTGTTTTCCAAACAAATATATAGCCTACAAAAGGTAAGAAACTAAAGAATTTGGCTTGGTACAAATAAAATCATTAGCACAATATATATTAATCTGTGGCTGTTACTCTATTCCTATTAGCAGCTGATTTAGAAGCAAAACCCAGAGAAAACAGTGCTGACTAAAGATAACTCAAGTAAAAACTGTTCCTTTAGTATGGGTAATGTTTCAAACTCATCTCCGCAGAGATAGATGAGATGAACTCTTCACATCTCTTCAGTAGTAAGAAGATAAGATATAAGCACTTTGCAGAGAGAAAACAATCACCACATTGCCCATCTTTTTTTTTTTTTTTAAGAGACAGCTTATGCTCTGTATATGTTTCTGATTATTCTAAGTCCGAGTCAAACATTAAGATGAAAATTGAAATATTGGAAGGCTGTGAAAATTCCTTCTGAATTTCCCTTCCATCCTAATATTATGTCATTGGTATGGGAACTTTCAAATAAACATTCACTGCCTCTCACATTTATTCGTCATTTATATCTACCTACAGTGAGTGAAGGTCAGTTTTTTGTATCTGCTTTCCCTGAATAAAACTGTCAAAGTAACATACAAGTCAAGAGAGAGGCTTCTCATCTTACAAGCTCTGGAATCTCTCTCTGACTTTGCTATCAAGTATTCTATGAATTTTCACAGATCAGTGTTTTACACTGGTTTTTCTCCTATTCTGTATAAGGGTTCTGCATTTTTACCTTCTTCAAAAAATTCTTTTATTGAATTGAGGTGCAGAGTAATTTTTTTTCCCAACTTTTAATTTACATATTTTCTAGACATTATATTTCCTCCACTTTTATCTAACACGTACAGGAACAGGATGAAAATGCACTCGCTTACTTTTAGAACTCTTCCTGCTACCTAGGAGTTCTCATTTTTCCAGAGAAGTACACAACATTCTGTGCCTATCTTTAAACAGAAAAAATAATGTATACAGTTTATCACCAAAACTGCAATTTTACAGTTATTTACTTTTACCCTTCCAGGCTTACATTTGAGCCTCTCACCCATTGTATGTTTCTCTTTAAGCTATTTGCACCATCCTTAAAGTTTTGGTGTTTGATTAAAAAAAAAAAAAAACCAAACCCTGGGTGTTCTAATGTTGCAAGACACTTAGCGCTGCTTCACAGGGAAGTACAGATGCTCTGCAGTAAGCTGCTACTCTCAGTGTAGCTCTAAGGTTATAACCACCAGTAGGCACTGGTGGAAATCTTTTCTCTTTCAGTTGACATGGCTGTAAAGCAGACACATTTTTACAGACCTTAAAAATAAGTCATCTTGAATTAAAATGGAACTAAGCCAAACTAAACAAGTCCCTGTCATGTAACATTCTTTTTTTGTTTCTTCCTTAGAAAGGTAAAGAGAGGGTCCTCATTTTGAGATCCTCTGCTATCTAAAATATGTATGCACAATTTCATTTCAAACAATAAAAAAACCTTACCAGATGGAAAGTACTAGTGAGATATTTCAAACATTTTCCCAGGAAATTTCTCTAGCTCCAGTTTCAGCAAAGGAATACATTCTTACAAAGAAAGATTCTGACAGGAAATATCAAAGTTGCTTTCCTGGCTGTTATTTTTTTTCATAGCCATATCCAATCATACAGTGTATATACAGATTTGTATAGACACCCACCAGCATACTTCATTTTATTTATCATTTCCTCACACATAAAGATGTTCTTTCTGTCTCCTCATACTACCTGATCTACCCTGTGGATTTGTTCATAACATTCCCATGCCCCTAACCATTCCAGACAGATGTGGACAGCCACCCTAGCAGCACAAAACTGAGGCTGAAACCAAGTGGGATAGGCATAAGTATCAGGGAAGCAGGAAACCAAACCATTCATTTTGCTACAGGGTAAGAGAAGAATGCACAGGGACACAGATTACTGACCTATGCAAAAAAACAAGCCAACTGGAGCAAACTCACAGAAAGAGCAATAACAAACTTAAAACTGCAGTTACAGCCAAGCCAAATTTCACAACAATCCTGGTCCTACTGAAATCAATGCAAAATTTTTATTTTGAAAGTTTGTTCCATTTTTAAGTTTTCATTAGTTCTGTGAGCTCTAACTCTCTATACAGCATTGCATAAAGACTCTACACTTCCCAATACTCATCACATTTTACTGTAGCACAAAGTTCTGAGAAGAAACTGAATACTCTGTGTTAAGAAAAAAAGCTATCTATTTGCTATGCATTGCTTCATTCATTTTGTGTGCCACTGTTATCCCTAAATGACGGTTCTTCACCCAGTATGCAAGACCAATCAACACACTGAATTGAGATATTTGTTTTCATTTCAGTTCTGCAGAATTGGGTGCCGGCCATTTAACAACAGCCACCACACCACACATTTCCAACCGCCCAATATTTATAATGATAAAATACAGCTGATTGGTTAATAATGATTCATTCACCACTCCTAACTATACATATACATCTGAGCTCATGTTTAAAACATTAAGGGAGGTTACCTAATTAGCATACTTGTTATTCACAAAGGGGTGTGTATTTTAGCATTATAATTACCCGAGGTTAGATTGGGATACACTCTTGCCTGGACTTTGGTTCAGAAGTTATATTTTTTGCTATCTTATGTCTAAGTCAGCAACTGCAAAAGAATACATAAGACACATTCTTTCATTTCACATCCTATTCAAGATTAGGCACCTTCTGTGACATCTCAATCATGTCCCAGCAAAAACTTCTTGATAAACTTTTAACTTTGTTCTTTAGACATCACCACTATAGTGACAACCCAAGTCCTACATAGCAGAAGTCACGGTAACTACAGTCTCATGTCAACCACTATCACGCACGGCCTTCCTCGTAACTTACCTGCACCTTTGGAAGTCCTGATGGTAAGGTGCATACACTAAATAACCAGGACATAACTTCGCTATCAGAGTACCATAGTCATAAAAAGCATGTTGACAGAGCCCTTGCACCATACCAAATATCAGATACGGGTTCTCTGTTCATTTACATGCATACAGACAAAGGACTGACTTTTCCTGCTCCTCTAGAATGAGATCCGGTGACTAGAAATAAGATCAATTCATTAACTTCTGATATACTATCATTTGAGTCTCCTCAGTTAAATTAAGAAGGTTATAAAATGTCCATAGGCAAACAGAAATCTAGCCAGAACCAATGACATATTGCTTAGAAAAACTGTCATAGGATTATTTATTTTTCTTATTTATTTAGTTACAATTTATCTGAAAAAAGAATCATTAGAATACATTGCTAAGGGTCATTTTTTACTCAGGGGAAGGAATAACACATAGTAGGAATGACACAGAAAGGCACTAAACATCAGCAGAACGCTCTCTGCACCTGTGTTTTCTGTAGCAGTTTTGTGGCCAAGTCCTGTCTTTGTGCCATGCAGTCTGAGACTTGACAAGACTCACTCCAAAGGTCATACAGCTAGAGGCACAAGACTAAGAAAACCAATAAACTAATTTGTCTTGTTGATCAACGAGTACAAATCCATATACACAGCAGCCACTGTTGACCCCTTCAAATCTAAATCACAGATTAAATTCAGATCCGGAATTTGTCTTATGAACTTATCTTCCTTTGCTTGCCATAAATTCAAGCATAAACTGAAAACTGCCCCATACTTGTGCTTTATGTGGTATGAAGACGGCTTTCAAGGAAACCCTTAAGGCTGAGGCCGCTGTGGGACTCCTGAGCAAGGAACTCCAAATTTCCTTTAAAGCATGGGGCTATGTAGTCTTCCGTGGTGACCAGCTGACTTGAATCCAGGCCTGGTTCTGAGAGAATAGTTGAGTAACCTTGGCTCAAACTTCTGAAAAAAAAAATGCTAAATTGTCAGAAAATGCTATGAGAAAATCTATAAACTACAGCCATGAAAAATGAGGAAGGCACAACTGCAGAGAATAGTAGGATTGTTAAGAACAGTTAGCAGACCAAGATTTCAAGAGAACGAAGACTTGCACAAAAATATTCTGTCAAAAAAATTTCAGAACTACAAACTACCATAAGTATACATTATCATCAGCACATGTATCACCAACACAAGTATGCCTCCACACAACATCCAAGAAGTCAGCTTACTGTTTAAATGCTTTACTAAAACGAGAGAGTGACAGATGTGAAAAAATATTTATGCTCTCAACAAATATACTAGTCTCAGCAGGAGGCAAAAGAATAAACACCACACAAAGCACAGTAAAAAAAAACTGAAAGTGTTTATTATAGTGTCACTTCTAATTCCAGGAGATTTAATAGATATTTCCTGAAAACATTCATATGCCCTTTGGAGTCTATGATGACAGAATGACATGTTACTATCTTCCTTTTATTTAGACACCAAATCAGATGCATCAGATGCAAACATGGGCACACTTGTAAGGTCAATATCAGTTTGGGAAGCACTTCAGCATATATTTGAGTACCATGCAGTACCATGCATTTGTACACCAAACAGCCTTGCTGAATCCAAGCTTGAATGGTAGCACAGAACAAAAGCTGATGCTGTTTATCTCATGGATATGCACCATCCAATCCCTTGTAACTTCTTCCACTAGTCCCTTTCTCATCTATATTTTTCAAAATATCCTTCCTTGATGTATTTGCCTCCAGCTCTACCCCTCTGCTTCCTTCTTGCTTTCTACCCAAAATCACTGTCCATGGATCAAGTACTCAAGAGAGGAAACTGAGTAGTGCAGTTTATGGCATTCCTGGAAAACAACAAAAGATGAAATGGCCCCAAGGGGTCTAACAAGACAGGACTAGAAAGAGACTTCGGATTTAGAGAAAAAGAATAAATGCAAGAACATCTTTTAACTCTGGTCATATGACTTGCAAGTAGTTTTCACAGAAAAGAAATTCCAGAAACACAGAGCGGGGGCAAGAACTGGGATGAAGTTGTGGCAAACACCTTCAACCTCAGGAGACAAGAAGTTTCTACATTCTCATTCTACATGTGCAATTTTCACACTTTAGATATAACCTAGGAGAAAGTGCTATTGGCGATAAAAATGTTTTGTATGAGAAGTTAAGTAAGTTGATGTATGACATTATGCACCTAAGTAAAAAACAACTGTGGGAAAACTGAGCTTCTTATAGAAACTGTATCTCTACCCCATATTCCTACAAGCAGTGATATCCGGCCTTGAATTCTCAGCCACAGGATTGCAGTTGCAAGCACTTCTCCACCCATGCATCATATTTATCTGAAAAGCTTAACAGCAGTATTCAGGCAAGATTCAGCAATAGCTACTCAACCACATGCTTGCCCTACCAGAGCAAAAGCTAGCGAAAAATCCACTGCAAAAATTCACGCATCAGCTCTCTAGGCCCTGCTCCTCACTCCTTTAGCTAGATTTAACTGTGCTGTGTGCCACCAGAGTAGTAGGAAACAGGTGAGTATAATGGACCGTCAATCTGCTCAGTTTTGTGTAATTTTAAATAAGAATGAAACATTCAGAATCTTACATTCTGATCAAGACAGGCAATAGATAGCCTTTAATTCAACCTGAGTACCTGTTTTTCTGTTTCAGATTTCCAGTCTAGTTATTTTCATAGACAAGAATCACTTGCTCTACAGTAATGTGACACCCTTGAGCTGGATTAAATATGCTGCGTTCTTGCAAAGTTAGCCATTTTTGCACTTGGATAGTCAAAGCAAAAATTGGCAGTATCATACAACTCTAGTCAGGAGTCAAGTTTCCAACTATGAAATGAAATTCCATGAAGCTATTGAGTATATGCAATACAAAAAAAAAAAAAATCCACTGCTATCTCCACATCTAGTTGGTAATGATTCCCTTATATAAAAGGTATTGAATTGCCATTTACAAAATGAACTATTTTAAAGAAGAGATCTGGGGCCCAGTGACAAGCTGCTGAAGTTATCAAGTTCTTCAGAGAAGCTTTACACACATCTCTGCAAGACACAGAATAATACAAACATGAGACATGAAAAAAAAGATAGCTTTTGAGCAATGAAAATTGTTCATGGTATTTGATAAATACTTCAAACATTTGATAAAGTTTGGAGCCACAGAGGATTAAAAATGACAGTAAGTCCACCCAAGATGAATTCCAGAGTGTATTTCTTCAGACATTTAAGAGGATTTTTTTAATCTCAGGAACAAATATTAAGCTGATAAAAAAGATTTTAAAAATTTTTCAAGTAAAGCTCTGAATAAGGATTTTAGAGTTCCAGATTCTACACAGGCTTCATGCAAGGTGTTGGATGCATCCTTAGTTCCTGATACTCTGACAACAGTATTTCTATATGGTCATGAAAGTTCAGGCTTCAGCTTCTACTTGCACCCAAATTCATACTTTGTGCGCTGGTTCACAGGCCTGACTGGGACTGGCTTCCAATTCAGGGAAGGTAAGGGGGAGAGAGACTTGCTGGCTAGAACTGTAACCCTGGTCCTACCCACAGCCACACCAGATTCATCAAAGGAAACCAAAACACACTTTGTGTCCTCATTGTCTTTTTGTGCTAGACTTGCACCCTGTCTGACAAGCTGCCCCTTCTCTCCCAGATTTAGAATTGTTACTAAATCTACAGTCTCAGGAGCGCAAACAATCTTTTCACTTCAGGAGAACATTCCTGGACCCTCTGTCAGGTGACTTGAGAGGTGCCAAATGGAGTATACAGAGAGCCACATTCAAGTATTCTGAGGTAAGGAAGGCAAATTTACATTTTTGTAACACAAGTTGGCTATTTCAGGACCTTGTCCTGCAGCCCTGCACTACCAAAATCTTGCCACATAAATCTAATACAGCATGCAATTATCCCATTGTGTCTTAGAGTGAACAGAGCAAACATTGCGTTCTATTAAAAAGAAATCTTGTTTTATGGAGAGAAGGAGAACATGCACAGTACGTTCCACAGTAGGAATCTGCACAGTATCAAAATCTCGCTTACCTTCCAGGAAAATGTTTGAATACGTCACAGAAACAGATTCACTGCCAAAATGTGTGGCAAATGACTAGCTTGAGAATCCCATTAGGAAAAAATCCCATCTAGTTCCAACCCCCCTGCCATGGCCAGGGACACTTTCCACTAGTCCAGGCTTCTCAAAGTCCCATCCAACCTGGCCATTCTACTAAATAAATTTAGTGCAGCACCTTCTGCTTATCTCACTAAGAAAAGTGTATCACTGAAATACTTCCTCCTACCCATCTTAATCATTTGACTGATAAGTGTGACTCCAGATTTTCTAGCACAATGATCCTATTAGTGTTTGTAATGAAGACGATGAGAATCATTGTCAGTTACCTTATTTTAAGTTCAGCCACTTCTTAAACAAAAAAATATCTGTGCTTTGGCAGATGTTAGCTCTTTGTTGACCTCATAAACAAAGGTGGTAATGTTGATGCACAATGAATATAAACTAAAGGCCACCAACATGTTTCACATTCAACATTTTGAACAGTTAATATTTCATGATAATGATCATTGGTAGATGACACATTCAATTTAACCAGCATATTACAAAAGCATTCTTGAAAAATTAAGTTTAGAGGAGAGATCAGTGAACAGGTCAGTGGAGGGACTGAAAGGCTCACTAGTAAATAAAAAAGCTTGACTGAACTGGGATGTTATTAATGAATCAAAATATGACAAGAAATGTGCATAGTTTAAGGCGATACATTCACAGGAGGAAGAAATACTACCCCTGGAAAACAAAAAGGAGACTCTTGGGACTTCCCTCATATTAAAGGGTGCAGTACAACTGTAAAGACCGATTCTTTTTCAGCTATATATATATGTACACAAATATGTATATTTTGTATATTGCCATATATGTCTATATTTAAATATAAGGCCATCAAGTAACACAGCCTTGTCCTCTTAAGGCCCCTCAGTAGAGAGGGTAACTATAAGCACACAGACCGACCAGCATCATTACTACTGCAGAATCAAAGCATATTTCAACAAGTTGTCAGAAGAGTTTCACTTGTCCATAGGCAGAGCAGACAAGTTCACTACTTCTCCTTGAGACTGCCATAGATAGACCAACCACCTTCTTCAAAGAAATGTTGGAGATCAAGAGAACATGTTAGTAGAAGCAGGCTCTGATGGAAGCTCCAGCTTTGAGCTCTGAGAATTAAGATATTAAATTATTTTTACCTCCTCAGTGATGTCAAAATTAAAATTACATAATTTCACCTCTTGTCAACATTGGCATGTCAGCTTCAGGTATCTCAGAGTGGATTCTAGAGACGGCGGCTACTGTTCTTTAATCAAGGCAAGTCAGAAGTAATTCCACTGGCAGGCATCCTTGTAAAAGACACAGTTAAAAGCTGTTGTGCATGGACTGTCACAAATGAATTTATAGTCTGACAACATATAAACAAGAAAAAGGAGAGTAATACTTGCTTAACAGCTGGAGAATCTACTGCTATTAGAGAAAGTTAACAATACAGAGAGCTACTGCTTACGACTAACTAGAGTTTCTGAAAATACTGACTGATCAATAGCAAGTGACGATGCACCTGTGAGCAACTGAGGTTTTCAGACTTCCCATTCAAATTAATTGCTGTCTTTTCCCTTATTCCCTGAAACATTATGCAGCAATATCAGTCTAGACTTAGAGGTGAACTGAGCTTTAAGTAAATGGCACTTCAGTTGGCATGTCACTCCCTAGATATCCCACGTCTAGGTTATGTCTACATTGCAGTCCCTGTATGACAACCAACAGCCTTAAAGCTTCCTGTCTATGCTATTATCTCATCTCTGCGTTACAACGCCAGAGCTCTATCTGCTGCCCAGGACCCAGACACAGCACGAGCACCATTTCTAACAACACTGTCATGAAGATCCTGGTCAGTCAGACTCCTGCTTAGCAGCCCAAGTTTAGTCTCCCAGGTGCTCATCTTCTTCCCTGTGTCACTAGCACCAACATGATGCACGACTGCCAAGTTCCTCCTCCATACCTAAGCAACCTAGACATCTCACTAAGTCTGCTACCTTTGTAGCAGCCAAGTTTCCAGGCAGTCCCAGTCGTCTCAGCTACCTGCCTAACAGAGTTTCCACCTCTGACCACCTGCTTCCTCTATCCTTGAGCTGTCCTGATGCAGAACCACTCTCAGTGCACAAGCATATTGGCGTTGGCTGAAGGATGTGTAATGTCTAAAGGATTAGATCATTTCTTCTCAGTGGGCCATGCTCCTTCCATAAGGCTTACATCCCCCTCACAGCATATGGGTTTTCACAATGCAGGTAGATACTACGACATCCTTTCCAACTTCACCCATGAGCTTCTCCATTTTTCACACTGTTTTAAGTCCCATTACTTTCATGTCAGGTGAACAAACATATTCTGCTTTGGCAGGTGATTATTTGCATCACATACTGCGGAATAAACTCAGCAGCCAGCAAGATTCTGAGTAACAAGAAAACCACGCACATTTTCCAGGCTTACAACAGTTTAGCCTCTCCTTTTTTCCTAATTTATCTTTATTAGGCCAACTAAAAAGAGAAAAAGAAAAAAACAAAGGAGAGGGAAAAAACCTAAAACAAAACCAAAAAACCCAAAGACCTTAGGACAAAGAGTCCACACAAACATGATACTCTTCATGTGTCTGTCAACATACACTCTCACTGCAAACTACTCCACTTGCTTCAGCTACTGCTTTTATACCTCCTTGTGCCTCAGGCAAGACCCATTCTGCTTGTCAGGATCAAAGGGATCACCCTGCCAAGTCCAATTGCATTTCCCTCACACACCCCTGAAAAGAAAACGTTCCTTTGCCCAACAAACTCCCCAGGTAATCACCCAGACCACATGGCTACCATGACTGAAAAAAAACCCCAAACACATCACACTAGGCAAATGCTTCTGAATTTTTCTTTCCTATGCATGGTCACCTCTTTTCATGGAAATTACAGAAACTTAGTATCTTAGTATCCTTTGTCAAACGTATTTGAAAGTGGCCAGAGGGTTCAAATCTTATCAAAGGAGGCATACAAACATGCATAGAGAGCACAATAATATCGGCCACATTTAGGTTGCAAGCCAAGACAAAAAACACCCCTGTGCAATGTAAAAAAAACAAGAAGCTGAGTAAAATTCTTGAGGTTAGCCTTAAGACCAGTTCCGTCCTGGTATAATACTTCACCATCAAGTAGTAAAGTAGCTACTTTTAAGCTAGCATCTCCAGATGTTTGGAGTTTAATCTATTTTTCTTTCTGATCTCTTATACAGATATGCTTATCTTAGACTTAGTATCTAAACAGGTATCACTAATTTGCCTAAAAGCATAGGGGTTTTTTTAATTAAAATACATATACTGGAATAAGCTGTAATCTGCGCACAAGTTTGCAGGAAGGGAAGTGAAACAAACTGTTGACATAATTCAATACACTCTACAGGAATGCCTGTATTTATGTAAGGCACCTTTTTCTGTCAGTAATAGTTGCGTTCATGCTATGTATATGATACTACTTACAACATATAAAGTAGGACAGCTTGTGTACACAAACAAGTGCATTTCAATTCATTGTACATCAACACTTGATTTGGTAGTTTGAGTGTAATTTGGTCTTTTAACTATCCATAGAAAAAAAAAAATCCTAGGTAGGTTAAAGACCTTCTTCAAAACTCAACAGCATTTATGGACTCTAAAAGGCTTTTCAGTTAGCTACTGTGAAGAATGTATTTCTCTAGGAAATGTTCACAATATCTATCATGATTTTCAAAGCAACTAATTCTCTGTTGATAATACTGACCTTTAAAATAAGTTCTACACTATAGCAGTTCTCTCCAAGATTAAGGGACAAAAAACACATTCTCAAAATTTTATTTTAAACAAAGATACATGTTCAGTCAGTGTGACAGTCAGTGTGTATTGCTCTGAACTTACACAGCTAGAAACTAAATAACAATAGAAAAAGTTACAAACGTGAAAAAAATGAAACAGTAAGAGTAACCTCCCATTTGCACAATACATGTAAACAAAGGATTCCCTTCTACAGTGAGAAAGCTGATCATAATGGCTCCATTTGTCTAAACTAATTTAAAAAAATATTTCATAAACATAAATATATTAAACTTGCCTGTGCATAACTAAAGAATTGTGAAGGAAGAAACTGGCAGAAAACAATCTGACAAATATGCGAATCGTATACAACACAGGTATATTACAACAACTGTACTTGGAGGGGTCTCTTTTACCCCTTTGCATATTTCCAACCACATACTGCCCTGATGCTGGAGAAACCAATAAGAAGACTTCAAAACCCTCTGACAAAAAAAAAAAAAAAAAAAAAAAGAAATTTTTTAAAAAAATCTTTTTTAAAATTAAAAAAAAAAAAAAACAAAAAAAAGACTCAAAAACCCCCCGAAAAAAAAAAAAAAAAAAAAAAAAGAGGAATTTTATTAAAAAATCCTTTGTTAAACTATATAAAAAAGTAAGCACAAATAGGGCAGAAAAATTAAGGGCATTTTTGGCTTTTACAACCTATGTAAATTGAGTATTGCACCTGCAAGTAAATTTAGGGTAAATATGGTGATTCCACGGCTCCTAGATATTCCTATACACAAAAAAGCTCCTTCAAACACAGGTTTTAGCAACCAAGCAATGACTGTTACAATGAGATAGTTCAAAACGCAAGTAATTATAACGCTGCTCACCGTAATTATAAACCAAATGTGTCTTGGTGTCTATGATAATAAATAAGGAGCTTTACATACTCCATTTTAGAGAAAGATGTCAAGGTAAAATAAATAATGCAAAGTAGCTCTTACTCACTATGCAAGTTCTGTATTCTTGTGAAGCTTCTAAAATAGATTCCATATAATAAACCTCCCATTACCTATTTTATATGGACTTTTGTGAAATTTAATTAGTGCTGCAAAGTGCTTTGAGATTAACAAAAAGAAATTCTGGCAGGGTAAAATCTATTGTCAGACAGTCATTTCAGCATGTGAAACATGGTTTTGTACATAAAAATGAGACTTCACATACATAAGGAATCATTTATATGAAGGAGGAATGTTTGAAATATTCCTCATAAGGTGAAAATAAATTTATCTAGGTACATTTCCAAAACTGTAATCTTGTCACTATGCACATCCAGATACAGCTATGCTCAACCTGCTTTCATGAGTAACAGTAAATCTATAAATATATGCCCAACTTTTCATACTACCTGTATTTTTCACAATGAATTGACACTACAGTGCTTACAAGCAACTACCCTGTCTAATAAGCAGGAATGACGCAAAGAATTTCCTATAGCACTTTTGTAGTCATGGTAATTTAAACATATGGATTACACAGGTACTGTGTTACTTGTCCCTACAATCCTAGTTGTAAACCAAACGATATAACCGGAGCTAACAGGCCAAATTTGGACACACAGGCCCTCTTTCAGGTTTCAAACAGATGCAAAAATCATAGTATTTCAATTCAGGTTGAGAACAGTAAGTCTACCAGCATATGTTAATTGTTAATATGTGAATATGTTAACATGTTAACTGTGAATGTTAATAATGTTAATCACGAAGTTTTAAAGAAGAGGTAAGTTTCATTTGTGGAGCAGTAGTTGACAAAAAGACAAAAAAGAGAGCTTAGAGTGGAGTGTCAGGAAGACCTTTGGACATAAAGATATTACAGTACAAAAAGAAATCTCCAATGATTTTAGCCTCTTGTTTATAACGTCATGATAAACTGAAATGTGCTTACAAAATTGCAAAATATTGTAACACTTTTTGACGGTGTGCTCCATACCCCACCCAACCTGACCCTTTCCCGTAACCCAGCTCAAGCGATAACCACCAGTGGTGGTCATGATGGATGCATCTGGTCACAGTGGATTCAAAAGACACATGTAACAACACAATAGCCAAGGGATAATTTATGGCAATGTGCTCACCTAACCACAGTGCCAATCAATGTCTGATTCAAGTCAAATTTGGAAGAAATTAACATCTACAGTTGGTATGCATATATGATTACAAGTCTTCCCCCCTTAAATAGTGCGTAGCCCAAGAGTNACAGTAAGTCTACCAGCATATGTTAATTGTTAATATGTGAATATGTTAACATGTTAACTGTGAATGTTAATAATGTTAATCACGAAGTTTTAAAGAAGAGGTAAGTTTCATTTGTGGAGCAGTAGTTGACAAAAAGACAAAAAAGAGAGCTTAGAGTGGAGTGTCAGGAAGACCTTTGGACATAAAGATATTACAGTACAAAAAGAAATCTCCAATGATTTTAGCCTCTTGTTTATAACGTCATGATAAACTGAAATGTGCTTACAAAATTGCAAAATATTGTAACACTTTTTGACGGTGTGCTCCATACCCCACCCAACCTGACCCTTTCCCGTAACCCAGCTCAAGCGATAACCACCAGTGGTGGTCATGATGGATGCATCTGGTCACAGTGGATTCAAAAGACACATGTAACAACACAATAGCCAAGGGATAATTTATGGCAATGTGCTCACCTAACCACAGTGCCAATCAATGTCTGATTCAAGTNAAATCACAGTTTTGTAGCAATAAATATATTGCTGCTTCTCCCTTCTAAGTGAAGTACATCACTCGGGCCACAACACACCTAACACAGTAACGTCTTATCTTGAATATCATCAAGGATGATCTTGGGAACTACAATTCATAAATGCACTAGACATTAGAAGTCTGGGACTTGGGAAAGAATTCGATTTGTCTCTTATAATAATTTTCTCATGTCCTAATCCCAAATAATATATATGTATTCAGCACTAAAGCTGTAGCTGGATAAGCGCTTTTTGCCAACATAAACTGATGCTGCTGCCAAGAATGTATGCCTCCATTTCCATCTTTTTACTGCTATAACTGCTCCACACCTTTCTGTGGGCCAGCAGAAGTTTTTGTGCAACGACATAGAGAACTGGAGCTGTGAACTGACCCACTCAAAAAAACTCCTGGGGAAAAAAAAAAAAGAAAGTGTCCTTTGAACTATGCCTTACAAAAATGATTTCCAGTCTGTACCTTTGAAAGTAACTCCACCAGTTTCACACCTTAAGGAAGGTTTGCGCATTTGGAAGCTTGGCTAGTTTTAATAACTATATCCATAATAAAATAGTAAAAGATACCACTTCTCCTAACAACCTTCTTTCACAAGCATCTTTATAGTATCGATGTCTACAACAGCACTATTACTGTTTCCACTGTATTTCACTTTCCAGCAACTTATCTGGGCTCTTTGGAAGCAAAGAAAGTAGTATCTTCTTAAAGTAAATTATTTTAAACTACCATTCTCTGCAGTCTTTCATTTCAAGGTTTTCAGCCTTTCATTGTGTTAAATACAGATGCTTCACATACTAATAGTTCTTTTTTCGTTAGAGGATCCCCATGTTATTTTTAATACTGTTCTCTGTTTATTTTATATTTGTAACATTTTTGCATTTTAAATACTCACTTTGCTGAAAAAAAAACCCACCTGTCATATATAAGGCAAGCTAATGAAAGACATACTTCTACAACTGTGAAATTAGAGTAAGACACAGACAAATTATTTCTATTAGAGATAGTTCTGTTAACCCATAGTTTTGCTAAAAATATGTAACTAATATCCACTATATAATGCCTCTTACAGCTTCTATTCAGCCTTTCCCCTTCATTAATTAGCATTAAACAACTGCTTAATCTTGTGGTTGATATGTGACCTTATCACCAGAGGGAGGTTAACTCTTACGTGCTCCACAAAATAATTTATCTTGCCAACAAACATACAGGATACTTTCTGCAGAAAAACAATATTTTCCTGTTATGTATGATAGTCGTTTTGTCTCCCAAGACCCCTGTCTGTGACACTATTAAAAAATTCAGGTAGTTTATACTACTAAAAAGTTTTCATGAAGTACATATATCTGAACTTAAGCACATATAATTTCAGTATTTAAAAACAGCTGTTTCCCTCACTTATAAAACAGGACTGAAAAAGTCAGTATGACTTGTATCTTGGTTCTATCATTATATCTCAGTGATTGGCATGATCAGCTTGGAAATGTATAGCTCTGTATGGCCTTGTGTATTTTGCTAAGAAGTCCACTAAACTTTCTATGCTTCTTTCTTTCATCGCGATCACAAAAGACAGATATTAAGCATTATTTTCTTTAGTTACCTGGGGTTTTTCTTATTTATATTTTTGCCTTACACTTCAAGAAGAGGAATGCTCTTTGTGGGGAGAAGTGAGTAGCAGTAAGAAAGCAGTACCTGAAAAAATTAATCACCAAGTCATATTCACAAGCAGTAAAATGTATTATATTACTAAAAATGAAGAAGATGACCTAGCAAATCTAAGCAATTTTTTAAAGGAAAGTTTTTTTTAAGGAAGAAAGAATTGTAGCTATAAAAAGCTGTATGTGAATTAAAAGCCTAAATTCAAAGATTCGTGGATTTAAAAGCCAGAAGGTACCATTATAATAATCCGTTCTGACCCTCCACATAACACAGGCCAGGGAATTTCACCCAGTAATTCCTTTTGTAAGCCTCACAATTTGTGTGTGGGTTAGACAGTCTTTTTACAAAGGCATCCAGTGGAGCATTTACCATCTCCTAGAATAATCTGCCCTGCTACCTGATTATCCTCATTATAATTACAGTACATCATATTTCTAACAATTTGGGAGATACTATCTTTGATTTCTCTGCCAAAATTCCAACTGATGGCAACTGAGCCTGTTTCTCTAAACTCTTTCTGCATGGTTTTCTCAAATGCCTGGACTGGTATACTTCACTTCCTAGTTTAAACTTTGAAGAATAGGTCTGAGTATTCATACAAATTTCTTCACCAGCTGTAGAACAGGTAACCCCTTCTCCTCAAGATCTACCACTCTCTATCATATCTACCTACAGATCTCTATTTCTGTCAGCTGGCTAGGAGACCATAAGAAGGAAAATGAATGGTTTACTTGGTCCTGAATAACGTGAAAGATCTTCATCTGATACAAAATCTCACCATTGAAGTGCCACATGCATCTTTATACCTATATCCAGCATCTCTTCAGCAGTAACACCATAACATCCACTACAGGACGAGAAGAGCTACATTAAAATGAGAACACTTGTTAAAAAGATGATAAGGCAGACTAACATATAGGAATCAGAACATCATTGCACTATTAATTTCAATTAGGAAAGGCTTGAGAAAGGGGGAAAAAAAGAGGCCTGGCTGCCTAAACAGCAAGGGAAGTTAGAAGAAAATAGAAAGCATTCTCTAATAGACTTAAGAATTAGCAAACAAAGAAAGAAAGAGACTTGCAAATTCTAACACATAAAAATATAACTAGATGGAGGAAAAAAAGTCTGAAAAAAACTAACTAAATGAATCACAATTAAATCTACAAACAGGCAAAAGCTGTCCTAATGTTCTACATTACCTATGAATGGTCAAGGAATAAAGAAGCACACAGAAATGACAAGGCCATTTGCAGACATGCTTAAATGCATTCTTTGCACTTATTTATTTACTGTGGAAGAAGCCTAGTCAGGTTGCATGTCACAGTCTTTTTTTGTGAAGGGGGCAGAACAGGATCTATATGAACAGGCTATGGTGTATCTATGGACAAAGTAAGCACTAAGAAATAACCAGGACCAAATGACACTCACATGCAACTTCTAAGAGAAATCTGTGACAAATAGCTGAATTACTAATGATTAAGCTGAGCTCACACTTAAAATTGCTTTGTGTGACAAATAAAAGACCCATTTATTCCAATAGTTTTCAAGTAGAACTACAGGACTTTTTAGCAGATATTACAACAATGCTAGAACAAGCAGGTATCTGAATAAATGTAAAGGAGGGGGAGAGGGGGAAAGGTGGTGCTGTTGATTTTGCTTCCACAATGAGAAGGCCAGCATTACAAACCTCTTGAAGTTCTGACGAAGACATTAAGTATACATATGGATGAGGATTATCTGACTCAAAATTCCAGCTTCCAAATGGCTGTACAGTCAACAAAACACTAGAGGAAAACATTTTTGGGCAAAAAAAGTTGGTGGTAATTCCTGTTCTTACAAAGCATTCAATTAGAATTATAGAGCTAAAATGTATTCTGAATCTAGAACAATTAAGGAGTTACAGTATCACAGGAAAGTCAGAGAATGCCCCAGAAAACTGACTCTGAACTAATTCAGCGTTCCCTCCAGCTTCAGGAAGTGCTGAGCTCAGTAGTACAAAAAGTTATTGCTGCATTTTCCTGGCAGCTTCATTTACTCGCATTAAAACTCAGGTGTAGGAAAGCAATCCAAATCTCCTATTTACTCCTGTAACTGTTTCTGAAGTGCTTATAAGTGCACCTAGTGCAAATTCATTTATATGGTTTTGTAATTTATAAAAGAAATCATTCCTGAATATTAAGTGAACCTTTGTACTTAATTCCACTTTATGCATATACTTTCATTTGATACACTTCAAATATTCAAAGAACTCTCTTGGTTTATGTTGCTTTTGTCTTCTGCTTGAATAGACTTTGCCTCTCAAAACAATGTGTAGTAATAATTCCTTACAGTTCCTAATGACTCTATTTTCGAAAATTGATTTTCTAAATAAAAAGTAAAGTAATTAAGTCTCATTTCTCAAACAGTTCTTACAACCTCCCTTTATTAATGTGTTACGCTGGTGACCATAAAAATCCTGGTTTTGTATCCTCCCTTAGATACTATGTAACTATGCAGAAAGGCTACCAAAAAAATTGTGTCCTTGCAACAGAGATGGCAGCATCAAACTTCTTTTACTGAAAAATAAAAAAAAAATCCAGAGTTTGTCTTTAAATACTGCGTGTAAGAAACCAGCTAGAGATCATCATTTTAGAAATAATTTTGTGGGATTTTTTATTATCCCTTTTCCAAACATGATGAGCGGTGTGGGTTGGTTTGTTGGTTTTTTCCCCTCCACATTGTGAAAGTTTCTTTGAAGTGTAATTTTGTAACAAAACTAGACCAGAATTATTGATTAAAGATGGTGTAAGGTTGACTTGTAAAGTCCCCACAACAAACGGTAAGAGACGAAAGGGAAGAGGAGGGGGCCTGCCAAGCTTCACTAAGGAATGTCTCAAACACTCGCAAATACCTTGAAATGTAGCTATAGTCATAAGGCGAATAATGTATGCTTATGCTCAAAGAACTGATAAGGCTAGCACATGCTTACTCAGGTGGGAAGGAAACTCACCTGGATCTGGAGGAGGGAGATAGGACGGCTCTGTTTTTCCTCAGCAAGGACAAGGTAACAAGAATCTGGGTAGTTTTTTGTTTCTTCAGAAGGCTGCTATGTCCAATGATGACCTTTGGCTCGCTGTTAAACGCATATTAAAGTTGACACCCTGCATATGNTCTCACCTTACTCCACACCACTGGGGATTTGCAAATCTCAGTCACAGACCCGTCCCCCCTGACCCCCTCTTCTGAGCAGGTCTGAGTGGGGCATATGGGGTGTGACAGTTGGCAACACCACAGAAATCTTCACCATTTGTCTCACCCATATTCATTACAATCCTAAGTTTTTAAAACCATGGCCATCAGCGAAATTGATGCCCAGTACCTTTACTCCAGTAGCACTGCAGAGATCCAGCTCGGATTTCCTCCCGACAAAGAAGATTCAGGATCTCTACTTTACAAGCTGACCTGTGCTACTGGCAAGATTAGCCTGAGATAACACAAAAATGCTTTTCACTCCGACTGTCGTAATCGCTTTCGCTTCGTTTTGTTACGCCTGAGCTTTCCTACCGCCGCCGCACAGCGCGTTGCCATTTCCCGCGCCTCACCTCAGGGCTCTGCTCCTCCCGCCCCGCCCCCGCGGGAACGCCGGGCAGCCGACAAAATGGCGG
>VYXH01010982.1:53598-65204 GCA_013397275.1 Burhinus bistriatus | reverse complement strand
CGGGCAGCCTACGGCAGGCCTAGGCCGGGGCGAGCCCCTCCTCAGTTGTTGGCTGAGTGGCCGTGGGGAAATCGGGAAGCTGCTGGAGAAGGGTCATAAGAGTGTTGTTGGAGCTGCGGTGTGGGCCTGCCCTGGCTCGCCGTGGGCGCCGGGGTGAGGCGCAGGCCCGTCCTGCCTCGGGCGTGCTCAAGGTGAGCTCCTCACTCGATGAGCCCCCGTGAAGGGTTTTGCACGTAATCGGGGTCTCAGGCTCCAGCGAACTGGATGTCNGGTTCTCAGGCTCCAGCGAACTGGATGCCGTTGTGAGGAGCAGAGCAATGGCTGCCCTGTTGCCAGTTTTCCAACTGGTGTTGGTAGGCTTTGGGGTCTCGTGGTAGTGCTGTTATGGCCACAGCCCAGCGAATCGTGGGGTGAATGACTTCAGCGACCTTCCCTGCAACCATCAGCTTCAGTGGTACAGATGATGAGCGTTGCCGTATGAGGGGTAACAATGATACTGTAAACGCTTTCTGATGTACCTTGTACTTAACATATTCTCCTAAGTCCTACATCTAAAAACTAATTTTAAATATCTAATGAACATGAGGACAGTCTTCACAGTGAAGGTAATTAAATGTCAGAACAGGTTGCCTAAAGATGCTGTGGGGTCTGCATCTTCGTGGACATTTATACCTGACTGGATGAGGCCTTCAGCAAAATGACCCTGCTTTGATTTGGGGGGAGAGGGGAAGAGTGGACAAAATGATCTCCAGAGGCCACATCCACACTGTTTTTCTAATTACTGTGTTTCTTTCCTTGAGGAAGGGAAATTGTTTTGAGATGGAATGTTTATTTTGTCAGTTTGACTCCACCTGTTAGTGCTCTGAACTTCTCACCATTTTCAAGTCACAAAATGGGGAAGTAATTACTGCATTGATTGCAAAATGAAAATTCATTTTTATTTTCTAGAACCTTCCATTTTCTGTGGACAACAAATGGCGATTACTTGCACTAATGTGTGGATTCTTTGGAAGTGGATTTGTCGCCCCTTTCTTTATAGTCAGACACCAGCTTCTGAAGAAATGAAGAGGATAGACTGTAATTGTGTTAACTGGGTAACTGATTTGGTTAGATTTCATAGCATAGTGGAATCCACGGTCAAAATAGCTTTATAGAGTCTAACCTCGTCTAAAACCATTATTACATTTTTCAGCCTTTTGCACTGCCAGTGCTTAGAGTTGTGGTCTGTGATTGTGTCTAAACTCACATAATGAATAGGTTTGTTTGCTTCACAGGGCTGCTGCACTCACATTGACTGTGAACTTTGACTCCCCAAAGGCCACACCTCTTTGCAGCTTCTTGTTAGTCTGCAGCTGGGCTAACTGACAGAATAATGCTACTGATTTGATTTGGATGATAACTATAACCAAGACCATGTCAACCTTCTTTGAGGAAACATAAAGCTATGCTTCATGTAATATGTAGGAATAACTGGCATGTGTGATGTGAACAAAACAGTATGAGAAACTGTGATACTGTAAACGCTTTCTGATGTGCCAGTTAAAACTCGCTGGAAAACAGGATTCCTTGAACTTCAGTTCAACCATGTCAAAACAATCACACCATCTACATGCAATGTTCCTAACCATTTACAGGAATGTACACTTAAAATAAGGTCATTAACAGTAGAAGTGATTTTAATTGATGCTTACTGATGAACCTTAACAGGCAAAGCAAGCCTCAGACATAGTTCAGACTGTGCAAGCATGCCATTTCCAGTTGAAAGGCCACTTCAATTTATCTTCATCAGATTCTGCTTTGGAAATACCGGGTGTTGTTAATTCTATAATCTGAGAAACAATAGATCTTTTTGAGGAGCTGGAATGATACAAGTAGTTCTTGGAAGGACATAACAGTACTCATTGGAATCTCGTAATTGGAACAAGTTGAAGTAATCTGTGTAATTCCTTTGCCAATCTGATGTTTTTGGCTCCCTAGACTAAGGGGGGAAGGAGAGACTTGTACTGAAATTGAGCATTTAGAACTGTATGACTTCATGTAAGTCAAGGCTTCTGCTACAAAAGCATGTGGTGGGTGAAGCAAAGCCCATCAGTTCTAGTTAAAGCATATCTTTGTAGCTTTTCTAGATTCAAAGGTAACAGAGTTCTTCAATTTGTTAATTCTTTTTTGTTTTCTTGCAGACTTGAAGTCTTCTACACAGCATCTTTCAATGGAAAAAGGATAGCTGTAATTGTGTACCATGCTGGATGTGTCTAAATAAAATGTTAAATCTGAAGGTCTTGGGCTGTATTTTGTGAAACTCGTGAAGTGCTTTTGATAACTGGGGTGTAGTGGGAACCCCTTCAAATTGCAGTGTATTGACATTAAATTAAACATGAATTGTCTATAGACAATAGAGGGTTGGAAAAATTGCATTTCAAAACTGAAGTTGGACTTAACATTTTTAGCTGGATAGATATTTAAATAGCTTTACTAAGCTATGTGGTTGTCTTAAACACTCTTCAGACTACTCAAAGAATAATGACCTATTAACCAATGAGCCTCAGTGAGTATACTGTCACTGTAATCCCTGGTGCAGAATTTTTATCTTCAATGTTTTGGGCTGACCAGTTGAGATCGTTTTATTTGGCTTTGCTTCCACACTCGGCTGTTCTAAAGAGCTGCTGTTACAAGATCTCTATAGTGTGCTGCGTTACTGTTGCTCTGAGCAGGAACATGTGCATTGCCCTGCAGGTTTCATTAGGCATCAGGCTCAGATGATGCAGTAGCCTGGAAAATGAGTACAACAGGAATAACTACAACTCTGATCAGAAGTTATTGCGATACTGCTGCAAATTTGTAGCTGTTACGAAAGAATTGATAGCTTTCAGTTTGTAGGTGTAGTCTTGGCGCAGGGTCGTACCAGCACTGGGGCCTGTGTAATTAAAGGTAATAGAGGAGCTGTGAAGAATGCTTTCTGGATACTTCTACCAACTTGAGTATGACATGTTTAAATTAAGTGGCCCTATTGACAGCATGCTGAGTAGAAAGTCATTTTCATATCCACTTTTGTTGCGACCGCCTTAGCTAAAGACACGGTATGACAAGCACAGGCATAACCCTGTAATGGTTACTTCACCCTTGCCAATAATGCTGTTAAGTGGTAAGTGTTGAGTTGCTTTCCTTCAGTGAGGTTTTCTGGTTTACTTTTCCCCCCCTAAACCAAGCCTTTCTGCCGTAGCACAGCGCATTTAATGCGTCTTGTAACATCTGTCAGTTCAGGAACTGAATAGTTGCTTCATAGCAGTTCAGGTTCTACTGGTATATGGTTCAAATTTGTATGAATACTGGTTTGTCATCAAATACCATCAGAGGTGTATATAAGAGCAATGAAATACTCTTTGTAATGGAATAGCTTTTGGATGCCACATTTCTTTTTTTAGGGGTAGCTTTAAAATGCTGATGACTAGTGTTTGAAGAGCCTGAGCTGGGAACAAAACGGAATAATACTGTCCATTGCTACAACTTCATCAGTGGAGCTAAAAGGAAGCTTAATGAAGCATGGTGATTTTGATCAAAGGACCAGCGAAGGCTGCAGAAAAGTGATATGAAGGAAGCAAGATTCAGAGGAAAGATCCCAAACTCTAATGGGTTCAGACAGTAAGAATGCCTTACGGCTATGACTGAGGTGTAATTGTAGGATATCATTTGTTTTTTACTGTTATGTGTGTATTTTCTGTCTGCAGAGCAGTGCCTCTCAACAGAATTAGTGTGTCTCACAGAGCAAACAAACTGTGTGTGCACTGTACGTCACATGGGAGTGCTGAGGCAGCTAGGGAATCCAGAAAAGGTGACAATTTCTTGGTCTAGCTGTTGAGATTTCCCAGAAGAACTTGGGCACTATAAAAAATATTCCTGCTTTTTTATGCAAAAATCAAAATGGGAGCTCTTAAGTGACAAAGCCTCAGTTGCCTCCTGTTGGAGATGAGCAAGTCAAATGTCTGTTGTACAAGGCAAGTCCAAATGGAAGGCTGTTACAGAATCATAGTTGTCGTGGATCACAAAGGTGACTTCCACTGTGTATTTACTTGTACCTAGCTTACTGTGTTTGTTCTGAAGTTAAATAACTTGATTTGGTTTGGTTAATTTTCCCTCTTAGTTCCAAGTCCTTGATGTATTTGAAAAGAGTAAGCATCATCTCTGAAAGTTTATCTTGTGGGCTAGGCAAACCAGTTCCTTTAGTTTGCTTAAAATAAGGTCTCCTTTCTGAATATCATCCCCTTCTCTGTACTTTTTCTATTTAAATATATTTTTGAGCATGGGTGGTTAAACTTGAAACAGTTATGTTTAGATTAAGTGCTAGAGACTTTGTCCTCTCGTGACATATTCTAAAACTGTAGTCATCTTTTTTCACAGTGTCATTACACTGATGGATCATAGTCATTTTGGAGCAGAGAGGTCCTAGGGGCTATTAGTTATAAGAACTTCTCAAATTATGACCCTGTTTCCAACCCTGCCACCAAATTATAAAAATTACTGATGTGAATCATGATACCCATAACCTTTCATCTCCTGCTGTGTTACTTAATTTCTATTACTACAACTGTAAGGCATACGCTGGGGGTTGAGCTGAACCTCCAGCGTGCTGATGGTTGACTTCCAGCTGTTACCTACTGTGTGCTGCCGCTCTTCACGTGCCAGCAGGAGTCACACAAAAACCACATCAGCCCTGCTTTGGATGAGGTAGCTGACTAAATGTATCATGTTAATCGTAAACTATCATTTGATGAACCCGTGTTCATGGTGTCCAGTTATTTATTAATCTTTCCTTTAAAAAGAAAGTTTAGTAGAATTTTGTAGCCATTTTAATCTAACCTGCTCAGTTAATTCTTTCAAGATTTCTTGAGTACAGAGTAAGCACACTTGCTTATTTTGATCTGTGCAGCTCTCCAGTTATTAGTTTGTATTTTTAATATAACACCTGCACACTCTTTAAGTTTCAAAATGAGTAGCCATATTCTTCATTCATTGCAAAGTCTGTTATTCTTACATGCTGCCAAAGCCGTAATTAGTCCCTTTAGAATTGGACTATTTCTCTACATGACTTGCTTGGGCAGCTTTCAGTAATTTTCAAGCCCCGTCAATTATCAAGTCCATAAGTTCTCTGTCTCACTTAAGTAATTGGTTCCCTTAGGTTTTCAAAATTTTTGCTTCTGTAATAGAAACATATTAACAGATCTGTTTTGATCTATCTTTCTGTTAATGCAAACTGGAACAGTCTGCATTCTACCCAAAGGCATTTTTTACTACTAGATTATCTATAATCTCATCACTGTTCAATAAAGCGAAGTCTAAAATTCTTCATTTGGTTGCTTGGGTGGAAAATACTGGTTGTCATTGAGAGATATGTGGCTCCTATCATTAATATCAGATGTTTGACGGTGTTTAATGTCACAGTGGCACAACTCCAGATTGTATGTGTTTCTCGGCCGTTACAAGGAGATCACTGCTTATAGCCAGTCTTGATTTTAGGAGCATATGTCAGACCCTAGAGCACCTTCCCTCTTCANNNATGTTCGGCCCCAGGAGCCCCTTCCCCCTTAACCTTTTTTTTTTTTTAAAAAAAAAAAAAATTTATTTATTTTACTGCTATTCCCCAAATTATGTTGGTGCTATCTTTTCTGGCTTAACCATTCTATTTAAGGCCTCCTAGTCTTTTATTTGCTTATTGGCTGCTGAATAAGTAAGCCAGAGAAACTTGCGGAGATTTTTGAAATACACCTATTATTAACCACTGTTTGTGGCATCTTTCAACTCTTTTCTTCCATGCCTAGGTACACAGGGTGGAAAACCTAGCCATGGCTGCAAAATGCTGGGGCAGACCAAACTATCTCTGATGGGAAACCTTATGCTGGTATCAGGGAGCAATGCTATGGATAAAATAACTCCCCAAAAATGTCCAGTTTGAAATACTAATGCATGACTTCAGGAAGTGCTGAGCTGTTGAGTCTTCTATTTACTTTACATAAATGGGACTAGCCCAGCTCTACAGCCTGGCAAGCCCTACCCTTTTATCTCCCAGCACAAGTTGAGGGATAGGTTAGCTGATTTTGTGATGCTGTTAAATACCAAGTCTTTGGTGACCTCTAAGGAACCAGAATCTCATCCAGGAATGAATTCTCTAAACATACTTCCACCACAGATCACAAAATCATAGAATGGTTTAGGTTGGAAGTGACCTTAAAGATCATTCCGTTCCAACGCTCCCACCCTGGCCAGGGACACCTCCCACTAGACCAGGTTGCTCAAAGCCCCATCCAGCCTGGCCTTGAACACTTCCAGGGATGGGGCCTCCACAGCTTCCCTGGGCAACCTGTTCCACGGTCCCACCACCCTCACAGTAAAGAATTTCTTCCTGAGATCTAATCTAAATCTCCCCTTTTCCAGTTTGAAGCCTTTACCCCTCGTCCTATCACTCCATGCCCTTGTAAGAAATCCCTCTCCAGCTTTCTTGGATGCCCCCTTCAGATACTGGAAAGCTGCTGTAAGGTCTCCCCGGAGCCTTCTCCAGGCTGAAAACCCCAACTCTCTCAGCCTGTCTTCATAGGAGAGGTGCTCCAGGTCTCTGATATCTTCGTGGCCCTCCTCTGGACCCTCTCCAACAGGTCCATGTCCTTCTTACATTGGGAGCCCCCGAGCTGGACACAGTAGTCCAGGTGGGGTCTCACAAGAGTGGAATAGAGGGGCAGAATCACCTCCTTCAAACTACTGGCCGTGCTTCATTTGATGTGGCCCAGGATATGGTTGGTCTTCTGGGCTGCAAGCCGGCTGATGAGCTTCTCATCAACCAACACATCCAAGTCCCTCTCCTCAGGGCTGCTTTCAGTCCACTCTCTGCCCAACCTATATTCGTGGTTGGGNTTCATCCACCAGTTTCCTCAGGACCCACGGATGAATCTCATCAGGTTCCGTGGATTTGTGGATCTTCAGGTTCCTTAGATGGTCTTGAACCTGATCTTCTCCTCCAGTGGGCAATTACCTCATTCTCCCAGTTCCTGCCTTTGCCTTCTGTGACTTGGGTGGTGTGGCCAGAGCCCTTGCTGGTGAAGACCGAGGCAAAAAAGTCACTGAGTACCTCAGCCTTATCCATATCCTGGGTGACCAGGTCTCCTGTTTCCTTCCGGAGAGGGCCCACATCTTCCTATGTATAGGAATATCTTCCTATATATGGTATATAGATACTAACATGGAAATACCCAGCCCTGAGCACTTCCACAGGTGGAGGTATTGCTATATGTATGTAAGAATGAACTGATATTGAATGATAATAAGTGAGATCAGATCAGATTCATTAAAACCCAGGAGTTGTAGAATTAAGTTGTTCAGAACATAAAGTATGTTCCATCATATTCAGCTATATAATAGTCTGAGTACCTAATGAAGTATTTATTCTAAAAATAGCCTTTTGGGTTTCCTTTAGGGCACCCTGACTTGGTAGAACATAAATCAATTGAAAAAGCAAGAGGTAGAAATATAAAATACTTACAGGCTTGACATTATAGGCAAAAAGCAGTATGTAAGTGGTGCTTCTCTATCATTAAAATGGTACAAAGGAAACAAGGTCGTTAAAGGATATCTGGGAAATAACACATCCATGTGAATGACAATATTTTTTGCTTGCTAGATGCCAATTTTAAGGAAAATCTTTCATGGTCCCTGTTTTTTTCCCAGTTTTCCCCTTCACAAATTCTATTTTGGCTCAAATTCAAAATAGTTTCACTTTGTTTCCAGAGAGGTTCACACTTCATCATTTTAATTATGTTAGGTATCAGTAGTCTTCAAGCAGTTTCTCAATTAAATCTAAGCAGACATGATTTAGATGTCCTTCAGTTTTAATATTTGGAATTTTTCCAGTTTGGTGACCTTTCTGTCTTAGTCTGGAACATTCCTTTGTCTTGTTTCATAAACACAGCTGAACATTCATTAAATCTCTATGAGGTGCCTTGAAGCTATCAAATGAAGTATTTTGATGGAGAGAGGAAAAGGAAATGTATCAGAAGTTAGAAATTTTTAGAAATAACAAATGGTAAATGTTTGACACAAATAGGATGGCAAAGCAATGCTTTGCATGTTTCCTCTGCATGTTTATATTATGTATCTCAGAGATGTGCATAGGTAGTTAATTCTAATCAACATGATAGATAAAATTCAGTGTTGACAATTGCAAGGTGATAGTGGGGGCAATTTAAATTCTCATGGAGGTGATGTATCCTGAATGAATTGTGATCGCTCTAGCAGAAGATGCCATTGCAGACTGCTGAATGAAAAGACCTATTCAGTGTACAGCAGTACTCAAAAAGGCAAGGAGGATGTTAACCTCTTAGACAGAAAGGGATGGAAACCGTAATTGCACGTAGCACAGTGCCATTGTATACCTACAAGCAGTATGCCATTCTTTGAACATCAAGTGGCATTTTCTTATTCTACCCAGATTATTGAAAGACAGGAAAAAAAATGTAACAGTTTCAGATATGGAAAGGTTTCAACATGAAGAGGCAGTAAAATTATTAGAACTCTTTGGTGTAGAAAAGAATGGGAGGAAAAAGCGATCTTCTCAAAATCATTCACATCTGAAAAATATTACTATGACAAGAATTCACTGTTCACACCTCCAAGCTGTGATTTCTGCAGTGGGTTAGGGGGCTGAAGAGGGTTTGTTTGTTTGCTAGTTAGTTTGCTTGTTTTTAAAGGGAGGAAAATCATAGAATTATAGAATCGTTTAGGTTGGAAAAGACTTTAAGATCATCTAGTCCAACCATTGACCCTACTCTACCAGGTCTGCCACTAAACCATGTCTCCAAGCACCACATCTACACGACTTTTAAACACCTCTAGGGATGGTGACTCAACCACCTCCCTGGGCAGCCTGTTCCAGTGTTTGATAACTCTTTCAGGGAAAAATTTTTTCCTAATGTCCAGCCTAAACCTCCCCTGGCACAACTTGAACCCATTTCTTCTTGTCCTATTGCTAGTTACTTGGGAGAAGAGAGCATCAACTTTGAACTGCTTCTTCACTAAGTAATATACTGTCATACAAGAATGAAATTTAGTATTGAATGGGAGGGGGGAATGAAGTACTTGTGTTTGGTTACATTAAATGGGGTCAAGATTTTGATTTGATGAAAAATATTGGATATGTTATTTTCAAATCAAATGTTTCTGGAATTTCTGTTCAGCAATTAATTTTACAATGGATCCTTTTCAGATCTAGTTTTCAGAAAGCAATAGGCATTAGATTTCTTTTCCTAAAGAACAGAAATTCCAGGCTTTGTTCAGTTGTGCCTTGAAGCATCTGATACTAAGCCACATTGACACGGGATTTGATGAACCATACATTGTGGGCAAGCCTTACATAATAGATTGCATAGTAGTATAAAAGAAACCTGGGCTAAGTTGTTTGTTTTTTTTTTTTTTTTACTTTAAATTAAATTATAGATGACCATTTGAAGTGATATGTTGCCCTATGCAATAATTAGAGTATGCGTTACTTATGAAAATTACATAAAAATCTTGTTACTACTAATTAAATAGTAGAGTAAAAATTAAAAATCTTCTCTAAGTTGTCAGCTACTCTTTTCCTTTTTGTGTTTTTTACTGGCCTGAGATTTTTGCTTCTGTTTGAGGATAACATAGGAACATCAAACAATTTAAAGCTTTATAAACAAATTGGGCTTGAGGAAGAAAATATGAAAGTGGAGATGTGGTTGTCATGACAACCAAATTAGCAGCTGTTCTTGTTGAACGTAAGCACTGGGTGAGAGCTTGGACAGTATTGCACAGGCTAACACATGAAAATTATATTTATTCTTTAAAGATAAAGGTCATGTAAACATTGCATTTCATTATCTTGGCTGATTTCCAAAATCTCAGTGTAGCGATATCAGTGGGTATTATCCAAAAAATTAAATAGAATTGTTAAGGGGAAAAAAAAAAAAGGAAAGAAAGAATGAATTCACTAACTTTGCTGCCTCCATGTAAAAGAATTTGATTGTTCTCAAGTTCATGAACAAGAAAACAAAGTTACAGAAAGGTCAAATGATACACCCACTAACTCATAGCAGGGCAGGGATACAATCCAGCTGTTCAGAGTTATAAAAATACTCCTGCCTGTTCTCACCTCAGTGGGGTACGTTAAAAAGCCATAAGAAGTACGTGTAATCTTTATTTTCATGTGTGAAAATATGTTGAGTGGGTCAAAATAGATTAAGTCTCTGGATTATTTAACTGGAAATTGGAATGGGTATCAGACGAACACAGTAACACATTAATTAATTGTTACAGATATTGTAACTACATCTTCAATTATCACAAAAAGACATGGGTATAAAAATGGGAAGAACACTGTAAGTTTAGGGCACATGGTACTGCAAACATAGACTTTGGAATAGCATTGACCAGTTTATGTCAGATCCAGATGAAAAGACAGAGACCGAAAGACCCTCTGTACCGATGGGAATGCATGCAATTAATCACTGTTCCAATTAAATAAAGCATAAAGGTAGAATTGCCCCTCCTCTGCCGTATCTGTAGGTTTTATCAGAGGCAGCTGCACTAATGGCCTGTTCCTGCGAACTGTGAATGCCAACCTCTGACCGACTCCCTAACCAGCTTTTGTTTGCTCTGATTATAGGAAGAAGATAAATGTTAGCTGCTCTCCAGGACGGTATGCCCAATAAGTTTGACTTGCATTTAAATGAGTTTAAAATAATGGTATTTGCTGGAATTAATGTGATCCACTGTTCCATTTTCTCTTTCAGTATTCCATGAATAATATTAAGTTCTTTTCTGTGGTTGTGCCACCTTTTCCATTAGCCATGTAGAGCGTGCAGCTCTTTGAAAAATGTCAGTGTATAAATAGTGTTGCTGAGAACCTAACTAAGCCAGAGCCAGCAACAAATTGTGGAAATGTACTTTGCTGGTGAAAAAATGGTGAGTGTAAGAATTATGACAGGTGGCAGAAGGAGAGGGCTGAGAAGAAAGAGTGTGGTCTGAGGTTTTGTTTCTTTTTTCTAAATTTTTTATTGCACCATTAGAATTCAGAGTTGCTTGAAAGTTCTCTAGACTAAGTGTAGCAGAAAAAAGTGCTCAATAATTCTGGACTAAATGTAGTTTTGTAAAGACAAGAAGAAAGATCTCATCCTTGAGGAAGGGAAAACCTGGTAGCTACTAGCCTGCTGCATCAGTCAGCACGGATATCTGACTAAACAGGGCTTTGCAGTTAACGGAAGCTATTACCTGTTGCCTGAAACAGTGGCAGAATGGGCTGGTGGGGAAAAAAAAGCAAACATATATATACAGGTCATTAATATAGGTAAGCAATTCTTTCTGCATGCGTTCTTGAGCCATCTAGGTAATTGAAAGTGAAAACTGAGGAAGATGTGCCTCTCTAAAGAAGATGCATCTCTTTAAGACCTTGTCTTACAGAGTTTTTTTCTGGCAGCCTGAAGCACCGCTGCTTCAGATTTAGGGACAGCTAATGGGAAACTTTTCTGGAAACGTGCACATCGCTATGCTCCAAAACCACGCAGGCTGTGCATCAGCTCCCCCCGCCCTCACCCCAACACTGT
>VYXH01010982.1:34109-53546 GCA_013397275.1 Burhinus bistriatus | reverse complement strand
AATATTGCAGAAAATTGTTTTCAGCCAAACAGCAGCAGTTAAGTTGTTAACTCACTATTATCTCAACCCACTGTCAGGAGCTATAAATGCCTCTTTATAGCCTGGTTGGGAGTATTTTAGTGCTAGTTTTACCAAGTTGGGGGCGGGGGAGGGGCTGGGGTTTTTTTGGAGAGGGCAAGGGGAAGGCTTCCTTTTTACATTCTGAAGTGGCAGCACAAAGGGGGAGGTATTCTGCAAAAGGATTTAGATACTGCATCATTTAACTTGTTACGTGCCGTTTATGTGCCTCTGGCCCGTACATGCTGCAAAAGGAGAGTACAGACGCTTCACAGCTTATCTACAGGACAATTAACTAGCTGAAGGTGTGACTTCAAAATTACTGAAACTTTATTTAATACTCAGTTTGACACTGCTTTCAAGTCAAAGTAACCCTATACCGGTTCAATTTAAATTTACCTCTCAAATCAGTTTACATCAAATGATTTGCCAGTTACTCTAATTCTAAGCAGGTCAGGAAAAACTCAACTAATAGGACTTTAGATAGTTCATTTTTTAAGAAGTTAATTCAAGTTAATTTTCCTGAGGTTTGCTACGTAGGCAACCCTAAAAGCGGGATGTGCAAACCTCACAAAACCAAGCAGAGCATTAGCACCGGTACAGTACCAGGTATGAGGATAGGACTCAGACACTCCCATTTCTCTGGGACAATAAAAGCGTCACTTGTGGTCTCAAGGCAGGAACTGTCCCCAAGATAGGGGCCATGTCCTAAGGTTTTTAGTGGTTCAGTTTTCATTTTGTTATAGAAAGCCCAGAAATTGATAGTCAACCTAATTTTATGTGAGAATAAACTTGACTTTCAGCACTTGCTCCAGTGAGTGTTGATAGAAGACTATATAGTAGTCTTACATAATTAGTATTTTTTATTTATTAGAACACAAACTCAGGTCTCTTCTTTCCTAGTAAAATGCCTCAACCACCCCTCTTATGCAACAGATACTTAAATATTCCTTGAAAAGTAGAATAGCTCCAGAGGGTGGTACTGAGAGCACAGCCTCATCAATGTACCTGAAACTGTGCAAATTAAAGCACAGTCTTGGGAAGCCACTGGAGATCACTTGAAACTGAACCCGGGTATCTCATATTCTTCACAAAAGCCTCCTTGGGTGGGAAGTGACCACACACTACTTCTTTCTCCAGTTAAATTTAGATAACCCTCCAGCAGCCATGCAAACACCCACTAAATCAGGTCATGCAGGAGAGGAAATAATGTCAGGTTCTGCTTTTGAAAACGGCACCACTGTCAGGTACATACTCTAAAAAGTTTTTCTGAAATTATAGGAGAGGGAAAATATAATATATCATCATAGACTGAAGACATTCATTTCTTAGACCCTCCTAGCAATTTTCAGGTAAGATTACTAAATGAAACCTTTGGTCTCCCTTAGAAATCAATGACCTTTGAAAAATTAGTGACCAAACAGAAATAGAAGACAATTCAAGGTAAGTCTATTGACAAAAGAGAAAAAAACAAGAGTTCAAACCATCTCACTAAAGATGAAATAGTGGAGGGCGCTGCTGGATGAGAGACACTAAGTCAAGCTTAAAATGTCTCATATATGCCACAAATCACATTTAAGAAAAACTGCCCACCGAAGGGTGTTTGTCCAACTGCTAGGTGAAAAAAACAGAGGAAAAAATGGGACCTAAATTTCCCCAGGTATTTGTCCTCACTACCTGTGAGGTGGTATTCACACTGCATGTGACTGATGAAACATCAGGGAGTTTGTACGGCTGCAGCTGGATGGTCCAGAGACAGCGCGGATGGCTCCGGTTTTGGGGGGTGACAGGGGTTCCGAGTTGACCAGCCCAGGTGCAAATGACTCCCTGCCACTGCCAGGGAGGGCAGAGACCAGGCTGGTGTTTTTAACACCAAAACACACACCGAACACTTGCACAAACGGGTGAACGGGTTTTGGTAGTTGTGTGCCAAAGAACAAATATATATATTTTTATTTTCCTAAAGAAACAGAAATCAGGATTCCTATGTACAGTTTAGGTGCTACATTAACTGTTACTGGATTAAACCATCTATAATTACAGGAGGACTTTAATAGTAAAACAGCAGCAATGGCTGTGCTTGTTCTGGCTAGTTTTTTCTGCAGCGTTTGTGATCCAAAGTACTCGCTTCTGAATAACCGATCACAAATTATTCAGGTTGGCTAATTTTGTCAAAAAAAGTCTGCTAACCCACTTTGTGAACACCAGATCAATGCAGAGTTTGGGAAGTCATACTCTCAAAAACAAGAAGTCGTTAAACTAAGCATACTTTAGAAAAATTGCAGCCGGTATGTTTAAAAAGTTATGTTCTTGCTTACCCTTAACCCCAAACATTTTCCTACTCAAAAAATTGTACCGTCTCCCTAGCCGTTCTGCAAAACCACAGTTTCTCAGTTTCTAGCAGTAAGTATCCTATGAAACTTCAACACTTGTCCTGTTTGGTGCTGATGATTAGCTATCTATTTGACAATCCCGTTCAATCGCTGATACTTTAAAATTTTCCAGTCTTCTTGTAAAATGCAAAAGTACTTTAGGAGGCAATGCACCATCTGGCCTCATAATGTCTCTTTTACTCTTGCAGGATATAAAAAATTCACTGCTCCTTCCCTCTCCATCATGATCTTCTGCAGGTTCTTCTGTCACATTTAGCTTCTTTTTATCTTAAAAAGGTAGTAAATGTAGAAAGCATTCAAAATCCAAAAAAGAGCCAAAACTGTGTGGTATTGTCATGCCATAATTCAAATGTGGTTTTAAGCTAGCAAGGATAATACTGCTAATGTCACATGAAGTAAACGTTGAGAACAGAAGTAGTTAAGTGACTTTGGAAAGTTCAGGTTTTCCTTATTGAGTGTTTTCAGATCTTGGAGAAGATATTTGCATTTCCTGAAATACAGGCGTATTTTTTAAAAAAAATTGAGAAATCCTAGCAAAAAGTACTGTAGGTTTGCTTTTTCCAGGGAAGCTATAAAACAGTAATTGCATATATTCAAAGTCTAGCTAATTAAGAAATTCCTTTGAATTTCAAATGAACTGTAACATTTTTGTAGAAATGCTAAAAAACCAAAAGTATGTGAAAAATCATGTCATTTTATTTAGATTTATTTGATGCTTCTTTTCCTAGTTATAGATCTTCTTCCTTTTTTAATGTATGTGTATGGTGGGCGTACAGGTAACAAGAATTTACAGAGGTGTCTGAATGCTTAGAGCTGCTCTCTGTTACACTGGAAAACAGTATTTGTTACTTGGGAATGAATATGCACAGGATGAAGACATTAAAACCATTCATAAAAGTTTCCCATTGCATTTCCCCCTAATCTATAATGTTTAGCCATAAAACCTAACTTTCCTAAAACTTCGTCCTTTGCACAGAATGATTACTTACATAGCACTGCAATATCTGAATAAATATTGTCTAATTCTTACTTCATTTCTTTGCTCATTTCAGGTGGTCTTGTATAAAAGTCCAAAGGACTGCAGTCATTCCCATACCTCATTTTCTAAACAGGCAGTGTTTTTACACTGCTGTGTTGCTGTAATAAGTGGAAGAAAATTGAAATACATGCTCAAATGTTTGCCAGAAAATAAGCTGTTCTGGACTGCTGCCAAGGAAAAGGGAAAGAATTCCCGGTAAGCCATCCAGCAGATACTACCAATCCATTCAAAGAGCATCCAAAAGAGCAGAATACTTCTTCATTTGGTGAGGCTTATAAAATTCAAGAGTTCCTAAATCAAATGCCTTTTCATGTAGTGTTGCGCAAATGCTTGATTTCGCTGTAATGTCTAGAAATAATTTGTTAAATGTCTCAGGCTTCCCCAAGATACTGCTAGTGTCTAAAACATCACCTGTCAGAAAGAAATGACCTTTCCATAAAGAAAAGGATCATTGCTTATGTCTTTTTAAATGCTGATAAACTTACATGAGACCAACAACAACAGCAAGATTTATTGTACAAAACCCCCCAGTCTGTATGCACCATCAGGTAACCTCACATTCTCTGATGAATAAACAATTGAAGTCGTAATTGTTTGTGCATTCCTGCAAATGTCAACAAAATCAAACATCTGTCATGCCAGATAATGAAACGTGACTCATTTAATATACTTAGCACTCTACTCAGCCTTGAAAAGGGCACTCAGATTTTAACAAGCAGAGTGTAGTTTACTGGCTTCTAGAAAATGTCCATGTAGTGACAATAAAGCTATGACCATATTTGGTTACCCTTCAAATGACATATTTGATTAAGATAACACATCATATTTAGCACAATCTGTTTAATGTTGCTTTTGGATATATTCTAACCCTTTCAATTACGACTGACTTTAACACAAAATCATTTTTACCACAATAATGCTGATAACCCCCAGGCCCATCCCACCAAAATAAGCAGAGCAAGCCAGAATGATCACCTTGAAAGCCACCAATTTAAGACAACAAACAACGTACAAAGGCAGCATTTACTCTTCTACCATCTTCAGTGGTAATAAACAAAATCCATACACAGTTGAATTGTGGATTGCAGCCATCAGCACCATGTAGGTATTGCTTATCTGCCAAGAGCACAAGGACTAAACACCCTTTTGATTATATTTTGGCTTCCTGCATGAGGTCGATCCAGTCCTGAATCCTGTTGAGAAATGTCTCATGGCAAGTGCTGCTTTTTATCACCAGTGACCTACACCAAAAGGCTGTTAGGAGAGCCCAGGAATGTCTTATCTTGCACAGAGCTATTTAGCTGAAAACTGACCTTTTGAAACCATTCTCAGTGTCCTTCATTATTCTCCTGTTGGCCTGTACCCAAAATAATTTTGCTAATTTCAATGAGAGAAAGATATTTAGTGGTGAATATGGACACAGTACGGAAAAGAGGATCGTGCCTGCTTCACCAGATGGTGTTAAAGCATGGGTACAACCCCTTGGTCATTCAGTCAATTTTTTGCTTGATGACTATTGTAACCTAACAAAAAAATGTAGTGCATTGGGTCTTATTTGGCCATAAAAACCCTGGCAAAGTGTTAATATTCTTGGTACTGATGAGTTGGTTCTGTTCCTCCTTGAAACAAGAAAACTAATCCTGAAAGATACTGTTATATGGAAGATCAAAATAATCAATGTATTTCACAGGCTGGTTGGCAGGTTAGAGTTAGCACAGATGCACAAATGGGTTGATCATGTCTCTGGACAGCTGGTGGGAGCTGGCCCAACTCTCTTTCCTCTGTTCTTCTCCCAAGTATTTGACTCCTGAGCCAATTCTCTGAGCTGGCTCCAGAAATTAATTTATAATCTATGGAGGTGATTTGGGATGAGGAAACAATATTCTAAGAAGGTACGTGCTTTGAGTAAAGGTGAATTTGAGGTCCTTTAGGCATCTAAATTATGGAAGACCTTTTACAAAGGAGGAGAAAGGGTATAGGCTGTTCTTCCTTCCCATTCATTTCCGGCACACAAGAGAGCCACAAGGCCCAGTGAGGATTATGCCACTTACAGAATGATTTTTTCTGTCCTAAAAGGATTACAAAACAGTTCATGAAGTGTCAGTTTGTTTCACACCTGCCAGTAATGCGAAATATGGGTTACAGCCCTGTGTGCCAAGGTTGGTCACTGCTCCCTTGAGAGAGGACGAGCAAGTCTGTGTATCCGATTCATTCCCAAAGGACTCCCCCGGGGGAAATGAGGCTGAATTTTGGCTGGTACTCAGCTAATCCAGTAACCAGGCTTTGCACTGGATTGTTACTAGGCTCTCTCATTGCCTATTCCACCTGTCTTAGAGTTTGAGTTGGCCTGACCTTTTCTAGTGCAAATACATAGTAGGTATGGACATGCAAGCAGAAGTCACTTCTAAGGCAGCATGGCATCACTGTGAGGTGGTGGTCCACAGTGTCTAGGATCACCCGTTCACATGATTAGCTCACATACGTGCATTTGCCACATTTAGCATCCTTCATACAGACCCGTCCTACAGTATTTTGCACAGCACAATTGCAGACATAGACGGCAGCACGAGGGATCAAGATATTAATTACAGATCAGGAAAAAATGATGCATACAGGTTACACCGCTCTTTCCTGGAATCTGACTAATCGGCCAAACGGAATCTGAAATAATCTCAGTAGGAAAAGTAAAGAATACCTTCAGAATAAGATCAGATTTAATCTGCAGTGTTTCTTCAAAATCCATATAAGTGCAATACAATTCTATTCACAGAAAAACTTTGTCCATGGACCACCGATGATGATCTCCATGCATGGGGAAAAATGTAGTTGATGGGAAAGGTTGTGAGCGAGTTGAGGCAGAACTGATGACTTGAGTCAAGGCTAGTGGTTAAAGTACGGATAAGAGGTAGAAGAAAATGCAGAACGCAGTGAATGTGAGATCCCAGTTAGCAGCACGGCAAATAGCTTTTACCAGAAAATTAGAAAATTGGAAGAGATATAAATATAAGTTATAGGTGACACACGAGGAGAATGTAGGCAACAACTCATGGTAAATATTCAGGGGAAAAGGTATTATTTGAAGGTGTGTTCATGGTCTTTTTGGTTCCCAGTTATGGTTTGGGTGTCACCGTGCTGTAGTTAGAAAGACCAAAAAGCTGTCTAGTGTTTATATGGTACGGCTTTCTGCCCTCTCCAATACCCAGATGACTTGAAAGCCCAAAATCTGAATTCAATGTCTAACTGAAACATTCAGTTCCAGTACTGCCAGCAACCACCTGTTGAGCAGGAAGTAAAAAGTCAGCATTTCTTATTATCGTAGTGGATTAAGAATATTCTAAACAAAGAGAAGGAAATATTTTTTTACAGATTGCTTAATTCCATTGCAGAACACGTTGCTCCAAAGGAACAAAACATGTGGAAGAGGTAGAAAAAGGTTGGACAAAATCAAAGATGCCAGGCCCATCAGTATGGGATAAACATGGTGGCCCAAATACAATGCGAACTCCTCACCATAAGACAGAAAGCCATCCGAAAGTATCCTGGAAAAGGACCTATGTATAATTCTATATTTAGTACCTCTATATAGTTCTATAATTTCCTTTTTCTTATGTTCTTTTATGTCTGCTGCTGGCTGACCTGAGAGACAGGACACTGCATTAGGAGACCCTTGGTCTGAGCCAGTAAGGACATTCCTACACAAACAGGTTGGAATATTGACCTAAACAACTGGTCCTTTAAGATGCACCTTTAAAAATTTAATCATGTTTCAGACCCAGCAAGTGCCTGATTAATCTTGATCATGAAGATATATTTCTCTTTGTTTTATATTTTTGATAATAATTAAAGGCATTTTTCTACTCTGGGTCATATTGCTATTTCATTTACTTAAGCTGTAATGATTAAATCTAATTTGCTACTCTGTGAAATCTTAATCCTACTGAAGACTAATGGGTATAGTACACAGTTCAGTTAAGAAACAGATTCACCACATAACCTCCATTAAGTAATTCCATTTATTTCAATAAAACTAGTTGGCACATAAAAGAAAGAATCTATGGTGGTCTTTAGTTTCCAGAAAATCATAGAATTTTTAATATAAGCACTAAAGAGATGTTTTGACCTCTTCCTGAACATATGATTTCTCACAGCAAGAAGTCATGAAAAAAATTTCAAAACAAATCCAGCTCATAAAACCTGTACTCTAAAAAAAACCACCTACATTTTGTGCTTAATCTTATTTTACAAGTACAGTATTATCCTTTTCAAATATATGAAATGTCAACTTGAAAATACAGGGAAAGGGGCTTCCATATCAACAGTGAATATGATTTCTCTAAAAAACAATGAAAGAAAAGCCTATTACTAATAAAGTATTCTCACTTAAATCACGTTTCCTTCATTACTTCCATATTTTAGGTGATATAAAAGGAGGAACAATTATTGCCTTGTTCACTTTGATTTATTTGGCTCAGTGCCTCCTTACCTAGGTAATGTAAAATAAACTGTGTTACATGGGTCATTTATGATGTGATTTAATAAGATGCTTTTTATTTCTAGCCTGCAGGGAAACATATTAGTTTGCAAGCACCTGGCAAAAAACCATTTCTTTCGTTGATTTTTTATTTTCATTCCTCAGACTTCAGCCTACAAGGTAATTTAAAGCTACAATGCACAAGTTGTCATAGTGGCAATGTACTAAAACAGGACTTCAAAACCCACAAAAGGAAGTGGCGCCTGGACGTCGAAATAAGGAAGGTCATAACTACGAGCTTGACCATTTCCTCACTTCCTATGGGTATTTCTGTTTAAATTAAAACTTGTTCCTTTTCATTGTCTGAAATAGGTTAATGTTTTTCCTTAACAGCACACGCTGTCTACAAACAAAATTATATTTATGTAACAGGCACCTGAGACAGACCTGGAAGTAAAAAAAAAAGAGTGAGGAAATTGGTTTTCTACAGACACTCTGAATAACATGGGCAAGTTTACCAGGCTCAAACTTACAAAAAACTCACAGGAATTTGGGTACCGTTTCCATGGCTTTTAGGTTTTTTGAGGATTCACTTACACCCATTCTGTGGGAATAACATTTAGCGCAACTGTGGGTGACAAAAAGTTAAAGGAGCTGGTATTTCAAAATCTGATACAGCGATATTCCATATATTGTCAGTAGAAAAGCTGACGCTGATCACAAAGCACCACAGCTAAGTTCTCACACCTGTTTCCATCACAAATCCCTGGGTTTTGTCACAAGTTTTCAGACATTCTCATTTGAAACAACACTGTCCACATTTAGGCTTAGCTGATAAGGGATTCAAAAGTGAGAAGAGCAAAAAAACCAACACCACATTGCCCCTATTTTTTCTGTTTCTAAAAATAAGCACTTTACTACACAGCTCCACAGACAAAGGAATCTTCAGCTGTTTCCATTTTTTATTTCTGTTTCTTTGTCTCAGCTGGCAGTGGTTGAGACTTACGTGCCTAGCACTGGTTTATGCCCCCCTCCATGCGTACCTTATTTGCTATTCTACTTTCTCCTTCGGAGTTAAAAACACAACTGTGAAATCTTTCACTGTCGCTTGAGAAAATCCCAACCAAAAAGCCCTACCAAGTGCCTACCTGAAGATGAAGTCCTAAAACTGAGCCTACACAGTCACCTGAATTTTAGAAATGAGGTAGCCCAACCACATGAAGGAGATGTGGAGTCTGAAGAAGTGGCAAAGGGGTCCTTGCAAGGCTTTTGGGAGGAATTGAACCAACAATGCAAGCTCACGAGAACAGCACTGTTGCTTACTTGTCAGTCCCCTCATGTCATTTAGATGAGGATGGCAGGACCACACATCATTTTAGCTGTAGTTTATGAGACACCCTTGGATGTCCTAATGTATAATGAGAAGAAGAGGTACAATAATAGAAACTACTGATGACTCAAAGTCATCTTTAATCTCCCTGTAGGTGAGAATCTCTGTGGTTACACCTGTATAGTTGCAAAAGCAGCACAGATTTGGGATGTCATTGTTTGCAAGGGCATGAATACAAGTACCATCAACACTTCTTTAACATACAGCCTTCATTGTTGGTACATTGGTACAGCTGATGGAGATATGCCTGGTACCACACTGGTATACAGCCCCATCTCTCACAAAACAAGCTGAGCAGACCTCTGCTGCTATGTCTCTGCACATAGACATATTCCTCTCTAATTTTACACCATCTCTTCTCCTGACAATATGACAGTGGAATTCCAGACCTGTCATCACCATCCTAGAGAGTGTGAACTGTCTCCTCCAGATTTAACACACTTTGTCCACACACATGGAACCAGGCAGTTTTGTTTGCAGGCACAGTGCCAACAGGACCAGGAAGGATCCTTCTACAACATGCAAGAATTCTACTATTATCCTGAGCAGAAATTCAAATTCCAGGCTTCCAATGGTGTTCTTCAATCAAAAATATGCAAGTCTCAGAAGCACTCCAACATGCATTTTAATATACTGGTAAAGGATTAACTAATTTCCAGTTAAAATTGTTTTCTCAGGAGGCAAGGCTATTGAGGTAATTTTTGCTTCTGCTACTGCAATGATAACATCTGATGCTATATCTTCTGACAGTATTTATGCATGTGAAGTAAAGCACTTACCTAATGGGATATGTGGTTAGTACATCAATATAGTCACATAATCCATAAACATTTCTCTTTCACGTGCTCTTATCACATTATCACTGACTATTTAGAAAAAACTAGTGTTATATGACATCCTTCCCTATATTATTTTTAGCCTTAAATGCAGTTAAAATGTGCTGAGGAACAGGGATATAAAGTGGGGAGCAATCCGAGGCAAGACTTAAAAGGAATAATTGGATTCAAAGCTCTTACAAGATGCAAGTCTATTTCACCAAATGCAGCCTGCATATATCTGGTCCAGGCTTGGGTGGGAGGGAATGGTCACGGTGTGCCAAGGGCTGGGTTTGCCAATCCAACCAATTTGCTGTGATGAATAGCTAAAGCAGCATAGTTCGCTACTCAAAGAGCAGTGTGGAAATGACAAAGCTAAAATAAAATAAATTTGCTAGGATATTTTTTTAAACTGTGGAAACAGATACGCTGAAGATGCACATATGACGACAGAGATTCCATAAAGAAAATCTATTTATGGATTCAAGTTGCTAAAAGAAGTTCAGTAAAAACATCTCTTGATACAATTCACCAAGGATCATGCTGATTCCTCTGTAAGATCATGCTTCATTACTCAGTGAAATCAGCAAAATGGATTCTTTTAAATCCAGGGGGAGAATCAGTTCAGGAACCAGTGAATGTGTGATGCTGTTCTTACACAGGCAGCAAAAGATTACGTTTTGCTATTTTGCTATAGCAAACCTGACTGCAGAAGAAGACCTAAGGAACCTAAGACAAATAGTTATAAGAAATTATTTATGACCAGATCTTGTCTCATCTCTCTTGAGTCTGCAACTGTAGTTAGGTTTACTTTAACAAAATAATAGGAAACAATCTTAGTATCTGGTTTAAAGGTTAGTATTGTACTTTCGGAGAATCTAATCTTACCCTGGGCTCCCTGCTGAGCTGTATTAACTGATAACACTTAATTCTGCACCTTTTTAAAGACACTGTCAGACGATGTGCAGTTCACTAAATCACTGAGTTTTGTTCTCTGTCTTTTCTTGGATTATTTACATTTCATCAGTCCTGGGCTTCCATCTTACATAAAGAAATGGCTTATTCTTAGCAAGAAGTCTGCTTAAAGCTTGTAGCAGCACACACTGCATGGAAAGCACACAACACAATACAGAGAACGTGCTCTGTGGCACCCACGAGCATTCGCTGTTCTTCATCATAATGTTAGATTAGAGAACACAGAGATCTGTCTCATGAACAACAGCGACTACTGGAGCATATCAGTACTGGGATAACTATTAGCAAATGCGCTTTTTAAAAGTAAAGGGAGAAATGCCGGTGAAAGACTGAGCATGAAGTATGTAATTTAGATGTCAGAATATGTCAAAGGTATCACTGTCAAACTTGATCTCTTGCCATTGTATATAAAATTTATCCACAGAATTCCTCCTCTAGGCAATTAGTAGGCTGTAGTAAATGCTGGGAGCATGTCCAACCACCTTTCTGGAATGAGACAGTAAAATGGCCTGGATGTCTGCCTTCAAAAAGCAAGGGATCTCTGGGGTTTCGCTACTAAGCTAGAGCTGTGCAAGTCTGTTCTTCTCTCACTTCAGCAAAAGGAAAGGAAATATGATGTTATTACTTACTCTGATTGTACCACTGATCTTGCTGCTTCAATGAAAGTTTATAAAAATTAGAATCATCATAATCCCTTATTTACAAAGATTGCAAAACCAAACATAGGTGATACAAAGCCAACTCGCATTCAACAAATAAACCCATTCAATCTCTGCAAAGATTTCTCAGCTAACTTAACATGAGGCTGAATGTAGCTAACATTTATTGGCCACTGGTCAGGAACTGGCAGTTCTGCTGTCTTCTTCGTTAACTGCTGTGGATCAAATTCTTAGACCTGCTGGTACAACCAATATATTTACAAATAGAGTTGGTTCATCCGGCTTTAGTGGCAATGACTAGATGACTTCGGAATCACAGAATCATGGAATCGTGGAATTTTCAGAGTTGGAAGGGACCTCTAGAGATCATCTAGTCCAACTCCCCTGCTGACGCAGGAATGCCTAGAGCACATTACTCAGGACTGCATCCAGGCGGGTCTTGAAAATCTCCAGAGAAGGGGACTCCACAGCCTCCCTGGGCAGCCTGTTCCAGTGCTGTGTCATCCTCAAAGTAAAGAAGTTTTTTCTTATGTTTGAATGGATCTTCCGATGTTCCAGCTTGTGCCCATTGCCCCTCCTCCTGTCACTGGCAACCACTGAAAAGAGTCCGGCTCCGTCGAAGGTCTCTCTCAATTCCCTTACCTGTACTGTGACAATGGTTTAGTTCTGCAGTTTAAATATGGGTTAATTTTCTCATGAAGAAATAATGTATTCACAATTTCAGTTAAAATCCCTGACCAAATTATGTCAACTGCATATAGCACAAAGGGGGGATGCAAAAAGGTACTGTAAATATTGTTGATTGTCAGCTTAGGCTGTGGTTGTACAGGATGAAACCTTCCCGTCCTCCTTTCTGAGCACTCACAGTGCTCCGTGTTAACAATAGACTCTATTGTTACAGAAAGTCAGAGTTTAAAGCAGAAATAACAAGGAGACATTTGCACTCTGTTACTAAAACTAAAGTTGCATTGTTACAAAAGGAAATCTTGCAGGCATTTTTCTGTCTGTCGTTCTTACAATGTCCTTCATTCTGGCAGAACAAGACAAATCAACTGCATGAAATGTTTCATCCTGGAGGAAGCTGCACAGCAGCCATTCCTTTAAAGTAGCTATGGAAAAATTATTTTTCATCTGTGCACAGACTATTTATCACTCTTACACATTCAGGATCCTTTATTCCACTGCTTAAAAATCAGCTAGCTTACTGTTGTATCATTTCCATATTTATACCATTGTTAGTGTCAAAATGATCTTATAAGTACCTGGTGAAAACATTCTTAAATGTAGACGTTTGACTCTAACAAGTCAGTACATCAAAATTTTTTATTGCTTTTTGCAACATTCAAAAAGTAAACCCTTTCCTCATCAGAGGTAAATCACATTGTTTCCCTTACAATGACCAACACATTTCCCAGCCAGTTTGAGCTTTTTTTTAATGTCACTAAAATCACCAGAAATCTTAATGTGAAGAGAAGCATATAACACTTTACTATCATCTTATAATACCAAGGATAATATATCATATCATATCATATCATATCATATCATATCATATCATATCATATCATATCATATCATATATAATATCATATCATATTCATGTATAATATAAATATATTTCATACAATAGCTCAGGATAATATGTTCATATAAAGTGAGGAACAAATTGATGAATGTGCGTAGTAGGTTTCTATGTTTGACAGAGTAGGGATGAACCAGAAGTAGTAAATTTTTGTGAGGCATGGGGAACTTCCATTGTGTTCCAGTAACACATTGATATGATTTTGTGCTGGCCTCTTTTCCTCAGCTGCTGAATTACTCCTGTTAACAGAATACAAAAAAATTATGAGAGTTACATAGCTGGCTCTTCTCACTGTGTTGCTTGAAGGAATGAGCCCACCTTCTCCATCCCAAGCAGGGCTTAATCCAATCACGCTGCCAGTGACTGAAGCAAGTGACATGGTCTCCTGTGAAGCCAGGACATCTTACTGTGTGTTTGGTTTCGGCTGCTTTACAGGACTTGTAGCAAGCATGGAAATCGGTTGTGGAGGTTATGTCTTGTGATTGGATCAACATTCAGATTTTCCTGATTAATATAATGGAAATATCCCAAGACAGAAAGCCTGCTTCAGTCTCCAGGCTAAGACCAAATCTAATTCTCAGAGTTCATTAGCAACAGATAAAAATCTGACTGATGTAACCTGATTTGGAGATAAAAGTTCCTTTCAAACTAACACTCATAAAATCGATCTGATGATGTGTTTCCCAGTTCTTAATTCAACCAAGTAATAACACACCAAAACGTTGCTGGAAGTGGTTCCTGCTGACAAAATGGGGAGCTTGCATTGCCGTTGCATAGCTACAGAGCTAGAAGAGAAAACTATTTCCCAGCCCTGTGCAAGTACGCGAGTGCTGAACCACTAAACATCTCACACTTGTTGCCATCACATTTGTATTACTTTCCTTGGAAAGAAAAGAGGAGAAGCTTTATCTTAAACTTGCTACAGACCAGGGAGAATTTAGCATAGGTATTTACTGAGCAGAAGTGATTTGTCCTTTCTTTGGTACACTAAGTGTTCTGAAAGTCTCATAAATAATTTTTAAAGCTACCTACTGTGATAAAATATGCAGCCAGACTCTGACAAGAATACTGTGATATACTGATATTGAGAGTTCCACATCTTACAACACATTTTCACTCTCTTACCTGATCTCTTCCCAACTCCCTTCTAATTCCCACGAAAATTTTGAATCTGTTTATCATGTAACATCCATCAGAGAGTTTACAATATGTAGATTATTACCAGCAGGATAGCTGCATTTAAATTAACATGCAAAATACCTTGTGTACAGAAAGAGAGTGATATGCTTGTCTTCTCTGAGAACATTAAAACAGTGAACTTGACCATCTTATCTTGTTCAGTCATTTTATTAGTGTCGGGGTTTTTTGTGGAAAACTACACTATACTGTTAGTCTCTGTGAGATTATATCTTGACTTTCCTTCATTTTCCAGCAATTTATTGCAGACTAGAATAAATTCAAAGTATAAAAACTGCCTGTCTCAGTCATAACATTGTGTCAGATAATATCATCTTAGTAAATACAGTTTTTTCCTGAAAAAATAATAATGAAGTATATATTATCCTGAGAAAATTCAGAGTGCAGACATTCCCAGATCTATGAACTTGGGGGGGAAAAAATTTGTATTGAATCCATACTGCATACCTGATTAAAATGAGTAAGAAAATAGATGGAGCAAAGCACCCTATGTGTTTTTATGAGCATTGTTCACTCCCTAATCCCAATGCCTATTTTAATTTTCTTAGTAAATAGTGCCCTCTGCAGCATGCCTTCAATTTCTGCAAGGTTCTAAATACAATGTGCTCTTTGACTGACCCTTAATGCATCACAGGTGAGGGACAGTGTGCCAAAAACACGTAATTCCAGCAAACCTGCACAGCTCTTGTGTTGCTTTTCGGTGTATGATGGAGGTCTAAATGTTTCCCAGGCTGCAGTTAGCATCAAGAAAATAATTTCTGGATTTGTGAGAGAGACAGCATCTGTAAGGAAGGAAAAAGCTAGATATATGTAAAGAATAAACCTGCTCATTAAAGCATTTATAGCAATGCAATTTGGAAAAATGCTACATCTGATTCTTTCTAATAGTAATAGAACACATTTGTATGGTCTTTCAGCCATTTTATTTAACAAGCATTAACTTCTTATTCCTGTGAGATTTATATAGGACTTGATGCACATTATTAACACCATTTAGGCTATAACTGATCTTTTTTAAACTTTTGCTTTTATTTTATTAAGGATTTTTTTAAATCTCAGTATATGCTGTAATGTTTATTTTATCTATTAAATACTAAATTCATTTTAAAGAAGACTTTCAAGTCATGACAGCAGTTTCTAGGTCAGATATTTTCTCTTCTGAAATTCTCCCTTGTCTGCTGTACGTAATTTGTCTTACAACGTACAGTCTCTCATTCAAAGAGAACTTTTAATCTTTTATGGAGACTTGATAGTACCTGATTCATAATAGAATAAGTTCAGCCAGAGAATAAAGACGTGCTGGGATGAGAAAAATAAGAGCTAGACAAACATCTGTCAGGAATGGTTTAGCTATAATTGGGGCCAGAACATTGACTAGGTGACCTCGTGAGGTCGTCTTTGTTTCCAGTCCCATTTTTTATTTTTCCATGAAAAACTTCGTTTGATAAGACCTCTTTTCTATTGTGTAATTGTGCTACAGCAAAGATCAACACGAGTGTCCGTACTGAAGAGCTGCCATTATATATACGTGAAAAGGGATTACAAGTGGATTGCTGCACAGACCTAGGATATCGACTTCATCTAAAAAGCAAAATAAATCAGATGACATTGAACTGCACATTATAATATCTTGATTGTTTCCAATACCTGGTTAATATCTGGCTTGGGCGTCTATATATTTAAGTACCATCTGTAGTTAAGATATTAATTCTACAGGTTGACCTTCAACTCCATGTATTCTTCTGCTACAACAGCAAGTTTGAAAGTGTCTGGATGTCACCTTTCCCCAGAGTGCTTCTGTATACGTCAGAGGAGGGAGAGCTAAGCATTTAACTTCTTCTTGTATTCTGGGGACATTTCATCTAAATTCCAGCTTCAGATGCCTCACAGCACTTTAGTATTTCCATGTTTGTTCCATGCACAGGTAAGTCTGTTAAGCCTTTTACAAGAACGTAGACAAGGACTGGTGATGGATCTGCTGTGGAAGGAAACCCCACCTGGACACAGTCCTCCAGAGCAGAAAGACAAAGATGACTTTTCTCTTCTGATCCAGCAGAGGAAGGGAACACAGCATGCACCAGACCAAGGAAAGGTTCTCTCTGGAGGATGTCTGCAGTAGCGTAGCACAAGGCTGGAACCGGAGGGCAGGTCTGGGCAAGCTGCAGGCTGCACTGAGAGCAGAGGCAAGCGATAAGCTGCTGACAAGGAGGAGAAGCTGAGGCCAGTCATGCTTGACACAGTGAGTTCATCTATATAGCAGTGTGTGCAAAATTTGGGGAGAAGAAGAGCAGAGATTGACTGAGACCAGCAACCAAAAACCATTAAGGACATCATTAACGACAAAGCACTGAGCTCAAAAATGGACGAATCATTGATCCAGAGTTTTGCAGGAGACTCATGGCAGCTCTGCACAGAATATGCCCCAGACATAGCACTGGTACCTGAAACGACTCAGTAAAAGTATTTTCACATGTCTCTGCAAGTGTTTCAGCCACCCGCTGCGGTGTGCTTGCAGTGCTGCATAGATCAACGTCTTTTTAGGGTCCTTTACAAAGAAGGGAGCTCAAGGAAGAACAGGCAGAGAAAAGGTGAATATGCTTTGAACATATGTAAGATCCAGGGAAGAATTACTCATTCTGTAAAAGGATAACCCTCTTCAGCCACAAAGTAGAAATGATAAGGACTGAGAAATGTGGGGGAAGAGAGCTACCAACTGTCTGTCAAAACTTGACATAGGTGGCAATAGCAATGTGGAAAATGGAGCCCTTCTCCCAGGTATGCCCCAGACTGGGAGTGTTAGGAAAGCCCTCGGTTGCCTCAACTGGCGATTGGGAACCCTTTTTGTTTTGACTTACTGGGCTGGTCCTCTTATGACTCCTATAGCCACATCAGGAACAGCAGTGTCTTGCCTTGACATGCAGTTATAAATATTTGTAACCAGACCATAAATATTTGTAACTTTTCCCTTTTCTGTCAGATCCAGTAAAATAAGACATACACGGTTCATTGGTAGAGACTCCAGGAGATTTGGCTTATCACAACCAAGAACTACTATATAACTAAGGGATTTCTAGGAGGGATGAAGTTTAACATCTCTAAAAGACTGACAAACAGTATTACCATGTGTTTTGCAACCACAATTTAGTTACTAACATTTCTTCGCATTGCAACATAAGAAGGTATTATCATGTTTTAGAGCACTGTAATCTTGCTCATATCCTTGGTAGACAAAGCTACAGGTACTGTTTCAGTGTTATGGAAGGGTCTGATCTCACTGGAGGTAGGTAATTGTTATAATTAATGGCCAGTAACAGAACTGTAAGTCTAACCTCCCTCACAGCTCTGGCCTGATATGTTAATATAACATATATAATGTTCAGTATTCAGTCTCGAGGAATTGGAGATGGAGTCTTTTCCCTGACTCCCTCTGAATATTAGAAGTCCAAGTCACTATAAATTATCATAACTACACAAGTCCCTCCTTTTGCCTTGCTGTCCAGCAAAGCTGCAATTATTTTAACTGGCAGGATTGGACCAAATGTTTCTGTTTGGTTTGATCATTCATTCACTTGCAAACAGTTAACCAAGTGAGAAACAGGAACAGTAACATGAAGAAATGACTGTGAGTTGTTCACCCACCTCTAGATGACCAGAAGTACCTATCAGCAATCGACATTGAGAAGTTACTGTAGTAAAATATTCCAAAGTCATTGACATTGCAGGGTGTTTGATCCTGTAATTCAAGACAAGATATTTTCACCTTGAATTTTCAGCCATGAATATGCATTTGTGGAGAAAAAATGCCACTTCCTCTATCATGTCCTGAAAATTGAATTAGCATAGGTTGTGCAGTATCTGTGCTGTAGCATGTAATTCCACGTAAAGGGCATGAGAAAGAGGGACAAGATGAGCACCGAAGGAATCATTGCTATTCAGATTGTTCCTTCTTTATCCTTCCTTTCTCAGATTAAGCTGGGGCCTACAAGTAGATAAAGGAATCATAACAGAGACGAACAAATACTATTTCATATTATGCATAGATATTTCAAAAATACTTGTCTTTTTGTGAATTTTTAATGGATAAAATATATTCATTTTCTCTGAGGTTTTTTAGGAACATCTTTATCTGTTCAGATAATTGAGTTGTATTTTTCCTAACACAACTGCTGCCACAGTCATTTTTGTATTCTTACCCTCCCAATTCAGTATGAATGTACTTGTATTAAGCAAGGCACTAAAAAATAAAAACTGCATGTTTTTACTGCATGTAGAAATGCATTTTTTTACTGCATGTAAAAGACATACAATAATGGTCTCCTCCAGCACGATGTGCTACATTCAGGCCTCATCTACATGTCATACTGTGTGTTTATTTTATCAAAGGTGGATTCATAGAAGAAAACATCTGCCCTTGACATATTTGTGGAAAGTAAGTGCAATACAGATCCCATCTGTTCACGATGACCCATATTTGCAGGAAAAGCCTTGGGCTGGTGACCTCCAAGGACGACAGCATGGAGGCCAGCTGGGAATAGCTAAAGACATATAACTGAAGCTGTTGTACAGCATCACAGCTGGTCTCTAGCCTCAAGAAAGTGGATTTCGACAATAGCATGTTTTTGCCTGGAACATAAGATTCTGGTTGTAAGACATCAGCAATGCAGGTCTACAGGCACCCAGTCAAGCCATTCAGAAAAGAAAGATAGAAATAAAGGGCTGGGAGCAGATACCAAACTAGCTATCAAGGCCAAAACAGCCACTGAGACTGAAATCAGTACAACGATCACAAACCCATGTGTCGTGGTTTGGGCCAGATTGGCCCAATCCGGTGGAACGACAGATGCTCTCTCTCTCTCTTG
>VYXH01010982.1:3268-31670 GCA_013397275.1 Burhinus bistriatus | reverse complement strand
GCTGGATGGCAGCGCGGCCCTCTGGAGTGTCAGCCACCCCTCCCAGTTTGATATCATCAGCAAACTTGCTGAGGATACACTTTGTCGCCTCATCCAGGTCATTGATGAATACATTGAACAAGATTGGACAGAGTATTGCCCCCTGGGGGACACCACTGGTTACAGGCCTCCAACTTGACACTGCTCCATTAATCACAACCCTCTGAGTTCTGTCACGCAGCCAGCTCTCAATCCACCTCACTGTCTCCTCATCTAGCCCACACTTCCTCAGCTTCCTGATGAGGATGTTATGGGAGACAGTGTCAAAAGCCTTGCTGAAGTCAAGATAGATGACATCTACTGCTCTCCCCTCATCCAGCCAACCACTTATAACATCATAGAAGGCTATTAGATTGGTCAAGCATGATTTACCCTTGGTAAATCCGTGTTGACCACTTCCAATAACTTCCCAGTCTTCAGTGTGTTTGGAGATGACATCCAGAATAAGTCGCTCCATTACCTTGCTAGATAGGTCTTGCTTAGATCTATTGAATAGGATTTTTAAAAAATCATATCATACTGGGTCCAATTTGTTGGGAAAAGTTAGGGACGTGCCCACACAGGTATCACATTACTGGAAAGTTTACTTCACTTAAACATCACTGAGTTTGCGTTTATCATAGGGGGAACAGCAAGCACGGAGAAGGTTGGTCTCATAGGAAGGTCCAAGCTCAGGTTCTTGGCTGGAGGGGGTGCCTCTATCTCCAAACCTGCCCAGCATAGCAGAAGGAAATATGTGGAGGCAGTGATGGAAGAACAGGGCTTCCTAGGTGGAAATTCACTGGCAGCACTGAGAGTCCATCATTTCCTGGATCTACGTCGCCTAACATTCTGCATCTCTTCTGAAAAAAGCACGTCACCACTAAGCAGTGGCAAACCAGTAATTGTATTTCATACCACATTGCACTTTGAACAGTGAAATTATCAAGGGTAAAAACGGAACAGAGTAAAGAGCAAAACTGATGCTCTGTGGGATGTCTTCTGAGTGCCACAGCATTGATCTGAGGAGGATAAAAAGAAAGCTAAAATGCAAAAACTTGTGTCCCATGCTTTCTATTGACTAAAAATCTATTTTAATGTCATCATTTGATTACAACCCTTTCTCCTGCCATAACCCTTGCGTTAGCAACTTTGCCTATTTGTTTGGATACAGAACAAGTTGGATAAATTTTAGAGTTCTCTCAGTTTATTGTAATAATATAACTATTGTATTAATACCTTTAATAAGTTCTTACTCAGGTGATTTTCACAAATCCTTAATATTTGAGGTTTTAATAAAAATGTTCCATTTAATGGTTCAACCCTATTCAAGCAGGATTTTATGGAGATAGTATATGGTTTCATCTATCAATTTCATCCTGCGGACATGGGTAATAAAAGTATATGTATTTGAATTTGTCTTTAATAAGAGCCATATATTTAACCAAGGCAAGAGTCTAAGAGCGGACAAGTTCATTTACAGACTTCAAAGGGACCCGTAAAAAAACCTATTCATCTGCCTTAATTATGTCAGTGCTGAGACTTGAATTTACTCCCTCTTCGTAAATACTACTTAAAATTTAATTTCAGGTGTTCTGCATGGAATACACTTAAAAATTAAGGTTCACAGAACTTACAGCTTCAAATCAATCCAGTCTTCTAACGACCTGCATTAAAAACTTTGGAGTCCTGAGAAAGAGATTGAGAGATACTTTTTATTTTTAAGGCATCATGAGAACAATAATGAGTAAGTGAGTGTGAAGAGCTCTAAGTCTTTTGCAGAGTCTTGCGGATATGTCTGTAACACCAATGATAATTCTGGCAATAGGTAGCTCTGCTAAGCTTTATACCAAACCTCTTTTTTTTTTTTTTGATTCCTCTTAATTTTAAAGTTGACCTAGATATTGAACTTATCAGTAACCAGAAATAAATATGCAGAGATGTCAGAAAAAAGGAGACAAGATAGAAATAATGACATTTTTACCAAGACTTAAGATGGACTCTGCCACTTGAACAGCTTTAGCACATGTATAGACTACAAGTGCCTTTTTCTAGGGTCACATCAACATGTCTCAGACATCAGGGTGAGAGAAGGTTGGAGGAGGATGAAATACATTTTCTCTGAAAATAGGTGTGTCCTGCCTCAATCCACATAAAGGTGACATACATATAGTTGTTTTCAAGCAAGTTATCTATTAGAGTTCAGTTCAAACTAGTTGAATAGCCTGATCTATGGTTTGGCCTGGTCCTACATGGAATAGTCTGTCATGCTGACTTATTTCAGAGAAAAGCTATGTCACATAAAACCAGCATCTCAAGAAGAGACCAGGAATTTGCCATCAATCCCAAGAGCTTCATTCCTGCCTATGAACGAGACATTTGTCTTTTGAGACTCATGAAGCAGGTGAACAGTATGGGACTGCAAACCATGAGTCTGTTCCATTGTGTATTTCCTCCTTTCCCCTTGACTCATGCAGATCAGTGATAAGACTTCTAGGTGTTCTGGAGAGGAAAGATAAGAGAGGGAGAGGGTGCAGGTCCTCTCTACATTCAGGTCTCTCCCAAGATCCAAACACGGAAGTCCCTTTAGTTTGCAGTGAGGTATCATGACCTCCACACAGAAAGCTTTTAAGATGAAAGACCTTGCACTGGCAGTGGCAACACACAGGTCTACAGGTCTTCCCAGCACATATGCCATAGTCTGGACCCCAGTGCTACTCTTCCAGTGGCACATGACTCCTTACTTTCTCCTTACATTAAAATGGGTACCAGAGGAGGACCACTTAGTCCTCCCAAGCTATGAATGTATGGACTCAACTGTAACCAGTGTAGAAGACCATTGCTGGAAAAACTGAAGGAAAAATAACTTTCACCCACCTGTTTTAAACCCTATATTGCTTTGGTGGCTGAGCGGCAGCTTCTGCTCCCAAGTTACAGATGTCAGAGAGAAATAGTGTCTCTGCCTCTGCTCTTCCAGTTGGAAAAGTGGCTTTTTATCACTCGATGGCAGAGTATCCTGAGTATGCCTAGAACTTTCTGCGTTAATGACTTACTATCTTCCTATTGCTTTTGTGTGGTTACAGAAAAGTTTTTATTTTCACTTCCTGAAAGACATCAATTTATGCATTCAGCAGTTGTCATTTAAGTTGGCTAAGCTAGACAGAAACTGCAGTTCTTAGGTAGATAATAAAGAAATAAAAAATAAAAGATCTTCTTAGGAGAAGGTCCTCTTGTTTTGAGCAGGCACACTATCATTTATTAATGCCCTTTTCTAAGGTTTGGGGGGTTGGTTTGTTTCTTTGTTTTTGGTAAATAGACTTGTTTATTTAGAAAGATAATTTTGCTTATAAGATTTTTCTCGAATTAGAGCCCACAAATCACTGACTGACTTCACCATCACCTAAATTCAGCTCTCTTTCTTTTGAATATACAAAAAATTATGCAGAATAGAGAATCAAAGTTTTAGATATTAAGAAGGTAGCAAAGGGCAACTCCTTGTAGCACTCATACATTGAAAAGTACTGTGTTTAATCAGATGAAGATATATTGTAATAATTGCCTTGCTGTGGTACAACACTAAACCTACCTTAAAATGCATCATCACAGTGAGAACATGTCACGCAAGAAGCTTTTCATTGACGGTAATTTCATGTTTTATGAAGCTGGTTGTTAAGCTTCAAAGAAGGTAGTCATCATTTAAACAATTCCTCAAATTATCTCACTTCTCCCAATTTAGAATATAGGTAGAAGAATATATTTTAAAGGAGAAAAACTGTTGGTCATGAAGCTACAGAACTGATATTTTGTAAAGGAGACCAGCAAAGAAAAGAGAAAACACACACAGAGAACTGGAGTCCCTAGAAGATGGAAAAAATGCATTTTCAAAGATGTTATTTCTGCCTCCTCATCACCAACCTAATTTTTTAAAAGTCTACCAGCAGACTGTCTAGTAACTGGAGAATGAATAAAACAGAGATATATTCCCACAGAGACAGCTCAGAATATAAGAAAAATCTTTACAATACTGAAAACTGTCTGTTGAGGTGTTACCACAGTTAATGTCATTAGTACATTTTGGCACAGCTTCCTTTCCTCTCGGTCAATATATCAAAATGCAATAAGCATCACTTGGACTCCTGGGAGGCAGATGAGCAGCAGCCAGACATCTGTCCTGTACTTATAGCACAAGGCAGATTTCTAATCCTTTTATTAATCCCTATGAACCAGTGCAGCTCTTGGTCCAATACGCAGAAATCAGCTGAAATCAGTTTATGTTGGAGCTGATGGTCAATATGCTGATGCAATACTGTGTTGAGAAGTGAGTGGATCCAGCATCTTGCAAACAATGCCTCCACCAGAGCTTTAGCTGGCGTTGCTTTCTGAAAAAGTCTCGTGCATAAAATTCAACCCACAGTTACTTAAACACTTTCAGGAATGTTACCTAAAGCTTTTGTGTTTGCAAGTGTTTTTAAGGCTACCCTAAAAGTGTTTAAAATAAACAAAACACTCACGCAGGGAGAGGTAAGGTCTACCTTTTCAGCAACATAACCTTCTTCCAGTGGCCTGACAATCTGGGAAAAATCCCTCTGAGATGCAGAACTGCTGAGGGCTTTTTGGGGTAATATTAATTTCAGCTGAGTCAAATCCAGCCATTTCCACCATAACTGAGTCTGAAACTGCAGCTACTGCAAATCAGACAGCAAATGGAGTTCAATGTTCGTTTTACCACCCAACTTCAGAAAAACCCAAAAAACTGGTGTAATGTGTTTTTGGTATCTTAACGTATCCAACGAAACATTGTGACTCATGTTCATGAACAGTTTGATTTCTTACATCAGTTATGAACTGCAACACAGCAGGAATTAAGATTGACTGCCAAACATAATTTCTATAGATTATCAGAATCTAATAAAAAATCAGGAGCTACAAAAAACGCAGTTGCAGTGAGAGTTCAGATTTGACTAAGTTTTGTTGAAGACTTCATCCTTTTCAGAAGTTTCAAATCAACTCCAGCAGTTGCTAAGGTAATGCAAATATATATATAAACTTATATATGCATCTTAAATACATTTATTGTTAACTTCTCCTTTAACTTCAACATTTGGCTTGCTAATTAGACATTACCAGTTGTACTTCACTGTCCTTTATAAAGCTAATACAACAGTTGTACTTTTGCTCTGGAGAGCTCTATACAGGCGTAGGTCTAAACTATGGTAGAGCAACACCATAGTGCAGGGCATTTTACTGTGTTTGTAGTTCCTGTTTGAATAATTGGTGGAGAGGTGGCAATTATCCTTAACCAAAGCTGTGATGGGTGTGTTGCAGTGTCACATTGGTATTTATTGGTACAGTTCTTGCTGGAAACTGCTCGCCATCAATGATAAAATTAATGAAGTGAAAAGACTGAAATCAGAAAAAGGAAGAGAAAGAAATGACCATTCTGTGTTTAATTAAAATAATAGACAACAGCACAACTCAATCCAAAATAGCTGTTCAGGCTGTGAACCACATGTGCCTAACAAACAAGGACTACTTATGTCTCAGGATTAACCTACATTTTATGTTAAAACTCATTAGTTTAAGAAACAGATTGTACCACTAAGCGGCAAATTAGACATAAGAACAGCAAGACAATTAAATTGCAGTAGATTTCACTCTAGATTGTGCTTTTAAACATACACTAATGACCTCCCTCTAGTTTCTTTAATGCTTGGTTGAGAAATTGCTCGCAGACCAGTTGTACTTGAAAACCATGGGATGATCACGACAAGAGTAAAGACGCAATTCTGTGGGACTGAGTAATAAACAAACTTTTCCTCACACTTACAGTTACTCATATTTCTGATTAAATCGTATAGTATACCAGAATATATGTTAGCACATCTACACTACGTGTACTATTTAATTTGATGTTAAAGATTTGTGTTATATTACAGGTTCTTGAGTCTGCTCTAATAACAATTTCTGTTGAAACACATTATAAATATGTCCTTGTGTGCTCTGTTCAATTGTAAGCACATTTGAAATAATGAGAATGGAACATATGGTCCCTTTTAAAGCAACTATAAGAAGTACCAGGAACAGCAGATAACAAACAGCAGGGTAGGAATCCCTTTTTCATCACCCTGTTTTAGATAACAACAGCTCCTGTATCACGCAGATCTTTATAATATGACTAGGGGATATTTGCTGGTGGAGAGTGAGAAACAGCATGTGTCATGGAATTCCATCATCTAGCAGCTTCGGGCTCAAACACCTCCGTTCTTTTGTGCTAATTGACTACTTCTGTTTGTAGTAATTGCTTTCATATTCTGCAACTGATTTTCAAAAAGGAGTGTTTTGCAGCAGTCCTTACAATCAGTGAACACCTTCACACAGCATAAACAAGGTGAGGATAAGAAAGTGTTTACTGGCTTGATATTCTGACCCATCACCAGCACCTTTGTGTCAGACTGCCAAAGGCAGTGAATCTTTAATTAAGCTCCTAAATAAAGTTGTCTGAATTTCAAATCACTTAAACTTCTCCAAACTTTTGAAAACCGGGCTTTGTATTTTTGTTCACACAGGACATCAAATCACTGTTTGGTCTTTTATTAAGATAATGCACATCAAAATCTATGACATCATTTTATTTCTTCTTTCATCCTCCCTACTTCTGTAAGTAATGCCACAGCCTGTCTTCTCCTGGAAGGCAGCATTTCATTTGCTAAAGATAAGGGTATAGCATTAAAACAAATGAGGATGTTAGTACTGTGCGGAAAAAAAAGGTTGTACTTGAATAGTCTTCAGTGCTTCAAAATGAAACTTTAAAGTTGCCTCTCGATCATGACTTTATTCATTTCAGGAAAATAAATGAGACTTTTATGATCAATGTGTTCCACTTCCAATGAACTTCTGTTATTGCACTGCATCACAATAGCTACCAATTTTGCATTTTAAAATTTGTCAGATTTCCACTAACAGTTTCACTCACAAAAGTAGTAGAAAGTCTTGAACATTATTAGCAGCAAGTTTGCATGCTTCTCCACCACATCTGTCTGTCTGAATTCTTTAGGGGGAATGAAAATTTATGTGTAAGATTTAAATGGTTCTCAATGAGAAGTTACTTATTTTAGTTACACGACTGTAAACTGGTGCCCGTAATTCTGCTGGTTCTCTGGTCATTTGCAATAGGAAAACCCAACTTACTGATATGGAATGTTTCAGAATTAGACATTGAAGTCCCATGTCTAGGGAGGTCTGGAGCCCCTTACACTGACGCTAATTAAATTAAGAGTGTGTTCAGATAGTTGCTAAGAAATGGACACATCTCATACCAGGGAGCTGGTTGATCTGGACAGAGACAGAACAATGCCAAAATCCCAAGGATAAGATATGCTGGAAGCACAGGCAAAAGAAGAGATTAATAGGCAGACTGCTGCTTTATTCCAAAAAGAACTCCAAGTTTACAGAAACCAGTTAGAGTCCAGTTAAGATGAGCACTGAAAGAACATTAGCACAGAAAAAGCAAGAAAAATTATGTTCAGGAACTTCACAGGTGGATCTAAATTTGACTTTTTTCTTTGTAGTGCTATGCATTAAACAGTACACACAATACTGCAACTGGAGGCTTCAAAAATAGCTAGGAGCTACTTAGGAATAAGTATTTTTAGCTACGTGTCTTTATTCCTGCTTATGCTTACCTTAGCATGCCATCATTTTTTTTAATCAGGTACCAAAAAAAATTGTTGCCTTAGACTGAAAAATGTCTTCACACTTCTCAAAAGAGATAATCTAAGTTCATATGAAATTTGCGGTGATTTCCAAATATGATGTGCATATTTTCTTGAAACCATGTTCAGGAGAACATGGATTTGTGACTTGATAGGAACCACTGCTCCCAAAACAAGTCTACAAAATAAATATTTTCTTAGTAAAATCTTTGATCCAGATGGGGAATATTGTAATGCAGATGTTCACTTACTGTACTCACGGGTTATTCTTAAGTACAGACATTCTTTCACATAGTAAGGAAAATAAAGATCAAGGTAACTTGAAAATATTCCAAAGATAGGAGTTAGAAGAAGGAGGCAGTGGTAACACAGGCACCATGTTTCTCATATATCTCTAATGAAACAAGGTTTCCAAGGGAGTAACAAAAAAAACAAAACCAAGCCAAAACAAACAAAAAAAGCTACCTGATGCTGTCGGCTTTGGCATATATTCATTGCTTTTAAATTTATTTCATTATCACGCTTTGGCATACCTCTTAGTGATAAGAACTGGGGAACTACCTTGTTTTGATACTCTTGTTTAGCTGGGAAAGAATGCAAGGGATACTATTTCATTTCCAGTTATTTTAGCTTGAGGATACATGTCTCAACCTCTGTTAGTCCACTACACATTTAAAAGTAAATTCATACAGAACACTCCCTAAAATAATCAAAATGGACAAATCTAGGTTTGATATTACATAAGACAATTCCTTGCAAAACATTCTAAAGTCAGGCTAAATTCCTAGCCAGAAAAGCTAACCCAGACTTCCTCGATTTCTTTTTGTCAGAAATCTCTGTAAAGAAGTCTCTGACGATGAATTTAAGACATGGATAGCTCACTTTCAGATTAAAGTTAAGTGAAATTAATATCACCCTGAAATGTTTATCTGTCTTCTCACCTTAAAGAAAATAATTGTCAAGAAATTAATTTATTTCGGCAACCTAGTCACACACCAAAACTCAAAATGCAACACCTGACTATAGCTATTATGCTTTGTACATATAGGAAATGTTTTTTTATGTTTTTTTGTGCCTATGTTTAAAATTTGGACTTTTCAGAGGAGCCAGGTGATGGAAAACCACCAAGAAACACACAACTTCCACTTTTCGTAAAACTGCAGAGAGAAAGTAGATGGTATCAAAATGAATTTCACCATACATTAGCTCCTAAACTAACTGAAGCGTCTTCAAATTATAGGATCAGTACTAATCAGTCAGATGATTAGACTGGGCAAGAAGCTCTAAATCTCTCTGTTCCAGACGTTTCAAAAGTAATGGTTCACGAGCTTCTACCTGAACACTTCAACAGTCTGTGTTTATGTTTAACACATAAGATACACATTAAGATACAGTATGTATACTATTTCCCAACCATTTATTATATTATTTGCAAAATAATAATGTCATAGAGTTGACTCTGTGACGAGCAAATGTGAATGATGAGCAAACATCATCTAGGAACACATACATGAAAGAAATCATATTTCTGGGCCAACTCTTCCACTACTTTTCTCTATTTGCACAGCCACCGGTGACTGAGTTACTACAGCTCAAGTTAGCACATGCTTACAGGTCCTCAGTCAGCTTTAGAATTAAAATAATCCATGAAAGAGGACTCTGACTACTCAAGCCAAATACGTTATTTGGCAAAGTCTACAGCAAAAGCCTTTAAGAGTATCTATCCGGACTGGACACTTAGTAGCATCTAACTGAAAAATCATGTAGATCAAACCTCCCAAATTAAACTATATAATTAAGAATAAATTAATTTGCAGGCTATCATAGATCTGAAGTAGTGGAAGAAACAACTGGGATAAAAGTGTGCTAAGAAAAAAATCTTTAGATGTTTAAGTACACCAAATCCTCCTAACAATAAAATATGTTCAGATCAATATTCCTAGACATCAGCTTGTAATAGATGTTAAGAGAAGCTATTGAACGGGTAACAAAACACATAAATCAAACCCTTTTAAGTTCCTTCAGTGACAACGTTCTGAATGCATAGTTAGTAGTTTCAATACCCAAGTAATTGTTATGGACTCTTTTTTATCATCATTCTGAAAATGGAGATATAATCTGTTTTCATATACCTCCAAGACTATGAGTGCTGTCTATCTTGGTATTGATCACAGAAAAAAATGAGTTAAGCAATTTATGCTTTGCATTAGTGCATATCATGATTTGAATCACTAAAAATTATCACTCTGTGAACGATTTAAATTTTTTCGTATGATGTCATTAAGATCCATGAAGTCAATCCAGCACTCATTGAAGTCCACAGAAGAGTTGCCACTGAGATCAAAGAGCGTTCAGTTAAGTCTTGTGGTAGCTCATCAGACAAAGGCTGGGCGAGATTCTCTAAACCTTTACGCACTTTTATGAAAGCAGCTTTTCAGACCGCTGTGAATTTCTTCCAAAGAAGAAATGTCTTTAAATATAGTTGAATGTAAACTATGCAGACTAATTTCTCACTCCAATGGCCTCATCAGAAAGATGTGACATTTGCTGGAGAAGAACAAAGGAATATGTAGATCTGAATCAGAAACTTCCTCGTTATTTGTGTGAGATGGTACTCTTGCATCTGGTGTCACATATTTCAGTAAAACATTTAGAGACAAAGACAAAGAAACCGTCACACCTCATAAAACTTTCTTAACTTTTTACATGGAGATTTTCTTCTGAACAAATCTTAGGCTTAAGTAGGTTATCTGAAATATTAAGACAGGCGAGAGAGAAACTAGCAAACACAATGCTTGCATAGTCAAAGATCAGCTGGCCATCCCCAAGCCTCTGTCTGTCTTACCGCAGAGGGTACACAATATAGATGATATACACAACCCACAAGCATCAGATCATTAGCTCCTTAACTTCTGGTGAACCACTGGGTCGTTGCAACGGTGTTAAATGATGAGAAAGGAAAGGAAAATTAGGTTGTTTCTGTAGAGTAGATTGCGGGAAAGTTAGGGAAAATCCAACAAAGACACAAAAGAAATTGCACTGTATGGATCTAAGACCACATGAGTGTTTATTGAGGCCATTCACATAGTGATTTAATAAGTCTTTATTTAACACATGGGCTGTATGTGGTGAAGTGCAGGGCCTACAGAGACACTGAATTTCTCCTTTTTCAATTCTTGTGAAGAAACATGAAATCCATGAGGTAAGACAGAAAAGTAATTTTTTTTCCTGTGTCTCAAAAGGCCTGAAATGTTCAGCCACAAAAAGCTGAAACCTACTTTAAGAAAGGAAATGTGTGGAGGATTGTTACCTGCATTTTGAACCTCTGTGGCTTGAAATGGGTGTGTGGGGCTTTCCAAATAACTATCTTACCAGTCTTCTAACTCAGAAAGCAAATTTTTAATGAAGTTCTTTTGAAAAAAATAGCCCTGACAATAACACATATTCATCACAGGACTTCGCTTTTCCCTATAGTCTGCAAACATGTTCAATTATTTCACTTAACTAACTGATGCAGCATAACAACTTCAATCCTTTTCAGCCGTGCGTTCTTGCCTCTTGTAAAGGTCAAGATTAAGTGAGACAGATGTTTGAAAAATGATCCTTAGCAACAATTTTTAGCCCATCTGGCAGCTGTTTACCAGAAACATTTTTAATCTTTTAATTATTCCTTTCTTAATTATGAAAACGGAAATAAATTTGTTAACTGAAAGTTGCATTAAAAAGAAGAGCTATGTATGTAAGTAACATCTAACCTTTAAAAACTTCTCTTTAAACAGGAGCTGACAGTTCACTGGAATAACTATACTTCAAAACAAGCATAATTGCTTTCTTTTCGCACTCATATTTCACAGAAAATGGCACATTGGAGACCTGTCCCATGAAGACTGACATGCTCAATAGTAATGATGAAGTACTACATATAAGCATCAAATCCTAAAATCGTAAGACACTTATGTGAGTAATAAATAAGAAAAACAAGAACTGGGCCCCACAGGGCCCTTTCCTCTTCAAAATGCATAAAGTGTTCTTCTAAACAAGAAGGTAACTGAAGAGGTTCAAATATAGTCTCAGAAACATTTTTAACCTTCCTTGTCATTAAATGCCATTGTTTTTGATGCAGCAGCAGTGCAGAAAAGTGACTTTTGTCTTGCAGGACTTGCTTCTGCCAAAACAGCAATCAAGGCAGCAGCGGAGTCCTGGGAGCAAGGACAGTGCAGCTCTGATCCCATGAGGAAGATAATTTCCATGAGACTGGATGTAAAGTGTAGTTATCTTTCCGTGTTTTTTAGCTTAACTTTCAACTTTTTCCTATCCTGATTTGAAAAAGCTTCTCATGATCTAACAAGTCCAGAGCAGACTTCAAAGACTTCTTCTGGGATAGTCCATAGCATCTGCAGATGCCTCTGTGGAAACAAGTGAAACAGTTTAGTTTGACTAAAGAGGCCCATTCATTTAAGGAGGGAGATATAAAGAGACTGAGGTGGTTTCTTTTTCAAGTTCCTAAATAATTACAGAGCTACAGTGCTTTCCACGACCTGTCCTTTTAACATGTTCCATGAAAATGTCTTGGAATAATTTAACTCCCTTGATAGTTGTCCTTTCCCAGTTAATTCATTTGCCTTTGTTAGAGATTCTCAGCTAGTGATATTTTCTCATGCTTGACAAATTTTGAGGAAAGGAGACCAGGAATTTCACAGCTTCAGGGTTGGATTTGCTCAATGCAGTTTGTACATTGCTTCATGTTCCATATTCACTACCAAAATCATAGAATCATAGAATCATAGAATCATTTTGGTTGTAAAAGACCTTTAAGATCATCTAGTCTAATCATTGACGCTACTCTACCAGGTCTCCAAGCACCACATCTACATGACTTTTAAACACCTCTAGGGACGGTGACTCAACCACCTCCCTGGGCAGCCTGTTCCAATGTTTGATAACTCTTTCAGTGAACAATTTTTTCCTAATGTCCAGCCTAAACCTCCCCTGGCACAACTTGAACCCGTTTCCTCTTGTCCTATCACTAGTTACTTGGGAGAAGAGATCAGCTCCCATCTCCTTACAGCCTCCTTTCAGGTAGCTGTAGAGAGCAATAAGGTCTCCCCTCAGCCTTCTCTTCTCCAGACTAAACAATCCTAATTCCTTCAGCCGCTCCTCATAAGACATGTTCTCCAGACCCCTCATCAGATTTGTTGCCCTTCTCTGGACACGCTCCAGCACCTCAATGTCCCTCCTATACTGTGGCGCCAAAAACTGAACACAGGACTCAAGCTGCGGTCTCACCAGCGCTGAACACAGGGGCACGATCACTTCCCTACTCCTGCTGGCCAACGAAGCACTGAATGTTGACTTATATTTGGGTGTTGAAGTATACAAACAGCAAGAAAGTGCAAGTTCAATACAGAGTGTGAAGACCATGCTGGTTTCATATTTGTGAATTTTATTTGCTTTCCAGCTTTGTTTAAAAGACCACTTTGCTTTCTTGCTTATTGGATGGCTATCTTATCACAGGTTAAAAGATTACATTGAACAGGTTCAATTCCTAGATATAACCAAAAAACAGAATAAAATATACTCTTAAAGAGGAAAGCAATGCCTGATGGCATGTGGCTGAAATAACAGAAGCACCTTAAACTTGTGTTCTTGAATTTCAGGGCTTGGGTTTGAACTGAACCTGTTCCTAAAATTATGACTGTCCTCTTTTGAATAGTTTGTTCTGAACTCTTTCAAATTGTGTCTAAAAAAAGGAAGATGATTTATAGTCCTTCATTTGGTGCTAAGGAGTCTCCAGAAACATAAATCATTTGCCACGGAAACACCTGAAAAATCAGCTGATACATCAGAGCAATTTGCGTTGCTGCTTTGGTGGTGGATCCAGACCAAATTTCCCACCCATCTTGACATGGGACCAGGAATCTGCACGACTTTCTTGGGCATTTTGGGATCCCTTCCACCATAGACCATGCAAGTGAAAACATACAATGCTACCACAGAGAGTAGGAATAGATCCTTTATTTTAGATGTGGATCATACATTGCTTGTACTTCTTGATTTAAAGAGCACGGGTGTAGGGAGGACCAAAACAGCTACCCAAGAAAATTTTTGAGACTTGGCAGTCAACTATAACACTGCATTAGCAGGACTACCACAGATTAATGAGAGTGAAGTAGGCAGTGTCATCTGAGAAGTCAAGCTTTCAGAAAACCCGATCTATGTAGTTTAAGGAACAGAAGTTATCTGACTGGTTGAATATCATGCAGAAATGTATTCGAATATAAATAATATATAGGCTCTTAATTCTTTAGCTATACTTTTTTTATCGAGTGTGTCAGTACATCAGCCTACATGAACATAGGAGTTATCATCAATAATAAATTTTATTTCATAACTAATAGAAATATTCCAGTCTGTGCTTCTTGACCTCATTCCCAGCTCAGTGCATAGGCTTCTCTTGGCACCTCAACAAAGCCATCGTGTACTGATTTCTCTACCAATCCAGGTCAATTTGTTGACAACAGGACATAATGAAGAATTTGGAGAAATTAGAACATCACAATGGGAGTAAAGGCAACAGAATAGCGTTGAAATTATTTAAACCAGAGAAATAAATCAGTTGAGTTTGGAGCAATCTTAGTGAGTCTAAAAGAAGCACCAGTAAAAGAATAAAGAATCTATTCAGTTCTCAGTTGGATTCTCAGTCTCACACAAGTTTCTGATATTGTTCACTGTAGCAACAACTACAGTGAAATTCACATTGTAATGCGAGGATACTCAGGTTGTGAGTTGTTATGGATATTGATATCCAGCAAGTGCCTGAAGGTTCTTAACCTCTTTTTCACCTAATTAGTCACCCCAGAGTCACCACTCCTAGTAGAAACATAGGCATAGTAGTCTTTTCTCTCATTCCAAGAACACCTGTGAAAGGGAAGGCAATAAAAAGCCTTGAAGACGTTAGCATATTTAATATGGATGTCTCACAGGAAAAATAAAAATAAAAAGAGAACAACCAACCATGTTTATTTGGTCCTTGCCGCATCTCATAACACATTACAATGGAATAGATTGTGTGCTCTGTATTTCACAAAGTGTCTTCAGTGAATGAAAACTAGCACCCTTCACACGGCCAAACATGTGCAAATAAGCACAGGGAAACAAAGGCGGCTCTCAGGGTCCTGAATGATGACTTTGATGTGTTTTGAATATTGAAAGAAGTGTTTGTCCATACAAAGATGAAGGCTGGACAGACGTAATGCAGCTGTGAATTTCCAGGGAGGCTTGATGCATTGCAGTTGTAGGCTGGAGAGGAGAACAAGGTGGTGCCACAGAGATCAAGATTAAAGGTCTTAGAGCTGTTTAGTTTGGCTGGGATTCATTGCCAACATGAATGAATACTGCTATTTATTTTAACAGTTCTAGCTATGGTCTGTTTATGGCTGTAACATTTCATTAATGTTATTTCCTCCCTTCCCTTCAACTCTCCTTCCCATCCTCTTCTTTTACCTACTTCAATTCTCTTTAACAGCTCACAAGGTATTTTCTCCATTTATCCCAAGTGTTACTTTTGCCATTTTCTGTCACAGCAGAATCTCTAAGTCACTAAAGTGATCTCATGTATGAGGTCAAATTATGGCAGCCGGTGTAAAAAGTGTCCAAGCCAGGGGTTAGTGAATGAAACCCTTTCTCAGCTCATAAATAAAATATTATTACAGTTTTTTCATAGTTCAGTGTGATACACTTTAAAAGTCACTTGAGAAAGAAGTTCAGTACAGGTAGCAATATTCACTCTGGAGTAGAAAGTTCAACATCAGAGTCTATTTCCACACTATTATGTGTTGGTAATATCATCAAAATCAATGCAATTCCATCCATAATGGTAAAAAGTGAATTGGATTACCAAGAAGCTAACCTCTCTTAAAGTATGGATCAATGCTCACATCTTCAAGATTTATATCTGAAAGATGAATAGTTAGAGATTGACAGTAGCTATGGTAACAGCTAATTTTGGTGACCAGTCATGGAAACCAAACAGCAAATGAACAGAAAATCATCAAAGATGCAATGAAAGCCAATAGTTAACAAAACACATAGATCAGAATTCATTCACACAAACTTTTCATTGAATACTTGTCTACAACATTTTTTTAAAGACATTTTATCCATGAAAAAATTTAATAAGAATAGTAATATATTTTCATATCAAATATTACTTTGGTCTATGCAAGTGAATTTTGGAAAATGATTAAGTCTTTTTGTCTTCAAATGTCAGGGACTTACTATATCCAGGTCTAAATAACTTCTTGCACAAGGTTATAACATGTGCATAGGTGATATCTTTAGTAAGAATATAGAGAAAGTTTATTATGTAGAAACTGAATAAAATAAATAAATTATATTTAGCTCAATTTGTGTTGTTGTTTATGTGTGCAGAAAGATTTTTGAAGACTTGAAAAGCAAGAAAATTACTCAGTTTTAAATTCATTATTATTTTTGCTTTTTCCTTGCCTGTACTGACACAGTTCCCTGCATAAATCATTGGAAAATTATTCTTAATTTCCATTTTGATATTCTTAATTTCAGTGATGGTGCAACAAAAATGGTAGTAACAATATAATACATTGCTGGCATTAATTTTATGCACATAGTAGTAACAATATGATACCTAAGTACTGATAGGCATACACTTTATGCATTTGGATCACCATAGTCATTAAATGGTGGTATTGACGGGCAAGACTTGTCTCTTCTCTTGCTGGCGCTACGCTGTTGCTCCCAATGAACATGGAACAACTCTTTACCATTTCAGTCTTCGCATTCTCATCCCAGAAATTTTCAGTTCTGGGGCATACCAACTTATAAAAGTCCATGTGTCCTTACAGTAAAGCCTATTGTAAAGGGGAATATTACTAATATTAACAAAATTCATTTGTGAATATGTTGGTAGCATTAAATAAGGCTATTATACAGGTACAGTTTTGCATGGTGTGTTTTTGATCATTACTTCCATCGGTTTAAGTTCACTAAACAGCAAGGATTTATTAATATCATTATAGAGTTTTAAGTAATGATTACAGATTTTACTATTACCAAATTACTTCTGATAATTATTTTTTTCCCTAAATTCATCAGTGTGTGATTCCTTGTTCTACATGTCTGAGAAGGCCAGGTTCTCTAGTGACTTAATTGTTTGAGTGGAATGGAGGAAGCCTAATCTTACTCTTATTTCCCATCCGAATCTTACCAGATTTGTGCTTCTCCTTTAGGACAGAAACCAGATGAGAGATGAGACAGAGTTTGCTTAAGAGATGTATACCACGTGCCTTTGTTGGCCCTTTCAGATCTGTTCTTTTCTAGTGAAATTAGAGATGTTTACCTGTAATGTGCATCAAAGCCAAGATTTCAAGAACAGCAGGGCCTGCCTCAGAGCGCCGAGTGCTTTATTAACCCAATTTCTACAGATCTGTGACTGACTCAGAGACTTCAGAGAGGCTCCTCTCCTCCTTGTGCGCAGCTCTAGTAGCAAATCAAATTTCCCTAAACTACTTCTGAATTATTATTATGAACTTTGGCATCTAGTGACTATGGGTCATCATCTGCTGCAGTTAATTATTCGAACTGAATTTGCACATCTGTACTGGGTTATATAGCTTGCCTTCAGGCAGGTTGGTAGAGAACCGATGTAGATGGAAAACACATTTGCTCTAAACAGGTTCTTTTAAATTGGAATTGAAAAGTCTCTTGCCCCATGATAGAGTAACACTCCTTCAGTTAAGGAAAAATATCAGAATTCAATGCTGCTTTTTACCATGTATAATGCATGACCTGTCAGCACATACCACCTGTTTTTTACTGTAGTTTTCTTTTGCAGGATTGTCACGCATAAGATTCAGAACGCAGCCCAGGAGAGATAAGGACAAAGGTTTTTCAGTTAAAGAATCTAGTTACAAAATTAATTTCCCAAAGGTGATTGTTAAATTATCTTAGCCTGGATGACCTTTGGACAATGCTGGAAAACTTTTTTTTCCCTAATAAACTTAGGCACCATGAACAGAACAGTGTTTATAATACGGAGGAATTCCTACAGGTGCAACTTTCTTTAACTTGAGAGGAAGATATTTTCCATCAGGTCCTCTAAGGATTTCACCACTGTTAACCTACTTTATATAGATTTTACTTGGACATGGTGGTGAGAAACCTTTACTAAATAGATAGAAAAGAAAGAAATGAGGAGGACAGACGGGAGATTGCCAACTGGACCAGAGTGGAAAAAAAAAAAAAAAACAAGAAAAAGCAGGATGAGAACACTGAAGAAGTAATGATTTGAGTTAAATCTTAGGCCTCAATGATATCAAAAGGTCTTATGATTTACAAATAGTTGCAAGAGTCACCTTTAAAACATAAATCTGAGACAAATTCTATTCCAAGTAACAAAGATATTATTAAGTGTGTTTCAGAAAGGTCTCTACATGCATGTAGTTCACATTAATTGAAGTATGAGATTTCTTTTATATAGATGATTTAGTTATAGACCTCAATTTAAGTAGATTTTTATTCTTTTATTATATTTTCATATGCTTTGAGTTATTGTAACTTTTTTTATTATAAGAAAGTTCGTTTTCCCATTTTATAAATTTTAAATAGATGACATCTTGCTGACTGAGAGATCTTTATATCATTAATTGCTCCCTCCAAATAAAGCAAAATCGTTTTAAAGACATATTTTCATTTGTGACTGACTGTTGTAACGTAGTTGGTGCCCCTTGTTGACAAACAGCTGATTGTTGGCGACATTACATTCCTGTAAACAGTTTTCAGCTGCCTGTCCCAAAAACCAACCACTTTACCCAGCTGATTAATTGAGCCATTACTCCAGTTAAGTACTGCTGCCGTTTTATCATTTCTGAATGAGACGTGTTCTCAGTTCTTATGTTTGCAGTGTTTTTGCTTGTGTGCTAACTTTTTGAAGAGGGTTTGATCTGTGACTTGAAATACTTGATGTTTCCTAAGTAACTGGATGATTTTTAAGACTCAAGCTGTGTAGAGCCTACAGTTTTCAGAAAATTTTATGTTTTCCAAGGATTACACTACAGGCTAAAGTGTTGACATGTTTTCAGGAGCAAGCAAGGCAAATGAAGTTGGTGAGAAAGTGTGTTTGTGGGAAAGTGGATAGGGAGGAAGAAAAAGCAGTAAAACTGTGCTCCTGTAGTATTGCTTTTAGTTTGTTTTAGAACTTTGACAGGTCTAAAGTGCAAACACTTCCTGAATTCTGTTACAGGCTTTCTCTGCACTTAAAATTTTGTAAAGGAAAAACATGAGATGTGTACTTTGTGTCACCCTTCACTCTTCTTTCACTACAACAAAACAGAGGCAGGGAAAGTTCCTGCGAGTTTTGTTGAGGGTTGTTTTGTTTTCTTCAACAAGCCTGTATGGCTACTTTTATTTCAAAACTGTTAGTAATGTTTGATGCTTTTTGCAGCTGAACAAGTTGAAAATAAGTTTCCCTCTCCACTGAGCTGTAGTCATTCCTTCCAGGTCAGAAGAGGTCCTTGAAGAGCTTTTTTCTCTTTGCCAAGGACAACTGGAAATCAACACAACCGTGTCGTGTGTAAAGCATAGACAGGAACAAACTCAGACTACCCTCATCTTCAAGTTTAAAGGGAAGTAAGACCTTGTTTACTGACAGAAGTGGCTGGCAGGGTCGAGTTAGTGAATTATCGTTTCTTTCAGGCCTTATCTTTCTGCCTGCACTCAGTCAAACTTCTACTGAACTGAACAAAAGTCAAACCACTGGATTACCTCTTTTATGTCTGCAAATTTGACGTCAAACAGACACTGTGCAGGCTTCTTTATGAACTGTGCTGGATTTCCCCAAATGCGAGCCCAGTGTGTAATGATTGTGATCTTACACTTCCACGCACTCGCAAAAACATTTATCTCCTGCATCTTTTTTGTTTGTTCGTTTTTGTTTGAGACAAATTAAATTTGTAAAACATGCAGGTTTTCCAATAGAGTGCTGATTTTCTCTATTATGCTATTCATCCTTCCCAATGGACACCCTGAGCCTGAGGACTGGTCTCCACAGAGCTAACTGAAGGGTCAGGGCTTGTCTTGCGGGAAAGCTAGAGGCTAAAAAACCATGGCAATACTTTCACTCACCTATTCAACAATAATTAAGTATCGATGTCAGATATGTCAACATAAATGGAAAGGGGACAGAGAGGACATCTCTACTATATTTACATCAAGGCATAAGGCAATCTTCTCTCAACCCATGTGGTCACGTCTTCTGTTCAAATCACTGTCAAACTTTAATGCCCATATGCCTTTCAATACATGAAAGTCAGTTTTTGCAAGGTAATCTTGTATTAATTCAATATTTTGACAGAATAGCTGTAATTTGTGCAAAATTTGTTATGATAAGAGCAAAAGATAGTCATTCAGAGCAGAATACCAGAGCACTTCGTAAAGAGGCAAAGTGACATAAAATAAACACAGAAAATTGTCTCATGTCATCTCAGGAGCCAGTTCATGTACTGTCATTAACAACACCATAAAAAATTAGACTGATTAAAACCTCAATGCCTTCTTTTAATTATCTTAATAATTTCATGGGGTTATACAATTTTAAATTAATTCAGGTGCTATTTAAACTGGAGGGAAAAAAATAAGCTTTTGTTTTTAATTAGAAATTCTGAACTGACTATGAGCATAATACTTACTGTAAGCACTTATGGAAATGCTTTTCCAAAGGAGTTTGAGCCAAAACCAGTCAGAATTGATGGGTGCCTCGCCAACACCTTGGAGAGGAGGACAGTTCTTTGCCTATGCCTCAAAGAAAAGCTTTTTGGCAGAAAGAACTGGGACAGTCTGAGGGATGGAAGATTTTTACGCTGTTTATCAGGGATGCTGAAACCTGGGAGTAGTGAAGTGTTTGGGAACTAATGCCGATCTTCACTCCTCGCCAGCTCATCAGAGCAGCAGTGTGCTTGGGTCCCATCTTGTAAAGCAGTAAGCATAATGAAGACTGGCAGGAAAATCCAATGGAAATGGTGCTGAAACAGAAAAGCATATCATAAGAGAAATAACAATTGAAACGGGCAGTAGGCACGACATGAACTCCTGACATATCTAGGCATCTGCTGGCGGAAAACAAAGATATTGTAAGGTTGTTGTCTGAGATCAGGGGCAGTGAAGAGGCTATTGTCAATTGGTTCAAATAAATGGCTTCCTTCTAGCAAGCAGCTAAATTATAAATATTCCTGAGGTTGCAAAACGGTTGAAAGGAAGAAAATCAAAATGATGCAGTTATATGCTCTTCACAATGAGTACCCAAATTATTCAAAGCAAGGAAAACAAAAATGCAGCAAAGAAAATATCTGAGCAGAGATTAAGGACTTTAAAGTCATTTAGTCTAGAAACAGAGCACACTCATGTGAGATAGATGATCATAGGCTAGAAGTACTTTCAAATTAATAATGAAAAAAGGAATTATTTACCATCTCTGTTAACAAACAAGCCTTGCAGTTTGCAATGAAGAAAAGGCCTAATGTTAAAGATATATTATTAGCTTGAGAATCATGCTTCTACCTAAAAACTTAGCCATTGCTATTGACAGTGCTATCCTCTTCTGAAATGATATATATGGTAGCCCTGTAGCCCAGGAAGTATAATATTGCTATCTCTAATAACAGTCCACAGGCTTTGTGAGGTCCTAGGACTGAGGCATGTCAGATTTGTTTTGCTTCGTTTTGTCTTGACGTGCCCGGAGCGTTGTTTTAACTTGATTTAGCCCTAACAGCGATTTTTCTAATGACCAGGTGCCTGTGGCCAATTTGTCTTACTTTTGCTTATATTTGTGAAGTGTAACCACAGTTTCTATGTAAGGTGGTAGTAAGAGGTAGTTATTTTGTGAAGAATGAGATATTTATTACTCTAATGCAGTGTAGAGATTTATGACTGTATGGTGCGGTGCAGAGGAGAGCAGCAGAGATAGAGGATGCAGCATAAAGGAGAAGTCGTCGGGTGGTACGAGATAAGGCACAGGCTGGCACTGGAGATCCCATGGCTACAAACAGCCTGCCCATGGTCAGTTAAAGAAATGCAGCCCAAGAGCTGGACAAAACCAGTTCTGAGGTAACAAAGAGAATAAACAACAGTATTTAACGTAGGTAAAACTCACCATGTGCAATGAATTTGGATGCAGCATGGGCTAGCAGACCAATGAAGAAAGAGAAGGGTGTAAAAGCATGTTAGACAGCATGCAAAATAGCTCCCCCAAGGTGAATTAAAAAAATTAGGAAGGTGAAGAGGAAAAATAAAGCTCATCATATTGAAACAGTATTATTGTGTTTTGTAACTGAGATTTTTACATAATAATATTTTTTATTTTATTTTCCTTTATTTTTCTGCAATATTTTAATCTGGGCTAATCATAATCTTTTAGATTTACTATTAAGAAAATGAAGATTGCAGTCATAATAATAATAAATTTTTGGCTTTATGTCTGTGTTCCATTTTTGTCCACAATAAGCATTATGAGCATTGGTATCAGGGTAAAGAAGACATTTACTTATTTTAATTCTTTTTAATACCAGGCCATGCAATATATTGGCTACTGTGTGAGAAAGAGGGAGTTCTTAAATTACTTTCAAGTAATAAATCACATCATTTCAATTGAGTATCAGCGATTAGGGGAAGGCAGCAGCACCTGAGCCAAGGGTATATTCTACATCTCATCTGGATTTGTACTTAGATTTGTACTTAGAAATTAGATAAGACACTAGAGGCAAAGTTGCAGGGAATCAGTCTGAGCAGTGTTATAAAACGCACAGGGAAACTTATTCAGGAAAAGAGTCTCTCAGCTGGGACACATCAGATTTCACTGGAGCTGTGCCAGGATGCGCCAGCTGGGAGCTCGGTCGTGTCAGAAGAACGTGAGACCAGGGCTCCACTACTCCTAGATCCTGTGTCAAATCTCCGACTCCTGGAATTTGCCAAGAGTTTCAACACATTTTCGTTTCTACACTTCTGTATAAAACCCACACTTGTTTACAAATCCTGCAAATCCTAGGAGATGGTAGGAAGTTTGGGCAGTCGAGCAGTGGGTAGTCTGGGTGTAAATGCGAGTTAGTTGTAGATTTGCTGATTCAATCAATGCACTCTTTCTGCTCTGCCACTGGCTTCTCTAATTCAATTTCCTCAGCCCTAACCTTCTGTTCCCAATACAGAGAACACATTTGTTTTAGTGTGAGAAAGCAGGCGCTTTTAAATCGAGAGCTGATTTCATTGAAGCAGATTCTGCGGTGTGTTTCAGGCAACACATACAAGCAAAACAATCCACTGCTTCAAGTCCTTGCAGATGAGGATGCTTGCTGCCCCTCTGTGCAAGACCAGACAGGCACAGCTGGAGGGAGAGGTCCAGGCACCAGCTCCTGCTCCCAGGATCATCCACAGCTGGGAGACCAGAACTTGAATAGGATTTATAACCTGTCAACACTGTTGGGGGTGGGGGGGGTCATGTGTCTGGGATTTCTGGTCTCCAAAAGCTCTGTCAGATGAAATGCATACAAGCCTCCTTCTTCTGCCTCACGGAGAGAAGAAATTCAGTGTTCTCGGTATGTATTGGACTATCTGAGGCAGCATAGCCAGTCTTTTTCATGATGAATAAAAGCTGCCAGGGCTGTTGTGTCTTGTGCAGATGCGAGCCTCAGACCTACAAACCACCTTCCACCTCCTTAGGTGGAGCAATGCCTAATGTGTTGACCCTGGTGGCATTTAAGAACATAATTGCTCAGTGTCGTCATGAGAGAAATACTCCAAGGTACATCTAGAAAAAGAGCATTATCTGTCTAAAGATCTGTCAGAAACAGGCAGACAGAGATCTTTACTGGTTTTAGGTCTGCTTATAAAATAAACATGAGTTCTGAGGATCTCAATTTTATAGGCTAGCACAAAAATCCCACCTTGTGACAGTGTGCTCCACCACCAACCTGACATTTATCTCCCATAACCCTTCCCAAGCGATGACCACCCACAGTGGTCACAATGGGTCCATGTAGTCATGATGGCTGCCCCCGGCTCATCATAGTTTCAGGGAGACAGATAACAACACAATAGCCAAGGCCTACCTTGGGCAACGCGCCCACCTCGCCACAATGCTGGTACTATGGTCAATATGCAAATATGACTATAGGTCAATCATCTTACCCCCACAAAGAGTAAACATCCCAAGATCCCGTTGAGCTCTCCTGCACAGCAGAGGGCTGCACACCAGGATCTCCCCTTGAGTAGGGATACCCTCAAGGTTACTCCTCGAGGTTCAGAGATGCCTTGCCACAACAGATCCTTGGTAAGTGGCTAAAAGCATGCTAAACTATGAAATCTTAGCTAAGTGATATAAAGGATTGATTATGCATATATAATCCTTTAGATATAAACTGTTGACCAAGTCTGGGACTAGGACTGGATCCAGCCGCACCTAGACTCCTCTCAGAGAAGGAGTTTAGAAAGCAAGTGGGTCCTCTCTGAACCTCATGACTCAACGGGTCTCCCTGACAGACTGTCTGACCCTGTCCTCTTTGCGGTAAACAACCAAGTGTGCCTTGCCATCAAATCTTGTTAAAACACTGTCACATTTACCATCAAACTTTGTTAAATCACTGTTTTGTAGCAATGAATGTATTGCTGCTTCTCTCTACAAGTGCATCAATCCATCCGCAACAGTTATACCTCAGATGAGGTATTTAGACTGTTGTGGATGGTGTTGGACATTGTACTGCTAATTTGATCTAACCCGTCAGGCAAGACTGCAAAAGATCACAGTAAAATGGTTAGTACCAGATACTGGATGTACAATCCCTGTTTCTCTTAATAAAACTACAGATCTATTCTGGTTTTGTAGCTGACAACATCCATTACATTGGATATTAGCACCAAATTATGCTACTTACAAAAAGCACCCTAGCTCTCAAACTGCCTATTCCAGAACGACTCATAGTATTTTTAATTCATTTTCACAAGCTGTTTTTATGTGAAAACCAGTAACAAAGATGCGGTACCAAACATTTAGCACTCAGTCAGTAATGTGCTATCTTCTACGTTACTGTGAAAAACAGTGGGGGAGGCTGGGATGTTTACTTTAAATCTAATTTCATTTCAACACTTCCCAGTGAGCAGCCTAAGCATCTCAGAAAAATTCTGGTCCTGAAACAGCCAAGAGGGCCACTGTGGGTCATTGCATCAATTCTGCTTCACAATGTTGCTATTTCATTTGGTGTCACTTGTGTGGTCCTTTACATTAAGTCACTGGTTCCAATGAAACGCTATCAATGTGGGACAAACATACAGCAAAAGTTGCTGCAAGTCTGGAGGCAAATTCCGAGAAGACGATTTATCTGCTCACATCCTCCCCTTTATTGCTTCTGTATTATTGCTACACATGAAGTCAGTTGTTTTCTGGTTCTGTACAGCTTTGCTGGTCTCACAGTGACTAATACCAGCTGTCTTGTCGCGTGATGCTTGCTGTCACACACAGCCAGCTTCATTTCTGCCTGTCTGAATCTCTTCTGATACCTTTACTTTGCCTCAACTCCTTCTGATAAGCAGTTCACATGCTGGGAAATGAGTGGGTAGAAAAAAGCGCTCAAATGAAAGCTAGACCTCAGCGAGGATCTCTGGTGAATTGACAGGGACTCTGTTTCACACAGCACCGCTTGAATTTCTCTCCTGTGGAGAAAAGTGATTCATCTTGAATAGATGATCGTTACATTCCTATTAGATTTGAGAACCAAGGGAGAAACTAGATGATGTCTTTCCAGATACTTTTATCTACATATGAGGTTAATTTTCTTATCCCAGGGAAAACTTGAAGCTGCCAGAGGAAAACAAATTTGCTCTGGGTCACAGTATCAGGACTACAATGACTTCAGAATCCAGGTTCTGATTTCAGATGGAAGCAACAAGAATTGAGGATAAGTTAAAAGACACAGAGGCTAGAAATTAAATGAATTTAGGAAATATACATTGAGTGAGATCCAGAGCTAAAAGTAGACTTTACAATGGATCCAAATTCGAATAGAGTTCGGCGGTTCCTTTTGTCAGTAAGTACAAAGCCTGCTAGCTGCGTGTAAGAGTGCAGTGCTTTCATTTTGAATAACGATATTTCCTGTAGACAAAGTTAGGCTTCCACACATGCTCTGACACTTTCTCATTTGAGGAGCTAAGTACCTAGTATCCAAGGTTATCCATATGTGAAGTGGAAGGCCACCCAAAACTGGCTAAGTCCATCAAAGACCCAGCCTGGTAGAGATGCTCATGTCATGTGTGACTCATGGTCTCTTGCTTGTTCTCTTCCTATCCTGATGGCTCTTGCATTCCTGAATTGTCCGTGGCCAGACTTAAAAAGGAAGGTAAGCCATGCACAACCCTTCTTGGAGCTTGGTGGTTGAGGCTGTCTCCTGTAACGGGGGCTTTTACTATTTCCAGAAAAGAAAGCCCCGAACCAACATCTTCCCTTTCCAAATGTTCTAAACAATACCAGTTGTATGAGAGCACTCCAGCATCACTACCTCCATCACCTGTAGATATGCTACAAAGGGAGGTACCCCAGTGTATTTAGGCGCCTACTGTCAAAACCAGTGCTGTATTCTGTATTCTGGGCAGAAAATGACCACTAAGTCAGAGGTTTTCGGGAGCTCAGATACACTCCTACACTTAGTACTTTCTACTGGCTGTCCCTAGGCAGTTCCCATCTGAATACATTTGCATGGATCTACGTTGCCTATTCAGTCATTAGACACATTCACTGTGAATTACCCTTCAGACTGCCTAAGGTTCCCCATTCAGTTCATCTTTATGCCCAACTCTTTCATGCAATTACCCTGCTGGGCTAGGTGCTAGATTTTTTTAGGTACTGTGAAACCTATGTGAAGGTGTCCAATACGCCCCTTTCACTTAAATGCCTAGGTTCCTCTAAAAACCTGGTCCTTAGGACTTCCAGTGTTCAGCATAACACAACCTAAACAGATTAAAAATCTTACTGCTTTTGCCCATAGGTATTGTCCTCTCTAACTAGCATGAAATTTTTCTATCATCTCTCTTTTATTTCAGCAAACTCTTTTTCTCTCTTCTAAACTGTCTTGTCATTTTGGCCTTATCTTCGGCTAGAGGTTAAGAAAACTCTTCTGTCTGACGTTGATCAGACAGCAGGGAATGCTTATAGCATCAGCTAGCCAGCCTCTACTTTACCTCCCAAGAAACAAAACAAGAAATTCTCCAAGCCAGCTTCCCACAGCCTGGAGGGCCTGGGATTTACAACTTGTTTGAACTCTCCCAGATGGTAACACACCAGGCTGCTGCAACACCACACTTGGTGGCTAGTCCAAAGACACTTCCTCATATTGATTTATTTGTCGTCTCAACTTCAACAAGATTTTGTGTTTGTGTCTCTCTCTGCTCTCTGGCATTTTTCAGCCAGTTCCAAAGACTGGACAATTTATGCCATATGCCATTCTTGTCCACCTAGCAAAACACATAAAATCTGAAAAACAAAAAGCATACGATCAAATGGGTCAGATCTACTTGATATTTCATGTAATGAATGACCTTGCAAAGTTTAACCAGATCCAGTAAGCACCTTCTCAGAGCTCTTTCTGTTATATCATCCCACATACTCCAGTGTGGGAGGAAGAAGGAGTGGAAAAGCTTTTGCAGAAAGCTTGCTTGAGGGACGCAGACTACCCTATGTTCCGTGGACCAATAGCTCTGTAAATACTAAATTGACTGTCTATAGGTAAAGGCACATATACATCTATGCCTGGGAACGTGACTTTGCAGTCCTTGATTTTGTGGGTTTTATTTAGTTGTGATGTATACAGTAGTCATAATAGCTTTGGAGTAAAACCATTTGTGTCTTAATTATAGGAAAGATGCTATTCAGAAATAATGTAGCTTATAGAGTTTGGAAAGCAATTCAGATATGCTTTTTGCTCATAGGATCAGTCTGGCACTAAAAACAAAGGAGGCAATGTGTGTGTGTTTGTGTGTGTGCATGTGTATTTATATAAAAATAAATTATCATACAGCCCTTTCCTGCAGAGTTCCTGACAATTCCTTCAGTTTTAATGCATTCACAAAGAAAATGAGGAAGTGCCTATCAAAGGGTGAAAGGATAAATGGCAATCCTTTCAACTCAATGAGGCGTCAGGAAGCCCCATCATCTGCACAGTTTAGTTTTGCTTTGACAGTCTCCTGGGAGGCTCTTGAAGACACCATTAGGTTGATACCAGCCTTATCACAAGGAACCAGGACAATAGTTTGCAAGAACAGAACCAAAGCCAGAATGTATTTATGAAGGGAGAAAATGAAGTGAAAGGAAGCAAAGACCTAAAAAAAGCTTTCAAAGAAGGCTTTTCAATAAAAGAGAAAAAACCCTGCATTACTTCATTGTAGTACACAGTTTAACTCAGAATGTAAGATTCCATGTATTATGTGTTGCTGAATTCAAATATATTCCCTTATCTAATAATGGAATCATACGAACAATGGCATAAAGGGAGACAGAAATATTGAACAGAAATTTTCCAGATGTATCATGCAAGATTTACAGTTATTAAAGTTTGATAAGAATGTTTCTAAAGTGAGTTCTCCATTTCATGTCTTTGTTAGAAATCATG
>VYXH01010981.1:107648-128327 GCA_013397275.1 Burhinus bistriatus | reverse complement strand
TTTTTTTTTTTTTAAATAGTCTGTAGTATANTTATGACCACCACGGGTGGTTATTGCTTGGGCAGGGTTGCAAGAGATAAAGATCAGGTGGTGCCTGGAGAGGAGGGAAGCACACTGTTACATATACAGCATGCATTTAAGTTCAAGAGGACATAATGGTAGAATTTTATTTAGACAAGAACCATTTTCCCTATGTGAAAGGAGGGTATGCCCCTGTAACTCTGAGGTTAGCTGTTTTCTGACCTCAAAAGCCACCATGTAATCTCTTGCTTAAGAGGAAACATTCTTGTATCCGTTACTGCACTTACGATGTGTAAGTAACACCATTTGTTTTGACTGTGTAAACAGAATATTCATGTATTCAAATCAAGGTTTCTTTATAGACCTATATTTATTGGGGACTATATAATTGTGGGACAGGATGAAAAAATTACTTTACACATCAATTCTAACCATGTTTCCTTTGAGATCCACCCTATTCTAGGCACAGACATCTCCCCCCCAAAAAACCAATCCCCAAAAAAAATCCAAAAGCCACCAACAAACACTTTTTCTGTGATATCCTTAGTTCTTCCTCACCATGAAAAAAAGAACCAGATTGCAAGTCTTTTCACCTTCAAGCTTCCTGAGGTTACCTTTGAACTAATTCAACCATCTTGCTGGGATTTACAGGAAGTAGTTGCTTCCCACCGTTCCTAGAAGTCTCTCTGAGAAAAAAGAACTGTAACTCATTTCTGTGTTGTTAACTTTCAGGCCTGTTTTATGTTGTTCTAATGCTGGACCAGAGGTATAAAATATTTCATTGATAGACACGGCTACCAGTACCAAAACCCAGAATGACCTGTCTTTCCAGATTTGCTACTAAAGGGCAAAAGTGGAAGCCAGAAGATATTCTAATGCAAAAATTACAATCTTGTGATTGGATTTAAGCCATTTTCCAAAAGAATTACAAGAAAATTAAAGATTAATAGGACAAGGAGTCTACATTTTCTGTACATTTACTTTGTTGAAGATATAGGTGTTGCTTTGGTTGTTTATTGTCTTGTAGAACTGTTGGGTCACACGAGGAAAAAACAGGCTGTGCATCTCTTCTGTATCCTTTATGCACTTGAACAAATCCCTCTTTTTAGTCATAAAACTAGCAGAATCATTCCTAATTCTCAAAAACATAAAAAAAAATTTGTAGTCTACCATACATGATAAACTGCATATGGCTTTCTTATCTTTTTCTTACATGGACTTTGATTTTAATACTACATATGGATTTGTTAAAAAAAACACACTCAATTTTACCTGAAAGTAGATTTTTGCTCTTCTCCAGTAGATTGACATTTTGTTGAGGCTGACACAATGTTTTACCTAAGCTGACAAATGCTTGATATGGTTTCTATTTCCTTATGAAAAATAAAGATATAGAGACTTTAAATTAAGATCAAAGAACCTTCTCATCTTTACTACCCACTGTAGTACTTAATAATCCAAGCATTTTGACAGTTTTTATACACAGATAGTGTTTTAGTATTTTAAAAATCCTACATATTTTAAGAATATTAAAATATTATTCATTTGAATCCTCTTAGAGAAACCGTACCCCAGAGAACAATTTGGACAAACATATTCTCAATTGCAAAGATTTTCTGAAATTCTGGTTTAATTAAGGCATCAAATAGCATCATATGTATTTAAAAATTACTAGTAAGAAATTTTCTACAAATATTTTTAATAAAAACAATTAGTTTTGATATTACTTTATTTTATATTCATTTGAGAACAAAAAATTTTACTTTTTTGGCTACTTATGCAAAATGAAATGTTTGCATAGCAGATTAGCGTTGTTTGTATTACTGGGTCCAGAAATCCTAGTCCAGGTCTGTTACAGACGTTCATATTGACTGCATGTTAGAGAAGAGACAAAGATATACATCACCTCTTCTCCCCTTCCAGGGGTAAGAAACTTGGATTCTGAGGTGAGTTAAGAAATCTGATATAGGCCAAGTTTGCCAACATATTTTGGGGAACAAGATGCTAGGACATACATAAGGTTTCATTCTCAGAGGCTAATCTAAACATACCCTCAAGAAGAATGTGGGCCTCTAAGGAAAGTTTGGGTCATGTCTTCTTCTAAGATCACAAGATCTGTAGTGTAACAATCAGATAGTGTTAAGGTGTACTGAAGAGCAGAAATAATAGCTGCTTTGCTATTGCATTTGGAAAAAAAGTCATAGAAAATGGGGATATTTGGGACATCTGAGCATGCTACCTTATCTTCTGCTACCATACCAGAAAGGCAGAGATTTAAAAAGTCCTGTGCTACCTGCCAGCCACTTGTGGACATCTCAATAACACTAGACACCTATATTTTAACAATTAAATTTGGTCCCAGGCGTTTGAACATCATAGTTGTTTCTTTTAGATGCAGATTAACAAGTTAGGAAAACCGCATTCCTTCCCTGAGGTTAAAAGGATAGGTTGGCATTAACCCTGAGAAGATGTATGGATACAAAATCTGGTGCTTTGAGCATTCACCTATGATATCAGACACTGCCTTCCAATGCTGAATTAGCATGTGCATTTTCAGTAACATCAAAGAAGAAAAGTAAAAGAAAGAATACTTTTAACATACTGTTAAGAAAAAGCCTGATTTTAATTAGACATATTCCAGATGAATATAAAAGACTTAAATTCTGCCAGCTATAAAAGCAGAAAGGTAGAGGAGTTGGAAAGGAGAGTAGGTTGGAAGAGGAAAGACAGGGCAGATGGCAAATAAAAAAAAAGAAGTGCTGCTCATGCACTTTTAACTCCAGCCTCTGGGATTTTACTTAAAAGGATTTAGGAAACTGTCATTATTAAAAGCCTATCAGCTATCACAATGGCTGGTTCAGACTAAAGATCCACCTGTGTTTGTTCTCCGTAGCCACAACTAGATACTTAAAAAAGCACTGTAGGAGATTAAAAAAAATTTTCAATACCTCTTCCCCTAACTTACTGTTCCACTGTCTAATCATCAGGGATTCAATGAACTGAATGCTATAGCAATTATATATTTATGTATTACTAGAGAAATATCTATGTCCTGGTTTCAGCTGGCATAAAGTTAATTTTCTTTATAGTAGCTACTGTGTTTTGGATTTACTATGACAATCAAGTTGATAACACATATTGTTTTAGTTGTTGCTAAGTGATGTTTACATTGGTCAAGGACTTTTTCAGCTTCCCACAGAAGCTGAGAGGGAGCATAGACAGGACGAACTGGCCGAAGGAATATTCCACACCATGGACGTCATGCTCAGTAAATAAATGGGGGTTGGCCAGGGGACAGGAATCCATGATCACTGCTTGAGACAGGCTGGGCAACCGATCACTGGGTGGTGAGAGTGACTTGTGTTGTATCACCTTATTTTGTGTATTATTTTACCATTATTATGGTCCACATTGGTGGACCAATACACTGAAAGTGTGTGGTTTTAGCACATTTCCTAGGAAAAGTTTCGTACCTTTATTTTACCATTGATCCAATCCCATTTTAGTAATATTTTAATTGTTATTTTCAAGTTCCTTAAATTTTGTTTGTTTCTGGTAGCAAAGTGTCCGTGCTGCAGGGTAGAAGAACTGTTGTCTCTGTAGAGAGTTAAAGAATGGCTTGCTTCCCTCTAAGATTATAAGATTTCTTATTTTCATAAGGAGGAAACTTTGAAAGATCTATTTTACTTGCACGGTCAAGAGATGAGTCCATATACAGGTTTGCAGACTTCAATTTCTACAAGGACCCCTCCAAACTAGCTGTGGAAGTAGGGTTAATCTGTGTTAGGTAAAATGTTGGTGTCAGTTGATAAATGTGTTGAAGTATGGGTAATTCACTTACAGTTCAGTTTCTGCTTTAATATTTTTATGACCTTCTCCAAGGCTCCTAACTCCACTTTCTAAGATTAAATTGGTACGTTTGTTCAGGACAGTATATTTATAGTGAGATTTCATGAACACAAACTCTGATGATTCCTCATCTTCATAATTTAACAACAGCTAAATCTACACATGCTTTAGATGTATATAAATGAAGTATCAGTGCATTTCATAAAAGACTTTTATTTCTACTAATGACATCCCTGGTTTTGATTCCCTTCTGCCATTATCTCTGACTTTGCAAGAGCCATCTAAGGGTACCGGTTCTATGAGAATGTATTTTCAAATATTGGTTCTTTTAAAATAAAGTGTATTCATCAAGTAATGGATTATACATGTGAAAGTATACTGATTATATACTAATTGATAATGACTTTTCAATTATTTCCCCTTTTTGTTGTCATGTATTTCAAAGATCTTTATATCTGAAAAATTGCAGAAACATTCTTTCTAAAGAATAGATTAGTTTAAAAAAAGAAAACAAACTATTTCTTATTTTAGACCTATATCAGAATCACTGTTTCAGTTGTACTTGATCAAAAATGAGTTCATAATATTTCTTGTACTAAAGATATTCATAAAATATATATGACAAATGTTTTTTTCATTAATAACTATGAAAACTGTGGAAATTACAATACAAACTTCTGAAGTTCTGCTTAATTCATCAGTAGATAGGTTTTACTAGAACAAACAATATTTTTCTAACATTGTTGTTACTGAGATGCTTTTTTTTGTAATGCTAACATGACGCACCTACTAAGCCTGCAAAATATAGTTTTCAAGCATAGTAATGCCCGAAATACCCATTAAAGACTGATATGTTGCTAAGATTCTGACCAGTATTAAAAAGCAGCACAAGAGCATACCATGAAACCACACAGCCGTCTAGCTTCTACAAATCATGGATCAGAAAATTCCTAAACAAGAAGATAATACTTTATGTTTTCGAGACCTGATTTTTTCTTGGATTACTTCCTTTACTCTCTTCCGCACATTCTCTCAAAAGTTATCAGTAATTTGATTCAGTAATACAAAGATCAGTGATAGAAACAAATTGTATATACAATGAAAAACTGTGAGCTAAAATAAATCTGATTAAAACAAGAATCCTGCCTTCTTTTTATGTTTGTAAATGCATTTTCTTACCAGATTTATGTTAAGAGTTCTTCCACAAAGCTCTGCTAACAATGTAATAGTGTCTCCAAATTATCACTTGCCCTGACCCTCAGATAACATTTTTGTATAATTTCTTCAGGCTGTAAACGCAATCAACCATTTCAGCCTCATGGAACAGAACTTATTAGATATTTTGATGATAAGATTTGGTGGGGAAATAACAATAGGTCTTGTTAAAAGCTATCTTAAAACAGTGTAGTAACAACACCGATTTTCTGTAATTGGAAGTTCTCAGTTGAAAACAACACTGAGAAAGGGTTTTTCTTGCCTAAATATAGGCTTACTGTGTCATTTCAGATATTTTAAGGTATCTGAGAAATCTGCAAGGAATCAGCTTTCTTTTTTGCGGAGATCAGAGAATTGGAAGGAATATCTTACGCATCCATGTTGCATCTAAACATGAATTCAGGACCATCACAGGGAAAAATCCACTCCTTTCACACGGTTTTAGCTAAAATCAGAACTGATACAGTTTATTAACTCATTAACCATATATAATTAGCCATCAATCAATGATAACTCAGTATCAATATAAATAATAAGAGATAAAGAATGACACTAAGCACTTACAAAATGCTAATCAACACCTAAAAAATTCCTGTACACCCGCCTCTAACTAATTCTACCCCCTTACATGACTATGTAGTTACGTGCATACCCCCTTCCACAGCAAGCGTGGATTACAAGTGCAGATCCCCTCTTCTGGGAGCAGGGTCTATTGCTTGCGTGCCTCTCCTATATAAGACATGGGTATTGGAGCTTTATATGCACTTGCCACTCCCTACAGCTTGCTGTTCCACTCACAGGTGAAAAAATGTCCCACAGGGTCCCACATGCACACTCATAGTGGGGGTCCCTAGTTGTTGCATCACATAATAATGACGACTCACCACCTTGGTGCAGGCTGTTCCTCATGTCCCACTGGGAGACTGCTGCGTCAGATCTAGGCTGAGGTTGTGATGTTGGTGGCATGACTTCTGGCAATGTCAGACCAGGTTTTGACTGCTATTCTTTCCTATTCAAGGTCTCTCCCAGCCTGTTACATATTTTAATGCTTCTTCTATACTTCTTTTCAGGCTGACTCTCTTTATTTCAAAAAACTCCTTGTAATCTCCTGGGTTTTGTTTAATTCAGCTGATGGATGTCTTCCTCTTTAAACATGAGAAAAAACAAACACTAAATGTAGTTGATCTAACAGATTTTTCCTCAGCCTGCATGAAATTTTGTATCCCATTCCTAGACACCAAACTCTTCCAAAATCCTGTACAAGGAGGGTAAGTAGGCATGTAGCATAGTTTTTTTGCTCAATGGCCAAGAAACCCATCTTCTCACCTTATTAAATCTAGCCTGGAGAAATCACCGTATTACTGAACTCAGGTATAAGGCTCATTTTCTCTGGTGGAATAGACCCAACTGTTTTATGGTGAAAGAAGATGACAGAATACTCTAGATATTGTTATGGGAGCAAGTCTAAAACACACAAGTTTAACTCTGACCCCTAAAAATTAGAGGAATTTAAAGCCTGAGAGTAATGTTCCTGCCTTAGACTATTTTATAGATAATTACAATAAAATAACTCTAGCACCAATATACTTTTTTCTTGAAATTTAAAGTTTCATCCTTTGAGACGTCTGTGGCAAATCATTCCAAAATAAATTCTTCAGTACTAATTTTTTACTACCTTTAAAATTCTCAGTCTTCAGTTTCAGTGAATGTTCCCTCGTTCATACGTTAGAAGGTAAGAAGTTCATGACCTATTTTCTCTGAACCATTTATTAAATTATAGGCTTGTTATATCATCTCTGGTTTTGGTTTGTTTGGGTTTTTTTGATAACATAAACACTGACAGCTTCTTCAGTTTTTCTTAATATAGGAATTTTTATGTGCCTTTGATTGTTCCCATTATTCATACATAAGCTTCCTCAACTTCTGCAGTATTCTTTTTGACATGGGTGACTAACAATACTCAGCTGATATTTCATTATTATTATGTGTCTAAATAATAAATGGTATTAAATTATATAGACATTTATATTTATAAATATATGTCATCTAAGTAATATCTATTGTGGTCATTTTCTAGCTGGCTTTCTCAAAGGTTTTTGACACGGTTTCACACAGCCTCCTCCTAGAGAAACTGATGCATTAACAGTCTAGACAAGTGGTCTGTGTGGTGGGTGAGGAACTGGCTCACAGGCTGCACCCAGCGGGTGGTGGTAAATAGCTCCTTTTCAAACTCGCAACCTGTCACAAGTGGGCTCCCTCAGGGATCGATATTGGGCCCAATGCTGTTTAATATCTTCGTCAGTGATCTGGATGATGGGATCAAGTGTACCATGACAAAGTTTGCTGATAACACCAAACTGAGTGGGGAAATGGACACTTTGGAAGAGAGCGCCACACTACAAGAAGACCTGGATAGGCTGGAATAGTTGGCTAGCAAGAAACTTATGAAGCTCAACAAGGACAAGTGTAAGGTCTAGCACCTAGAAAAACATAATCCAGGAGTGCAGCACAGACTTGGATCTACCCAGCTGTGGAGCAGCTCTGTGGAAAGGGGCCTGGTAGTCCTGGTGGACAACAAGATCAATATGAGTGAACAGTGTGCTGCTGTGGCAAAGAAAGGCAACAGGATGCTGGTTGCATCAACAAGGACATCACCAGCAGAGATAAAGAAGTCATTATCCCACTCTACTCAGTGCTTGTCAGACCGCACCTGGAACACTGTGTTCAGCTTTGGTCCCTGCTATACAAAAAAGATGTGGACAGGCTGGAGAGGGTCCAGAGGAGGGCCACAAGATCATCAAAGGACTGGGAAACCTGTCGTATGAGGAAAAGGTGAGAGAATTGGTTTTGTTCAGCCTTGAGAAAAGTAGGCTTAGGGGAGACCTTATCACCGTGTTCCGGTATTTAAAGGATGGCTGCAAAGAAGATGGAGACTCCCTTTTTACAAGGAGTGACATGGAAAAGATGAGGGGTAATGGTACAAGTTACTCCTGGGGAGAATCCAACTGGACACAAGAGGAAGATTTTTTAAAATTAACAATCAGCCACTGGAGTGATCTTGCCAGGGAAGTGGTGAATTGCCCATCAGTGGACACTTTTAAGATTCAGCGGGACAGGGTGCTGGGCCATCTTGTCTAGACCGTGCTTTTGCCAAGAAAGGTTGGACCAGATGATCCCTGAGGTCCTTTCCAACCTGCTATTCTAAGACTCTATAATTCTATGATGATTCTTTTTATAAAACAGTATCATATGTGGTATAAATAGGCATTAAATATAATTTAAGAGAAATAGTTGCAGTAAGTGCAATGCATAGTACAAAATAGTATTTTGTTCATTATTTACTGTATCTCTTCCATAATAACATCTTACTCAGTTTAGCAAGTGACAGATTTTCCTTTATATTTGGTTTTCTTTTTCTGTTTCTGTTTCTGGTTTTGTTTGTTTGAGGTTTTTCATTTGCAGTAAGATTTTGATGCGTATTTGGAAGAAACAAAAAAGGATGAAGGAAAAGGATAAGAATAAAGAACATATGGAGGACTTTGGGACTGGAGGACAGACTGAGTAAACAGTGAAAAACTAGATGATTTAAAGACATTGTAGAAAATTGGCACTGCCACAGCTAGGAGACTGAGACAAGAAGCTAGTACTGTGTAAAGAACTAAGTAAGCCCAAGGGACTGAAGGAGTTGAAGTAACGTCAGGGGATAACAAGAATTAAATGAACAAAATCTAGCTCCTTCATGACAGCTGAGAAAATTCCCTGTTTTTCAGATGCTGGAGTAGAATCTAAGACAATGACATCTCATCATTTTTACACAGTCTGTGAATATATGTGAAGCTATCAAGAAAATGAATCTAATTGTGCATGAGTGTTAGTTACATGTATGAAATAACGAACTTTCAGGTGTATCAAATGTTTTGGCTTGTAACAGTTTAAAAACTTCAAAGAAAGATGAGAAAAGTTCATGGAAGACAACAGCCCCATGGACTATTAGATGCAAAGATAGTACTGTGGCTCTGCACCAGAAAAGCCTACTGGGAGAAGAACTGACATATTTTTGCCGTGTCTTCACTCTTCTTAGACATCTGCAGCAAGCAACTATCAGAGAGAGTGTATGAACTCTAAAGGTCTTTGACCTGATTTATATAATCATTCTTATATTCTCATATTTATTTCCTCTGCTATCTGAAGAAAAGTCTGTGCCCTGCACCTAAAATTTCTAGTCCTTTGTACTGGGTCTCACTAGGACAGAGTTAATTTTCTTAATGCTTGTATGGTGCTGTGTTTTGGATTTGAGATTAAAACGGTGTTGGTACCATACCAATGTTTTATCTATTGCTGAGCAATGTCAAGGCTTTTCCTGTTTTTCACTCTGCCCCCAACAGTGAGTAGGTTAGGTGTGGGCAAGAGTTTTGGAGGGTACACAGCTGGATCAGCTGACCCAAATTGACCAAAGACATATTTCATGACACATAACATCATGCTCAGCAGTTGAAACTGGGGTTTTCGTCTGTTCAAGGCAGTTGTTACTTGGATACTGTCTGGGCATCAGTCTGCTTGTGGGAGGTGGTGAACAATTGCTTTTTCATCACTTTTTTTATTCCTCTCTCCTTTCTTCACTTATTACACTGTCTTTATCTTGACCCGTAAGATAAAGAATACTTCTGTTCTTCCAGTTCTCTCCCCTGTCCTGCTGGGGGGAGAGAAGAAGTGGAGGAGGTAAGCAACTGGGCTGGTGCTTAGTTGCTGGCCAGGGTCAACCCACCACATCCTCCTCAACATTTATTGCTGATGCCATTATGAAGTCATACTACAGTTTTTTTGCTTGAGAAGTAAAAAGAAAAAAAATGAATCCATGAATTTTTCAAAATAATTTTATTGTGGTTGAAAAATCAACCTTCTAAAAGGAAGAATAATGAAATTAAGGTTCTCTGCAAAATTGTACATGTAAAGTGCTTGCTCCTAACTGCATATGCACGAGTTCTAGTGCACCTGTTCTTTATTTTACACACAGTTTACAGTACTCCATTTATTACCGTGTTTTATGTTTATTGTTCATTGAGAAGCAATCGGCTTTCTTAACCACATACCTTTTAAAAGCCTACTTTGAAAACAGAATTATTAGTTACTTCACAAATATTTGTGCAGCACTCAGTCCTCTGGTATCCAAGTGCTCTATTGGTTATTTTTATTAAAACCCTGTAACACTAATGTCATCAATGGAAAACCAAAATGAGGTCCATATTTAACTTTCAGACTCTCAGAGAGTAATTTGGCTACCAAAGTATGGACATTTAAGGCCACTTAAAACAGCCTACAGCATCCAACACCGTCACGTGAGGTCCACAGAACTGACAAAGGATTTGTGAAAGACTCACATCTTTCTGAAGCAGTAGGTGAATGTTATGATGAATAATTTAGCATCCAAATGGTCCTGCATGCTTATGTATGGGCAACAAAATCAAGACGAAGTGTCTTAGGTTAGTTATACTAGCCAAAATTAGGAAGAATTAGACGACCCTAGATCGCCAAGGATACTTTTACAAGGAAGACTGCAGATAGACAAAAGTTTGGCTGAACTTCAGTCAAAGAGAGTGAAGTTTGGCTATGTCAGTAGTATACTTTCAGTATTTCCAACCACCAAGAATTTCTAACCACCTGTTGGCTTAGGCAACATGAAAGGGTGTCTTTGTTTTCTCTCCACTGCCTTGTGTCTGGTTAGCTGAAATAGAGAGTGGGAGTTCTCTCTGTGCTTCTTTAAATAAGCCCAGCTTATGCCAGATGAGGAGCGACACAAAAACCCCTTCTTGCAACTCAAGTTACCCAACTCATATACTTGGATATGGATGACTGTCTTTCTCTCTTAAACAATCCTAGAACCTCAGAGTTGCAGTCAACGGGTTGATGTCCAAGTGGCATGCAGTGATAAGTGGTGTTCCCCAGGGATTGGTACTGGGACCAGTACTATTTAACATCTTTGTGGGCGACATGGATGTTGGGACTGAGTGCACCCTCAACAAGTTTGCTGGTGACACCAAGCTGTGTGGAGCGGTTGACACGCTGGACGGAAAGGATGCCGTCCAGAGGGACGTGGACAGGCTTGAGAGGTGGGCCCATGCCAGCCTCCTGAATTTCAATAAGGCCAAGTGCAAGGTCCTGCATGTGGGTTGGGGCAATCCCATGCACAAATATAGGCTGGGTGGAGAATCGTTTGAGATCAGCCCNAGAGGGTAGATTTAGATCAGATCTCAGGAAGAGATTCTTTACTGTGGGGGTAGTGAGGCACTGGAACAGGTTGCCCAGCGAAGTTGTGGATGTCCCATCCCTGGAAGTGTTGAAGGCCAGGTTGGATGAGGCTTTGAGCAACCAATTCTAGTGGGAGGTGTCTCTGCCCATGGCAGGGGGGGTGGAACTAGATGATCTTTAACGTTCCTTTCAACCTAAACCATTCTATGATTATATGATGCTATGTAAGTGTAACAGTAGTCCAGGAACTGAGATACTGACGTTTACTTTTCTTCTCAGCTTAGAACTCGTACCTATTAGAAGAAGTAGAGTTGAAGCAGGTTGGAACACAGACATACAATAATCTTTCCATTTAATATGATCATAACTCACAGAAAACCATCAGGAAGAAACAGGTGGAATTTAAATTCTAAAACTTAGCAAGGCTCATTTTAGATGTGAATAGTGATATGTTTCAGTTCCTGTTTCCAGGATGTACAACTGTAAAAGTCACGCAGAGAAAGGAATTACCCTACCTGCTTTATAAATGCTTAAAGGGCAAAGGTATGAGATAAATGTCGATGTGTTTAATTCACTCTAAAGATGTCTCCTGCACTGAACAGTCAATAAATTACTTGCTTATGGAGATCAGCATGCAAACTTCTAGCAGTATAAGGATAACTGTATTGCCTCACAGAAACAAAGAGGAATTCTAGAAATCCTCCTTCATCTCTATATTCCCAGGATGTGCTATTCTTGTATTTTGAGTGGTGTATCAAGTAGTAATATAATATCTGCTTTGCATCTCTTCTTCCTGTCTCCCAATAACACATGCTGTGGGAAACAGCTCAGCAGAAGCAGAAAGTGCTTGGAAAGTTATCAAAGGTGTATGCCATAAGATAGATCTGAAAAGAAATATGCTTATTTCTCCTGAAGGTTAATTTCATTGTGAGTTCAGCCTCACAATGTTGACTGTAATTTCTTAAAAATGTATTTAAAAAGTAGTATTTTGCTTTTGTTACAAATATGACCATTTCAGCTATTTCATCCACCTGATTTTTTTTTAGAATAGAATTGAATATACTTGTTTACAGTATTAAGCTTCCTTTATTGAAACTCTAAATAAAAAATGCTATTTCATCATTTGTTCAAACATGTCTAATCAGTTTTGCTGCTATGGTTACTGTCAAATATAGTTTTTTGGAGGCTGGAACAGAGCATATGTGAAACAGGTATCAAATCCTCTTTATCTGTCTATCCTTCAACTATTACATGCAAAAGATGCTAGGGCAGTATTTCTAAACTGCCAGTTGCTGAACCCCTGTGTAATCTTTTACTTAACTATATGCTACACACAGGTGGGATATTTCATTGTCCCAAGAATTGCCACCAATCTCCCTTGCAGACAGAATGTGACCGCTTATATTCCCATTATCTGATTTGCAACTTAAAAGGTAATGGCAATGAAATGATGCCATTGGTAAGAAATAAACATACAAGTTGAAATAAACATAGATGTTGCCAAGTCTGCACTAACAGGCCCTAATAGTCTTGACCAGCTTCACCTGGGGCCTTCACCCACACCATGGGCCCAGGAGCTCTAAGCTCAACCAAGGGCTTCGGTTCCTATCTGAGATATGTTGAAGAAGTATTACTTTCTAGCTGTAAGTACAGCCACAGAGTCCCTTGATCTGGACCTCCACCTGCATACTGACTTGGACCTGACAGCATGTATGGGTTTTTTCAACCAATAGAATTGTTTACATCAACAGAGTTTGACCTTAGCCTTGCCTCATTACGATGGACTTGCCTAGTGATCACTGGACCTGAGCCTAACTGTGATCTACAGATTGACTTTCCAGCTTGAACTTTTACTTACTTCATCATCTTGATACTACTTTATGATCTGGGCTATTGCTTGGACTCAACTGCAATCTCTGAGTCTGTCCTACTTGTCTTGCTTGGGTACTTGCAGGACTGAGCTCTGGTTGGTGAGGCCCCTGCTGGCTGCGTGATCCTCCTCAGCTCCCTAGCCTGCAGGAAGCAGCTCTGTTGTTGTTGCTCCCCAACCCATGGTATATCAGAATCCCTACGTTTCAGTTTCTGCTACTTTGTTCACAATCTGTTCTAACGAAAGATGAGTTGTCTTCCCTCCTATTCCACCCTGCCTGCCTGCCCCCTCCAAAAAAAAAAAAAAAATAAAATTAGGGGGAATAGGAAATATACTATGAGTACCTTATATGGGATCAGTCTGAGACTACGGCTTTCAAAACAAAGAACGGACTTGTAAACTGAAGTGAAGAACTTGTGCAGGTCAGTTCATTATCTAGTTAGTCTACCATGTTGAGTTTACTTATTTTGCTCTATAAAAACACTCAGAATGTTTTTACAAAGTATTTTTAACAGACTTCTGGCTATATATTTACTAAAGTCTTGAATGCAAGAAAACAGTTGGGTACTCTTAAAACACTATTTTTAACGTTATAGACCATTTCTGCTACATTTCTTTCACAATGCAGAACTTAGCAAACTGAGCAACAAAGGCTCAGTAAAGTGGGAGAAATAGTACTCAACTGAGACATATATCTTAACTGATTTCTTTCCAAGAGTCTGGAAGTCTAAAGCAGAGCAAAGAATGGGAAACTTCAGGTGCATTAAAGGAAAAAGTAACGCTGCAGCTGAGCTCTCCTAAAAATGGCACCAAGTAAGAGACTACAGATCTCCAGTGTACTGCAGTTTAGGCCTTTTTTTTGTAATGATATGCCTTCTCTACTCCACCAGTGTGATTCATAGAATCTGTAATTACAGTAAGCTCCTTCCTGTAAGAAAAGAAGGTTCAAAAATGGGAGGTCTGGGAATAAACAAATAGTGGAGTAGCAAGGGAAAAGTACTGGAACAACAACTTCTAAGCTATTTATGCTACAGACCTACAAATTTTACTAAATGTCAAAGGGTATGTCAAGACACAGATCTTTAAGATACTTGTTAGTAAAATAATCTCAGGTAAAAGGTGACTACACCCTTAAACAATAAAAGCTTAGTATAGCCAGAAGCCAACCCATTCAAGGGTATATTATGAATAAGCCTACGCATCTTTTCAAATTCTCCTCATTTCTAAACAACTTCAAGGTAAAAATATGTCTTCCAGACTTGCCTCCCATTTTTTTTTTTTTTTTTCCACATAGACTGAAATTACAGTACACCTCAGAGAGCAATTTGTATACTTAAACCAACTGGAATTATAGACTCAAAAACCTGAGGGTACCAAGTTCACTCTGCAATGTCAGTGTCAAGCACAATAATCATCCACTTACACCCTAGAATGCTGAGACACATATACCTTTTAACAGATCCAAAATAATGACAAAAGCTTTGCACCTATGTTAACCAGCAGGAAATGTGGAGGAGGGCAGTAGAAAATCATCTAATTGGGCTGCAGCAAAATGATTTCTTTCCACTTGTGACCTATTTTAAACCCTATCCCAGAACTGGGGACACTGGGAGACCCTGTCTGATCAGATATACTTAAGCACAGTGTTTGTTACTTGTTCATTAAATCTTTTCACAATAAAGTTAATGGTCAAAAAGATCAGTGACAAATGTCTTCCTGTTCATTTTCTTATTACAGTGTTGGAATTATTAGACCATTAGCAGAAGCAGCAAAGAGCACATTTTTAATAACTTGATATTTTTTATTTATTTCCGTTATAAGCAATTAGTCTTAGAGGAAGAAAAATCCCAGCTCTGTATCGGAACAATTTAACATTCCTTCTAATTTGGACTCTTGCTTTTTTGTAAATATACTAAATCCTTGAGTGTAGTTGATTAAGGTTATTGGAAGAATCACAACTGTTGTAGATAAATTGTGGCTATCATTTCATGGACCTGAATCCAGACTCCACTGTGTGGCACTTATTGCAATAATATCACTTTTCTTCAAGAAAGCTCAGAACTGGGTTTTTTACTTGTCAATGCTCTTTTTGATGACTGTCCATTTTTGCAAACTACCTAAAATATGACCATCGCTTCCAAAAACAGTCTCTAGTGTTAGGATCCTTAGTGAAAAATTGGACTGTCGAAATTGCCAATATCATCTCTGGACCAGACTGGATTTCTTTGAAACACTTGACAGCCAAGTTTTCTCAAAGAACCTTTACTTGCGTAGAGTACCCTTATTCTCCAGTTACTTTCACCAGCTACAGAGAACCTTGTAATGAGCACACAACAAATCCAAAAGTTTCTTCGATGTCAGGATGAAGGAGACTACACGATGTTGGTGTCCATCACTTAAAAAAATGAGGGGTAAGTAGCACGTTGAGGTTAGTGGACTAACTGAGCAACTTCTGCTACAGGCCATGGCTGTCTTTGTTCTTTCCTTATGTCCAAGTCTACAAGCACATTCACAAATACGTGGGTTTTTTTAGAACCACACTGACAGATACTGGGTGCTATAGAATTTTATCAGAAAGACCATACAACCTTTCTTACTATGTGCTTAATCACAGCAACCCTTCGGGTGAGGAGGATATGGAATGATACTGTTGACATTGCCTCACTACATCATAGTCAAAACCAAGTCTCATTTTATATCAGCAGCAATTTTACAGTGAGACAAACAATACGTATAAATGGCTAATCTTGCTGTAAATACAGATTTTGTTTGGGCAGTGAAATTGTCTAGGCTAAGTCACTTATAGTATCACCTTGCTTTTGTTCATGGAGAAACAGTAATTTATTTAATAAAGCCCAATTTCAACCCTAATAGCTAACATAGCGTTATAAACAAAATGAGATTTCAGTATATTTTCAGCAATAACCTGTCCTAAAAAACAGGTTGATGAGAAAAAAAATTACTTTAGCTTAAGCAGTTCTGTGAGCAATTCAGTGTCAAAGGTTTTATTATATAACTCTCCAGTTCATTTGGAGAGATCTCTGTTTAAATACAGAAGTACCTCAGAGGCTAATCTCTAATGAATGTCATTGTGATCGCGTGTCACTGCACAGATCATAATTTTTATTTTGTATCTTTGCAAGATTTCATAACCTTTTAAGATTTTCTGACAATTTAGTAAATATAAGCAACTGTAAAATTGTTTGCTAACTATTTCCCTGCTCTAGGCTTACTGGAGGAAGAAGAAAAAGGTTGTATTTCGAGTGGGAAGTATAATCCAATTCAAATCTTTGAATACGCATTTTTTCCTTCTCTAACTTTTCACATAAATTATTACTCAGTTATTAGTCTCACGGGGAAAACAGTTAGTAGATTATCCAAATGTTTCAACAGCTGTTTGTCGTAACTAAATTTTAAGGATATCTGTCAAATGTCCAGAGCCAGAACTTTCCCAGTGGTGTCCAGTGAAAGGACAAGGGACAATGGGCACAAACTGAAATACAAGAAATTCTATTTAAACATCAGAAAATGTTTTTACTGTCATGGTGATCAAACACTGGCACAGGTTGCCCAGAGAGGCTGTGGATTCTCCATCCCTGGAGGTATTCAAAACCTGATTGGACAAGGTAGTGATCAGCCTACTGGAGTTGGACCCTACTTTGCACAGGGGAGTAAGAAAAGGTGATCTCCAGAGGTATCTTCCGACCTCTACTGTTCTGTGATTCTGTGAAATCCTATATTAATTAGATTACATAAAAAGAGATAGCAAACCACTAGCAATCAGGAGGCAGAGCTGGTAAGATGGATGTAAGGTGACACAGGCATGTACCGTGAAATCCCAATTTCCTACTGCCTGTGTGCTTTTGCAAACTGTATACATATGAACATTTCTTATATGAGGAATAACTGATTAGATTCTTTTAATAGCCTGTTCAGTCTGCCTGCTTATGTATCTTGAATTCTGTTTCTCCCCAGGTACAGATGCTAGAAACAAAAATGTGACAAGGTAACCTTTGCTGATGATTCCCTTGATTCAGGGAAAAAGCATAATTTATTTCTCCCTAAATGAGAACAGCAGAAGGACTGAGTAATACGGTCTGAAGCACTGACCATAAGCAAAGGGAAGATTTCCAGAGAAAGATAAATGGGAAAGGCTGTGCTTAAAGAGAATTTTCCATAGCAGTTTCAAAGGCGCACAAAAGTACATTCATCACCCCAGAAACTCCAGGAGAATGGGCACAGTATTTTTATGAAGTGTTCAGAATAATCGAGTGTAACATTCAAGCTGAGCTAGTTTTGTATGTACCAGGTAGTGAGAAAATTAAGCCAAGTTAACCACATGTGAAAATGACAAAGCCACAGGAAATTTTTATCTTTTGGTAGGCCTTACTACATATAGGTCTGTGGGATAGTGTCCTCACAAGTCACATGGCAATTTGTCAGTACCGTTTGAACTCTTGAATCCAGTCTAAGTTTTTCTCTTACAATAGCTTGTGTGAAATTGAAGACATTATCTTGGGGATGATCTGCCACAAAACATCTGCGGTGGACATCATGAGGTCTGTCATTAGAAAGAAGTCATTAGTTCTGCACAGCCCCTAGCAGACTGCAAAGAGCTTCCAAAGAGTGACTGCTGTGGTAGGAGAGCGCAGATGAGAAATCAACAGGCTAGGCAGCCCTGGCCTAACTGCATCCAGGAACGATACCAGAACCCAAGAAGAAACGTTAGATCTCAGATGTCCTGTGGGGACATGGAAGATGGGATCGACAGTTTATTAGTCACAACATAGAATATTTGTAATAGAGAGTTAAACTGAGGTGACAGGATGTGTCCCTCTGTGCTTCCGGCTGCATCAGTGCTTTAAATGTGTGGTACAATAAGTTAGAAAAGCTGTTTCCTTACTGCAGGGACTCCCTTGCCAACCTCCCAAAGGAACCAATGGCGAGCGAACTGAGAGCATTCTCTCAGCCTGGTGGTGCAGTTGATGTGTGGCAGAAATCCTCGGATGGTGTGTAACAGCTATGAGTCAAGTGCAAAGATAAGTTGCATAATTTTATAGTTAGTCGTATCATTTAACACAGCACAGTGGGAAAGGAGGAAACGTCCCCTGAGATCTCCTGCTAATCTGTCCCTGACGTGGTCCAGCATGAAACAGGTTGTTCTTTTCTGGTTAATGCAACTGAAAATATATATATTATTATTAAATGAGAAGGTCAAGGCAGTGAATAAATTAAGTGCAAATATATAGGAACCACTTCTACAAAGACACATAGGAATGAAGGGAAAAGCATTTAAAAATTATTTCTATTCACTCTATGAGAAGGAGGTGTACTTAGTAGGATGAAAAATGTGAACATCACAAAAAGAAACAGCTGATGCACTCAAAATCTTGTTACTGGCAAAATGAACACACTACATATATGGAGCTAAGACTTTGTATTAATAGAGGCCAATATAAATAAGAGTCAAATTAATGTGTTACCAGTCCAAATTATCTAATAAATACAGAAAAGATTTTGTAGTAATACAGATAAAACTTATACAGCCTCCCCCACTCACATTTCTGAGTATCTACCACTTTGCTGTAGTGCTGAAATTACGCTTATGCTTTCACTCTGGACCCAAAGGTCAACAGCGTCCGTCATCCTCAGGGTTGCTGTGTTTGGGGGTATGATCACACCTTACCAGTGCCCCAAACCCTGTGCTGGGAGGAGTGGAGTGCCTGTGTGAGGTGCAGCCCCTTTGGCATCAGTCCCCTCTCTCTTCGGGTGTTTTGGGGCAGCATTTCTGCACCCTATCAGCTGGCAATCAGTGTTGTTAGGGGCTACATCTAGACTTCTGAGTATTTAACAAAGATTATGATAACTATTGATTTGCTTTAAATATGCCCATGATATAAATCCATCTACTGGATTTAGAAGAAATTTTCCCTGTTGCAAATTAATGTAAAAATTCATATTGCAGCTATTACTGCTAAAGTCAGCGACCTGACGCTAGACTAGATGGATCACTTTCTCTATTCAGTGTGACAGTTTTTATATTCTAGAGGTTTTACTTCGGGGATAAACTGGCAAATCACACTCTAATTTTGGTGGTTTTGGGAGTTTTTTATTTTAAATGTACTTCCTATATATCTGCTCAGGTTCCCAGTATATTTAAAAGGAGAAGGATTTAAAAATAAAGTAAAAGTTATATTCATCTTATGAACACAAAAAATAAAACAGTGTCTGTATATGAAAACAGTTTTTGCCACAATGGCATGAATAAGTTCTTACCACATATGAATCAACACATTTTCTTTACATGCTGACATTCCAGGGAACACTTTAAATCTATATAGGTATTCTATAATTTTAGCAAGCAAGATTAGAGAGGTAATTGTAACCAAACACTTTGTTGCTTAAATCGAACAGCTTTGCTCTAAAATCAATATTGACTTCAGTCAGTACTTGGAGTTCAGATTATTTTTTTCCCTTGACATGCTCTGTTTTTTCTTGACTCTTTTGTCCTATCCCAAAATGCATTAATTATCATTCTCTTGGGGGAGGGGGGGGAGGGAGAAATCTTACAAGACAATTTTTTCCCGCCTTAATTTGTATGCATGTAAACAGCAAAAGCTTCAAAAAGATCTGCATACTCTAAAAATATGACACAGAAGTGTATTGGTCAGGACAACCAATTCACAAGTAAACCTTAAAAACTGATTTATAGAAACTGAGCAACACTTTTTATCACCATCACAACAGACTGGTAAGCCTTAGAAATTGGTTGGCAACAGACAAGTTAGTATGGAAAACAATTATTATTTCTTCACTTACCTGCCAGGTGTGCTCAAATACAGTCAACAGTCTGATGACATGTTGGAGGGCTTACAATTACCATGATAAGGCAGTTTAAAGTCACTTATGAGCTAGCTGCGGTGTGTACACTCTTTTCATTCTGTAGAAGTCAGGTTATAGAAGTGGGGAAATGTAAGCCCTCCCACATGTCATCGGACTGCTGAATGTAAAGAAACAATACAGGAAATGGACTTTCAAATACTACTATTTCACAACATGAAGTAGAGAGGAGTGAGAAATTGCTGCAGCCGTGGTTTGAGCTTCACCTATCCAAGTGCAGGGTCCTGCAACTGGGTTGGGGAAACCCCCAGTATCAATACAGGCTGGGGGATTAAGAGATTGAGAGTAGCCCTGCCAAGAATGACTTGGGAGTACTGGTGGATGAAAAGCTGGACATGGGCTGGCAATGTGCGCTTGCAGCCCAGAAGGCCAACCGTATCCTGGGCTGCATCAAAAGAAGCATGACTACCAGGTCAAGGGAGGTAATCTGCCCCTCTGCTCCTCTCTGGTGAGACCCCACCTGGAACACTGTGCCCAGTATACATGAGATTGCCCTGATCCATGTGCCAAACCTTGCACTTGGCCTTGTTGAAATTCATGAGGCTGGCATGGGCCCACCTCTCAAGCCTGTCCAGGTC
>VYXH01010981.1:11436-100793 GCA_013397275.1 Burhinus bistriatus | reverse complement strand
GAGCACTGGAACAGGCTGCCCAGGGAGGTTGTGGAGACCCCTTCTCTGGAGATTTTCAAGACCCGCCTGGATGCAGTCCTGAGTAATGTGCTCTAGGCATTCCTGCGTCAGCAGGGGAGTTGGACTAGATGATCTCTAGAGGTCCCTTCCAACTCTAAAAATTCCGTGATTCCATGATTCTGTGATTCTCCTGACATCCAGCTACCAGCCTGGGCACAGATCTTGTATTGGTCCTCTATTAGGTCTACTACCCTTGTACATATCTCAAACACCACTGGGAGACCTATGTCTTTTCTGAGCAATAACTGGAGACCAGGCAAGATCCCTAAGGGAATACCAGTTCACACTAGCTACCCATATATGGGCAACCAAATTAGGCCTTATGACCAGAAATGTATGGGAATACTGAACATCCTGTGCCGTATTTTCCAACCTTAAGTAGACCTCCTGAATTCCATAGAACGTCTTAAATAGCATTAGGTGCATACATTTAGACAACTGAATCCCACACCGAGTCTCCACTTACTCTAAAGAAACAACCTAGCCTTGCATAGAAACCTAAATTAGACACCGAGATATTTTGTGTTTATAATCCGCAGCTTATTTCCATGCATTTGTTGTAAATATGGAAATTCAAGTGAGTTTAATATCATTCTTTCTGTATGGTTATTGCATTTGTAGCTTTCACATTTATTAACACCCTTATCTGATGACAGTGTTGTATTATTGGTCCTAAACATTTACAAAGGGTTGAAAGAAAGAGTGAAATAATATTTTCAGGATTCATTTATACATTGTGCAACAAGCTTTAAAATGACACATTCATGAATCACAATTCTAATAGGGAAAAAAAATACTGAAAAAATGTAGTCTCAGAATAACAGAAAAGCAAAATGAGTATTTCTGTACCTACATTGGAGATCCTTTGTAAGTAACAACTGCTATCAACACAGTAAAGGGTTAACTGCTTAATGTTTATAAAGTAGTTGGAGGAGAATAGTTTGCAACTGCTGCTGAGTAAGCAGTGTTTTTAAAAACTTGTTACACTGAGTTGTACAGCTGTGTATTGGATCCTAATTATTTGCAATTCTAATCTTGTCACTGATAAATTATATGACACTGAACATAAACTTTTATTGAAACTTAATACGTACTCTACAAAGCACTACCATCTTTGTCCTATAATTGCTATCTATTTAACCCCTCTATGGGATTCTTTGTTTCCTCCAGTATTAAGCCCCCCAGAACAAGGCTCTTGCTGACACCACTTTCAATATTTATTATTGTTACTATGCTATTATAAAGCCCAAAGCACATACAACTACATGTACAACATGCACCAAATCATGTACACAGTCTGTACAACAACAATTTATTGTTGCCACTGGGCTATAACATAGTCCAAAGCCAGCACAACTGTATTACTGATTATATTATCATTAACTGAACAGCAAACTGACTCTATTGCAAACCCATCTCTTTAAAAAGACTGAGTAGAAAGAGTTATTATTTCTGAGAGATGACTGACTGATACCTGTCTACCTTCTTACAATATTGTAGGCAGGTGTATTGCAGGTAGGCCCAAGTTCTTGGTGCCTGTCCATGAGGCACTGCAAGCAATGACAATATACAATGCTAGATAAGTGAACTTCAAATAGCCATAAAGGTTTCAATATCAAAAGATCATGAAATAAGTATGCATTTTGCCAGTTCTTTGTGAAAAGAGTTGTCTGAAAGTCAGAGAAGAAGCAGGGGATAGTGATGAAAGCTATGCTCCGTTGAATGAGAAATTTGAAAGAACTCAGTGGTATATGAAATGAAGAATGGTATTCAAGGTATATTTCAGAAAAAACAATTTTAAAGCTTTGAAAGCAATCTCTACTTTCTATTTACCTGCAAAGAGACCTAGCATTCTGTTTTGCTCATTACTGAGAGAACATAATCTTGCAGTTACATCAGAAGACCCAGTTTTCCTGCTGACTACTTTGGTGACTTCAAGCCACTCAAATGTGTTTGTTTGCATTTTTTAACCTACATTTAATCATCTCACAAAAATAGACTTCATACATTAGACCAAGTTAGTGTATAGTGACTGCATTAAGGAAAACGTTAGTGTTTGCATTTATAAAGAACACACGTAAATAGAAAGTGTATGGATATAAAGAAGACATTTATTAGATATGGGATCTAAAGGTTTAAAGTTTTTGGTAGCAGATAATACTCATATGTTTTTATATTCTCCCTGGACTACCCTCTAGAGAAAAGCAATGAGTTGCAAACCTCTGCCTATTCGAAAATGGAAAAAAAAAAGATGAGGAACGAGGATGACAGTGAAGTCACAACTGGACATGCACACAGAGTTAAGTTCATATGCTTGAAAAGAAAAATCTATGAACACAGCAAAGGAAGCTGATTGAATGACTCTATTCTGATCATTCAAATATATTAGCAATTCACTTTTCCTCCATATTTGGCATTAGAAAATACTATGCTTGTAAGTACACACGTTTATTTTAATCCATGTGAAGGGTAAATATTACCTGGCAAGCTATCAGGACTTAAAACTACTTTTCTTAGTCTTGTATACATACTGATTTTTAAGTACAATTCCTTGTTCTCAAGTTGAAGATCCTCAGTAATAAGAAATATTTTACCAAGATCTTATGGCTATATCTACACCAATAGTGCTAAGTCTGCACTAAAAATGCTCAGAAACTTTCCTGAGCACTGAAGGCAACTGCCATGATTCAGCCTGTTTCAGTGCTGGTAAAGTGCCTTAAGCTCCTAAACACTGCCTACTGGGCAAGAACAATTTAACAGATAAACCACGTCCAGGAATTACTAGGACAAGTGTTATTTGAAATGGGTTAAATCTGTGCCAGGAAATATTCTAATAGTTTATTAGCAAACACAGTCCAGTGTGTGCTGAATTTAATACTACATATTCACATTTTCTATTAACTGTACCCTGGTTTTTGTACATTCATCTTGTGTCTGAATTACTAAGATGATATCTTGCAATTAGATGCAAAACCTATGCCTTCCTAATTCCCAAGAAAGCTATAAGAAATCATAATACCAAATTTAAATACTTAAACCTCTATTTTCAAATATGAGCAATATGAAAGAAAACTAGAGAAAAATAATCCTGAAGCTGGATTCTTGGATTTATGTGATTTTAATGCCAATAGTGAGTTTTACCTTCTGACAAACCAACTCCTTGGGATTCCGTTTCTCTCTTCAATAGACAGAAGGATAGGTAAAGGATTGGAACAGGCAATAGAGGGGGATTAAAGTGATTTCCCCAAAACTGCAGAAGGAAACAGTACAGATGAGAATCAGAACCAAATATTCTGCCTTAGGGAGTCCTTAATCAGTATCGAATCTGTCAGGCTCTCCTAACTCCTATTGAAAGGGACAGAATATGAACAAAGATAAGATATGCCTGGATTAGATTTTAAATTCATACATTTTGAATGTTTTAACAGCACTTATGGAGTGTCACAAACTAGGAACCATGGAATATAATGAATAGTCAATGTTTGATATCATTTGTTTCAAAGTTTAAATATTAGTATTGTATGTATCTATTTCCGTCAACACCGTTTACTTGTCTACAAGATTTTTTACTTTGTCACTTAGTCCCAATTGTCAATCATAAGTTTCCAACAAAAGCTATGAAGTCTTGCAGACTCAAATTATCTGCTGTAGAAAACAATTGTTATAGGTAGTGTATGACAGATTTTTGAGTAATTGCGTTCATCCGCAGAAAAATGAGAAAGCAGGACTGAAACTGTAGTTCAATTTCATAATAAAGTAAATGTGGTAAAATGTGTCTTGTTCTTTAGAAAGGAAATATTTATGGGTTACACCTACATCATATGTTGTTCTCATTCATTATCGTTAATGTGTTAAACTGTCAAAACCAATTTGTTAACAACTTCCCTAAAAAAACAGAAAAACTTTGTAAGATCAGATGAATTTATTGGTTCCATTTTCTGGGTAACTCGTCTGCAGTCATCCCAATATGTGAAGACAGCTACAAGCAGTCTTTCCTATAGAAGGCCTTACTTGGTTCAGTTTGCAATTCCTCTGACATGATAGTACTTATGTTAATCAAATTATATCATAAAAAGGGGAGTACCTGGTGTTCATGAACCAAACACCTTTCAGTATTGTGTTTAAACAGAAGTAATGATCACAATTCAAAAAGGTATGTTCAGGACTAATAAAGAAAGAGATAAAATGCAATATTTCACAGTTTTCTATCTGTTGTGGGTTAGCCACGGTAGGCAGCTAAGCCCCACACAGCTGCTCCCTCACTCCCCCACAGCAGAACTGGGGAGAGAATTGGAAGGTAACAGTGTGAAAACTTGTGGGTTGCGATAAAGACAGTTTAATAGCAAAATCAAAAGCAGCACGCGCAAACAAAGCAAAATAAGGAATTGATTCACTACTTCCCATCAGCAGGCAGATGCTTAGCCATTTCCAGGAAAGCAGGGCACCATCATACATAACCGTTACTTGGAAAGACAAATGCCATAACTCCCCCCCCCATTCCTCCTTCTTTCCTCAACTTTTATTACTGAGCATGATGTCATATGGTTAGGGATATCCCTTTGGTCACCTGCGGTCAGCTGTCCTGGCTGTGTTCCCTGCCAACTTCCTAGAATCATGTAATCATATAGTCACAGAATGGTTGGGGTTGGAAGGGACCTTTAAACATCATCTAGCCCAATCCCTCTGCCATGGACAGGGACATCTTTCACTAGAACAGGTTGCTCAAAGCCCCATCCAACCTTACTGTAAATACTTCCAATGATGCTGCATCCACAACTTCCCTGGGCAATCTGTTCCAGTGTCTCACCACCCTCACCATAAAAAATTTCTTCCTTATCTCCAGTCTAACCCTACCCTCTTCCTAGCCTCCCTCTTCCTAGCCTACTCACTTCCAGGGCAGTATGAGAAACAAAAAAGGCTTGACGTTGTGGAAGCACTGTTCAGTAAGAACTAAAGATCAGTGTGTTATCAATACTGTTTTGGTCACAAATCCAAAACATAGCCCCATGGCCCCATACAAGCTACTATGAAGAAAACTAACTATCTCAGCCAAAACCAGTACACTACTAAAACCATCTACATTGCAGTTTGTCATACTAAGCAATAAAAGTCTCAAAAACTAACTGACATAAAGAAGGTAGGTAATAACTGCAAACCACACTAAGGTTCACATTATTCATGATGATGATACAGAATCGTATCAAGGCAATGTGCATTCTAGGATATTAAGGATATTAATACCAGTGAATATATAGTTTTCTAAAATTATGGAAAAATAGGTATATGTCAAGTATTAGACAAGTATTTGGTATAGTATAGCACTGGAGTAGAACCTATTATATGCTTTTTATTTAAAATCCTCTTTTAAACTGTAGATGCTACAATTAAATTGTTTAAAATCTAGCTGCTGGCCAAAATTAGTATGCAACAATGACTTTAATAGCTTAAATAAAATTTTTCTTGTATTACTATTTATTATTCTATGTACATATGATTACCCAGTAACTATTTCACACAGTGAACTGTACCTGGAAAACATGAAAATAGTACCTGGAAAATAAAATTTTATCTAAAAAGTGCTACATAGATAAGCAGGTTAAATGTTATTTGACTGGCCTGTTGATTACATAGGTATTAGAAAGCAGTAAGTCACAGCTGACTAGGAATTATTCTTATTACCACATTTATACTGCAATTCTCACAAAGCCTTAATCTACAACTGTTTTTCTTTCCAATTAATTGGTCACATATTGTATACAGTGATCTGCATGCTGATGCATGAGAAGACCATTTTATTTAATCAGTGATAACACAAATTACTTAGTGCAGTGTGAGCAGCAATAATTTTGAGGAAGAAGATAAAGAGTGGGAAAACGACTTCAGAAAACAAATGTAATTATTACTAACTGTTCAATAAAACAGTCTGTTAAATAAAATGTTAGAAAGAGGGATAGCAATGTACTATTTCTGTCTTATCAGACACTGGATAAATAAATGGTCCTGACAGGGAGGAAAAGGCTTCATCTGTGTTGTCCTGTTAGTTCAAGACGGCTGCATGTTGGCATGTGTTTGGGCTTGAGTTAGGTACACACATCTGCTTTTCCTCAGACAGGAACTTGTTTTAAAGAGAGACAATTCAGAAAAGGATGTCTATCACCAAACCTTTGCCAATGCTCTGTGGAAATATTTTAACTACTCCAGGACAAACAGCAGGGTGTTACACTCAGAACGGTGTTACAGGCAAAAGAGAACACAACATACATGTCAAGCTAAGAACTGAGTATCAGACCAACTAATGTTTCATGAATCCAAATTATCTAAAGAACACCAAGATTTAGTAACAATACAGATAAAACTGTTTTAGTAGTAATACAGATAAAACTGTTATACCCACTTACCTCATGCACACTCCTGAGTGTCTACCACTTTACTCCAGTACAGAGATCACACTTCCACTGCCTATAGAGAGAGGGGGGACGAAAGGTGGTGTTTTCATAGCTGACTTTGTTTCTCGCTATCCAAATCTATTTTAATTAGCAAGGAAGTAAATTAATTTTCCTCAAGTCAAGTCTGTTTTGCCCATGACTGCAACTGGTAAGCAATCTCCCTGCCTTTAACTCAACCCATGAGCTTTCTATTTTCTCCCCCTGTCCTGCTGAGGAACAGGGGGTGAGCGAGCAGCTGGGTGGGAGCCTGGCCCTTAACCAAGATTAGCCCACCACAACCCACCTCCCACATACACTCTTCTGAGTATCTACCCCTTCGCTCTGGTGCTGAAATCACTCTTCCACTCTCCTTCTGGGCCCAAAGGTTGTCATTGTCAGTCATTCTCAGGGTTGCTGGGCTCGGGAGGGTGAACATAGCTCACCAGCACTTCAAGCCCCGGGCCAGAAAGAGCAGGGTGCCCATGGCAGGTGGAGCCTTCTTGGCACGGGGTCCTGCTCAGAGTTCTGGGAATGCGTTTCTCCTCTCTCCCTCCCTCCATGCCGTCTGTATCCTGGGGCCCTGCAGGGGAGAATGGCAAGTGCCCCTGCCCCGCCTCCTGATACAAAGGGCTATTGCTCCCTTCCAAACTCAAGGTCTGTCAGGCTCTTACCCCCAGCCAGCCAGCTGTGCTCCCCAAGCAAACAGCTGCTCCCACCGGGTGGGTGAGAGTTGCAGCAGGGAGGGACCTGGGGCAGAAGAGAGGTGTGTTCCTCTTACAGCTCTTGAAGGCTCCAAAATAAGCAATTGAGAGTGACTCTTCAAACCCAAGGTCATATAAGAAACCCAGCCTCAGGCTTTTCTGCAGAAAGAACCTTTTCTGAAGACATCTGTTGCAACTGGGTATCTATAAATCTGCACATGTAAATATCAGGGAATTAGACATACATATGATGAGATTGTTTAGAAGACTGATACAGAAGGTCAGTCTCTTAACACTCAACTGATATTAACATCACACTGCTGATTGTTATTTGCGTATGTTATCAGTCATAATGACTGCATTTTTAAAGTAGTCAGTCCCTAAGAATCATATCCTACTTTACCTGTGAGTATGCAATTGCATGACTACAGTTATTGACATTCTTATCTGCCAAGGCTGAGGTGGCTAGCCTAGAGAGCTCCTCCCTGAGGCAAGTTAGGACTGAATTCTTAAGGTTGGGATATTTTACCACTTGACTATGTGTCAGAGTCCAATACTCTCTGACCAGGTTCTCTGAGATACTCTATGTATGGACTATGTAATGTTTAATATCAAATTTACTTATTTGAAGATATTTGATGTTACGTGCGACTCCTGAATTAGCAGAGTGATACAAAGCATACTGAAAACACAATACAAATGTGATACTTAGCAAAATACAGCAAGTGCAATACACGGTTCAATCACAATACCAATGTACTAATGTGATTCCCGTTACTGGTCTCTATAAAATGCTCTCTGTCACTACATTCGTGTCTCCAGTCACCAGGAAGGAATACGTGGGATGAAGCTAGCTCAAGCCCATTGGTGTCTAAAATTCTTTTGCTAGTTATCTAGTTTTTGTACCCTATGTTGGGCTGAACCACGTATTCACTGCCCCTATGCTGGTCTGGCTGACTCAGGGAAATGTTTACACCACCAGTTGATCCACACAACTGTTGATGACTGTTTATCTACAACAAATGCCACCCTCTGGTCCCCTATGTTTTGAGATAAAGTCAGCTTCTTTGCATTACTCCCTGAGCTTCACAGGCATATCACCCTTGCCCATTTCCACTGAAACTTCTTCTGTTATAAGGTCTTATTCAGGAAGCCACGTTCCACCCCTAGGGATTTAGTCAATCACACCATCACATTGTTTATGGTTCTGTACCCTCAGCTTTCAATCAGTACCAATATTTTCAAGGTTTTTGCTCTTATCCCATGCTTAAAATGCACATCATAACAAGAGAGGTGTCTGGTACGAAGCTGTTACACAGCTCACAGCACATGAGTGAAAATATCTCCTTGAAGGGAATTTTTTTGTTTTATATCGATTTGAATAGTTTAAGAAGGGTTTGGGTTTTTTTCCATAGATAGGTGCCATCCCAGCTTCCAAAAAATGGGCATATACTTATGCCTGCAGTAACTTTCAATACTATTGCAAAAAAATAAACATAAATTCTAGTGAGAAGAAACTATGCAGAAAGTGAGAAAAAATATTTTTGAAAATAACCTACATATCTAGCTAACCAGCTAGCTATCTCTTCACTTTCAGGCTATGAAGAAGATCTTGCAATAGGCCTTTTCAGCATGTACTTCAGATGTCTGGTCTTCCTTTTCAAGCTTCCTTTCAAGGTATGTTGGTAAGCTCCTTTTCTGGAGTTATTGAGATTTATTTCCACTTGTTTCTCCAGCAGCTCTAAACCAAATAAATAATGCAGGAATGCTAGTAACGCTGTAGAGCTAAACATAGCAGACAAGTAAGAAAGCTTTGCGTATTGCTACAAACCAGTTAGCTTATTCTCAGGAGCTCTGAGGACAAGTTATCTAAAAAGTAAAATCTTCATGGGAAATAATGGGTGGTACCTCATTTTATTCTGATGAATTTTTAAACAACTATATGCTGTGGTAAAGAAGAAAGTATAGATACTAAAAAAGGCAACTTTGTAAATATAATGCTGAGAAGACAAAAAAAAAGGAGTTACACAGTTTTTTATTGTGCTCAGATGCAGTATTACAAGAGGTTTTGTTGATCTCCATCTGCTTTTTCAGCAGTTATATTCCAGTAGATGGATTATCTAATCTAAATTCATACAGATTGAAAAACCTGAAAGTCTTTCTTGATGTCTGATCTTGATGTATGTACCAGCTACATCTGAGTTCTGTATCAAGCAACTCACTGACATACTAGCTTCCTTTCCTCTTTTTCTTTGTGTTGTTGTTTCTATATTACTTTATGTCTCTGAGTGGCAATGAAGCTGTTGCACAAAGAAAGTTGGAATAATCTTAAATGAAGAAAACTTCCTTTTTAGGGTCTGTAATTGCCAGTGTGCATCAATTTAAGCTGCCACGCAGAAAGTAAGTAAGGAAAGGAAAAGAGAAAGATAAAGGGAAACCTCTGTCCAGTGGCCAGGTCAGAAGAGCAGCAATAGGATCAATGAAGATGATGATGATGATGAATGATGATTTTAATGTTTTTTGCCTAGTACAATTACACTTTTCATTGAGACTCCCTCAAGTTCCCCAGTGGTAGTTTCTGTTTATGACTGTATTAGTGCTGGTAGGAGCAGCTTGATTAGATGTGGGTGTTGCATTCTAATTGATAAGCTTTGTGTATGTATATTAATTGGGTAATATTTATCAAATATGAAAAAGACTATTACCTTGTTATCTACTAGGATCTATTATTGTAATATGAATTTATAGACTAAAAGCTCTAAGGTGAATGGTGAAGGGATCTTAGCATGGACTTATAGACTAAAACTACAAGCAAAAGGGTGAGGAGATAGGGGAAGAGCAGGGTGGTGATCTATTAAAATACTAAGTGGAATGTAGGGGCTTAATTTCATTGTATACAAATGAGAATCCAGTGCTTTTGAGATGTTTAGGGTATTCAAGTTATTCCAGAGGAGCATGGTTCTCCTACAGGTTCCTACATCTTTTCTGTTAGCCCTGTGAGGGTATTTCATATAGCCTAGGGAATCTTAAATGTCACTTGATGTCTTTGTGTAGATAGCCAAATTGAGCTGTAGATATTTGTCTTCTGGATAATTAATGTTAGCTAAAATGAATTCTATTGTCAATTTTCATTAGTCAAAGAGAAAAAGATTGTGTCTTCCAGGAGAAAACACAGTACATTTATATGCTTATAAGCAGGCCCGTTTCTGAACTGCTTATTGCATGTGACTGCCACACTCCACTGACTAAAGAGGGGAAATAAAGGAGTAATTCAGTTTTCAGTATTGGTGCTTATTGCCACTTTTGATACTACAGGGTATCCTGTCTGGTCTCCAGGCTGAAACTGAAGAATATCATGGTTTCCTACAGAACCTGTGTAATATCTGTTAACATCATGCTGAGATCTCAAATAACCTCTGCTAATTCAGAACTTCAGTTTTCCAACAAAGGCACTTAAATGTCTGCACATTTTCATGAGTTGAAATACAATCTGGCTGCAAAAGTAACATTCAACTTCTATATTATCTTGTACTGAATACTTCTAATACAGAACCCCCATTGTTATTTACAAAACTAATTCAAACTGGCACCATCACATTGATGGAAAACTGGCTGAAGGACAATCAGCAAAGTTATGTTAAATTTCAATGGCCAAGGAGGTGTAGCCAGGATTGGTGTTAGGCCCAGTTTTATTTAGCAACTTTATTTCTGCTTTGGATGGAGGAGTAAATGGCATATTAATTAAATTTTCAGATGACATGAAATTAGAATGTATTACAAATATCATTGTGAGTAAAGGAATAACATAAGAAGACTCAGGGAGGTTAAAATTATTGGCAGGAAATAAAATGATATTTAGTCTTGGGAAATATGCAACCTGCACATCTGGAGAATAACAATTCAGAAAGACCATCTGAGGGAGGGAAGAAATTTTGTTGTCAATAAAGACTAGGGGTGAAAAGAATACCAAACCAGATGTGAGCCTCAAGGTACTGTAGCAACAAAAAAAAAAAAAGCAATGATGAACTGCAGAAATAAAGATGTTGGGAAGTAAACTCAGACACTCCTTGGGTTTTGGTGTTAGAAATTAATTATTAGAACACTGAGCAGACTGTGACACTTTAAATGAAGAATAGTTTGACAAACTGGAAAAATTTAAAAATCAAAAATACAACCAATTCACCGTCTGGAAGAACTAATGAGAATATTAAAGAATAAAAAATCTGCATACTGTAAACTGGCTACAGGAAATTACTAATGAGAATAGCAATTTGAAATATATGAAGGGTACAAAAACTGAAGGAGGAGAGCTGTAAATAGGAAAATTAGATGACATTTACTCAATCAAAAATCAAGCTGTGAAGGTGACCAACACATTGTAGAAGAGTATGTCTATTTCTGAACTCCTCATCTGCAGAGATAATTGCATACACAGTTCCTCTGGTTAATAGTGAAGTTCACCTAATAGTTATCATTCATTATTAAATATTACTTAGTCATTTTTGCAGGATGAGAGGAGAGCAGTAGATGTCATCTACCTTGACTTCAGCAAGCCTTTTGACACTGTCTCCCATAACATCCTCATTAGGAAGCTGAGGAAGTGTGGGCTAGATGAAGAGACAGCAAGGTGGATTGAGAACTGGCTGTGTGACAGAACTCAGAGGGTTGTGATTAATGAGGCCGTGTCAAGTTGGAGGCCTGTAACCAGTGGTGTCCCCCAGGGGTCAATATTCGGCCCTATCTTGTTCAACATATTCATCAATGACCTGGATGAGGGGGCAGAATGTATCATCAGCAAGTTTGCTGATGACACCAAACCGGGAAGGGTGGCTGACACTCCAGAGNTATCTAAAGGGTGGGTTGGAGGAGGATGGAGGCAGACTCTTTTCAGTGATTCCCAGTGAGAGGACGAGGGGCAACGGGCACAAGTTGGAACATGGGAAGTTCCATTCAAACAGAAGAAAAATCTTCTTTACGGTGAGGGTGACAGAGCACTGGAGCAGGCTGCCCAGGGAGGTTTTGGAGTCCCCTTCTCTGGAGATTTTCAAGACCCGCCTGGATGCAGTCCTGAGTAATGTGCTCTAGGCATTCCTGCGTCAGCAGGGGAGTTGGACTAGATGATCTCTAGAGGTCCCTTCCAACTCTGAAAATTCCGTGATTCCGTGATTCACATCTGGATTCTCCCATCTAAAACCATCCCATCCCATTTGGGGATGGGTGTTTTAGACGTTCTGCTGATGGCAAGGATAAGAAATAATAAAGCAATTTTGAAAGACAACACTTCTTTAGGATCTTTCTTCTTCTTACTCAGTTATTCTGACTTCTGGCTAGAAGTCTCTGTATCAAGAAACTTTGGAAGGCTGAGGCTATATTATGACCAATGTTTGCAATATCTTCGTTCTACCACTTCTGATTCTGAGCATCTGGACCCTGACTGGTTTCTCCACATGTGTATACCACACACACTGTTGACAGCCCAAATCATTTGGTGGAACAGCAGCAAAACCGAAATGTACACATATATAAAACGGACTTGGCAGACATCCTTTATGTGTCCTCTCTAGAGATGTCCTCCTGTACTTCCCCTACACTAATATATTTGATTATCTGATGATGGTGAAAAATTAGGGTTGTCCTTAAATTCTTTAGTGGTTTTTTGTTACTAATTGTTTTAGTAGCAACCTGTACTTTTCTGTTGATTCTGTCGTTTCACCTGATGACTTTCTACAAGGTAGATTCAGAAAGGGAGAAAACCGCTGTTCTTTCCCATTTCTTTAAAGAGACTGTGTTTATGTATAATCTGTATGTATTCCATAACTTTTGTTTTCCTGAAAGGAGATTTGTGCTGTCTCTAAGGGGTTCTCATTTATGTGACACATGTTTAGCTATGTGCATTAGCTCAGAAGGCAGACAAGGGACCACCCGTTCAGTGACATAGCAGAACTAGAAGAGAGAAACAGAAAGCGGGGTGTTTATTCAGGATCTGAAGGAGAAATTCTGCACAATTTAAGAAAGTTAGTGCACTGGAACAGTGATTTTAATCCTTTAATCCTCTTCCAGCAGATGAAGGGAACTGATTATTGCCTTCTCTTTGATGCCTGAAGGCTGCCTGTGGAGGACTGTGTGCGTTCTGGGCTCCACAGTACAAAAAAGACACTGACAACCTGGAGTGAAGATAGCAGAAGGCCATCAAAGTGTAAGGGGACTGCAATCCATGATGTACAAGGAAAGGCTGAGAGGACTGGGTTTGTTCAGCCTTGAAAAGTGAAGGCTACCATGGTGATCTTCCTGCTGTCTACAACTTCCAATAATAGAGTATTAAAACAAAACAACAAAACAAAGCAAAACAAAAAAACCCAAACCAAATAAAAATAGAGCCAGAATTTTCTGAGGTACACAGTGGATGATACACAATGTTGATAAAACGCAGTGGACAAAATTGAAACACAGGAAATTCTGTCTTGGTATGAGGAAATGGTCTTTCACCATGTGAGTGATTGAACTCGGGAACAGGCTTCCCGGTGATATCCTTGGAGATATTCAGAACCTGACTGGTCACAATTCTGAGCACCCTGCTGTAACTGGACCTGCTTTGTGTAGAGCTTTGGACTGTGTGACCTCTGGAGGTCTTTTCAACTTGCATACTTCTGTGATTCTGTGAAAAGATGAGCCTTTATGCAGGTACAGGCAAAATCTGAGGGGAGGAAAATGTGTTTACATGTTCAGATGAGATTAAAAGAATATGAATTTCTTATAATGAAAGTTTTTCCATTACAGTACAAGCAGCTGTGTACACAGGATTAATTGTTCTAGGGTGACTGAACTATGAAATGCAGATGTTTAGAGAGATGCCTATCTCCATTTTCAGTACTTAATTTAAAGTAGGTTAATCCCTGATGGTCTTCTATCACAGAGTATCATATTGATTGGCAGATTGCAGCTAAGTCTTTTATCAGCTGAGCTCTCTCATCATAGGGACCTTGTGGAATAATAACCCTCTCATAGAAGAAAACATTGTTAATTGACCCAAAATCACATGAGGAGAGAGGACCGTGAGAAAGAAGTAAATATAGACCTAGTTTTCTGACTAAAAGAACCTAGCTAAGTCCAAAATATTGTACATTGTATTTTGGCTTGAGTCCTAGTGAGTGTGTATTCTTAGCACATAATTACTAAGTCCCTAATTCACTTTGGGCTTAGCTTGCCTTCTGGAATAATTTTTTGCCTGTCCCATTAAGATATCACAAATTCATTTCTCTCTCCTAAATATATTTTTGTGTCTGATAGATATATTCTTGTTTTTTTCTCATCACATCAAATCTTATTGTCTACAAGAAGGCTTCGTGTAAGGCAATTATTTCCAATCGTCTGTCATTAATACATTTAAAATATGAAAATGGCAGTTTTTCAATATCATATCAGTCTATTCATGCACCATATATGTGGACTCATGAACATATTAAAGTGACAATTTGATAATTACATAAAAAACCTTTTTTTTAAAAAAAAATGCATCTTTGTAGTTGGATTTAACACTGAATTTTGAAGCCCCAATCCAAGTTTAGAAAAAAAGCTTTTAAGTTTCATTTTTTTATGTTATTCACAAAAGACAACAAAAGAGAGACAAGCCTATGATCTTTATCCTTCATTAGAGACAAACAGCAATCTCCAAACTGACCTTGCAACGATATTACATTAAGCAAAATAATACACTTAGCTATTCAAGGACAAGCCTAGATATAGGCTTTGTCTTGTCTATGGTTCAATGGAGTATTTGTTGAACACCACAAACTTCATTTGTTAGTTCTACATGACAAAAAAGATACCTAAAATCAAAGTAAATCTTTGAGACAGAATCTGTAAATAGCAAGCCTTTGAACTGGAGGATATACAGTTTAATTGCTGTGCTGTTTCTGCCTTCCTGACCTAACTCCTGATCTATAGGAATTGGCAGTCATTGTATAATACCTTCCCCTTGTAGATCTTTCAAATGGCTTTTTACTTGATTATTCACAACTTTTAAGTTGCTCCTCTAACATCTGTCTTTAAACATAAACACAGCAAAGAATTAAAATTTTCACACTATAATAATCCAAATTCCACTGAGCATATGATTTCCTTCTGTCCACTCTGGCTTATGATGGATTTGCTGGTCCATTGCTGGTCAGTTGATTTATTAAGGTGATGCAAGTATTTTATAGGAAATGCCATTTTCTTAATATTCCGAAGTTAAGCAGTCAAAGGAATCTGATGGAATACAAGATATATTCAGTAAAAGAATCTATAAAACACATACTGTATGCGTACCCTCCACATTTTATTCAATACATTCAAGAAAAAATAGAATATATGTTATTGAAGAATAAATAATTTGGAAAAAAATATTTTTAACTAGTTTGTCAAATCCTCATTCAAATAATACCATCAAAGCCTTTATAAATTTAACTAAAACTGAATGAATTATTAGAATGACAATAGATTTCCTAGCTTAATAAACAACCACCTCACTAATGAAGTGTGAAGACAATTGCAAGGAGACACTTAATTAGATCATTTATAACTCATTAAGTAGCAAACTGCTATACCCCCTGTTGGTTACTGTTAGTGATGAAAAGAGATAGAACAGCAGACCTGTTGTTTCAGATGTTAAATTGAGTTTACATATTCCAAGCAGCTAGTGTACATGTGGCCATTTATTTCGGTAGCATCGCTTCTTTTGCTGAAGCCTAGTTTTCAGGTCCTTGGAAAGTGGGAGCTCAATACCTAGAGAGTGTGCTGTTATATTGTCTCACTTTGCAATGTAATTGCACTTCAAATTCAAAATATGTACAGAAAACTTTGCTGTGTGGAGCAAAAGGTATCTGCTTGTCTGCAATAGGAACTTTTGCGATTTAGAAAGGTGGTTTTAGTCAGGCAACAGTCAAGATGATACTGCCTTTTCTGAGTTTGTGAGTACCCAAGTGTTTAGAAAAGGTAACTTCTGTCTACTAAACTTTACACTGCAGAGCTTGTCAATAAGTAGGTCTTCCAAGTGAAGATGTGAACAAGATGTCAAAAAATGATCACATGATAGAGTTAGGCTTTTTTTTAACTTTCTGTAAGTTGTAACTCTCTTTCAAATAAAAATAACAGCGAGTTAACTACACCTTAGTGGAAGGACATAAGTGTGTATATTTTCAGTCTGTAAGCTTTTGGAGCACAGGTAGTATCCATTAGGATCGATTTAGATGACAAGCTTAGGTGCTACCTCACCAAAATATTGCGCATTTGGCTCAGCTATGTGTGTCATTGTAATTTATATGATTACCCTACGATATCAATGAAGAAATTTTAATGTCTCTGAAAGTATGCAGAGAGACAGCCACTTTTAAAACAGATGTCTAAGGTTTTTTACAAAGTACATGGTTGATCCAGTCTGGTAAGTTAAATACCTACCTCTTTTAATGAGTCTGTGGAGAACTAAATGAAATTCAGCATGTGGAAAGTCCTTGGTTCTATGCTTCATTCAGTCTAAGTCCTTGGTTCTATGCTTCATTCAGTCTAAGTGAGAAGCAAGATGCTTTGCATCCCAGGAGACTGTTATGACTATAAAGACATTTAATCCTTGGTTAAAAAAGTCCAGACTTTTTATTTGCAACTAGGCGTACAAAAGTCATTGATGGGTCATAAAGAAGACAACACAATCTCAAGTGTAAGTTATTCAGCTGAGTTAGAAAACATGGATCTCCGATTCCTGCTCTCAGAGTTGTTTTTATCTCTCTCTCCAGACAGGTGGAGACTATGCTTGTCTAAAATATTCTTTACTTTAGTGATTGTCATATTCCTGAGAAATGCGTATGTTTAGCCTCCTTTGAAACTAAGAACTTCCCATTTTCTGGTTGAATGTTACAGTAAGGCACCTTCAACACAAATGCTGAAATTAGTTGTGCTACATGAAAACTCGCAAGGTCTTTGAGGGGACTTTAATTCTCTTTCCCTGAACATTGATCAATACAAATCTCCCAGGATAGATGGTCCTGAGAATTCCTGTTCAATTAGACACCCAGGGAACCTCAGGCTAGAAAGGAAGTCATTTATTATTTTTGGATGCAAATGAGGTTAACCAGTCATGGCAAACACACAGACAAGATTGCTGTCTTGGTCTTAGTTTGATTTTAAATACCTAATTCACAACATGGACCATGTGTTAGTGAAATAAATGTCACCCCTTCTCATCAGAAAAAGGATCTCGAGCAGAAAGTCCTAGCTTTTGGCCCTCCCATAAGCTGGCTGTTGGACACTGATCAATTCACTAATAAGGTCAAGTGTAGCTATCTTTTCCTGGAAGAAATTAATTTAATTTAACTTTATCTCCACTGTAAATTCATAAAGTATAAATATTTTGAGTTAAAATGTATTTTTGTACAGTATGTATGTATGACGTCATTTGGACTTGCTTCAAAATAATTTATTCAGAATGGCATCATGTAGTAAACGGCACGCATAACGTGGTACAAAAATCAGATAGCTAAGCAATGTTTCTCAAAAAGATTCTTCATGGTATTGAATTTCACCTTATTGCTCTGCAAAACTCATGCTGTTTTGTTGTGTATATTCTGGCTGCTGGAGAAGAAAATATTATTTAAGTTCTGAGTTATGTTTTCTGTTTAAGGTATTTATGTTGTGGCTAGGTTACGTTTTTTAGATTCTAAAAAAAAAATCAATAATTACTTTATGAATTTTCAGGTTTGAAAAAAGTAAGTAGAAAAAAATTAGATTCCTGTCCTGGTTTGAGGTAAAACAGGAACAATTTTGTTCAGTAACTTGACTTTTTAGCTAGGCCTGAAGGCTAACCCCAAGACTGGGATTTCTTAAGTGTACTGGTTTTGGCTGGGATCAAGTTAGTTTTCTTCATAGGAGCTTGTATGGTGCTATGTTTTGGATTTGTGATCAAAACAGTGTTAATAACACAGAGATGTTTTAGCTGTTGCTGAGCAGTGCTTACACAGCGTCAAGGGCTTTTCTGCTTTTCACGCTGCCCCACCAGCGAGTAGACTGGGGGTGCACAAGAAGTTGGAAGGGAACGCATCTGGGACAGTTGACCCCAAATGACCAAAGGGATATCCCATACCATATGATGTCATGCCCAGCAGTGAAAGCTGGGGAAAAAAGGAGCAAGGAGAGACATTTGGAGTTACGACATTTCTTTTCCCAAAATAACCATTATGCATGATGGAGCCCTGCTTTCCTGGAGATGGCTGAACACCTGCTTGCTGATAGGAAGTAGTGAATGAATTACTTACTTAGTTTTGCTTGCAACCACAGCTTTTGTTTTACCTGTTAAACTGTCTTTATCTCAACCCATGAGTTTTCTCACTTTTACCCTTCCAATTCTCTTCCCCGTCCCACCAAGGGTGGAGTGATTGAGCAGGTGTGTGGGGCTGAGCTGCCTAACAGGGTTAAACCACAACAGAAAGTTTCTCGCTTGTTTTTGTTTCCTTTTTTTTTTTTTTTTTTTTTTACTGGAGTCTTTCTGTCTCCTATTCTGCTTTCAAAATCTGCTTAAAACTAACAAGTAAATTGAGGCCATATTGTATAGATGATACAAATGTGGCTTTGGCTGATCAAACCAGAGAAAAATGTAAATCACTTCTCAAGAACCAAAGAAAATATTCTCAGGAACCAAAGACCAGCATGATGACAAATTATATTTATTATTGAAAATTACATTTATTATTGACTAATGCAAAGTAACATCCACTGAAAAATTAATTAAGGTCTATATCTGACTTCTAGACTGGTACAACTTAAAAAAAGCATGGGTATTTTCATGAACACTTTTCAAAGTAAAACAGTGTATTGAAAAGCTTGTTTCTTCTTTAAAAAAAAGTGAAATAAGGATGTGGAATTACATTGGATTAAAATCTGCTTTGTTATCTTCAGTGTAAATTTTGTTCTCTACAGTGAAAAACAGCAAAATATGTTATTGGAAAAATAAGCATCATCTGTCTTTTAAAATACTTATTTAGAAAAATAATTTGAAAACCATTTTCTGTCTTAAGATTTAATTTGATATGAGGTGACCTACTATATTTCTTTATGAGGTGACCTGGATAAATGGAATAAAACCGTTAAACTAATATTTCCATAAAAAAAATTATTTAGTGTATTGTATTCTGAAAAGGGGACTAAGAGAAGACAACATATGCTAATAAATTCTATCATTATAGTGTGTTACCTTTTTTTTTTCATCATGGATAGTTATAACCTGATCTGCTATGAAAATTCAAGATCTTTAAAAGAATAAAAGACAAGGATTTAGAAAGGTGAAATGAGCAGAAAAGGGTAGTTTGGTTAAGTGGAATAGAGAATGAAAGTGTAAAGAAGTAAAGGAAAGATATATAAAGATTGGCACATTTAGCAAAATGGGGAGAACCAACACAATACACCACGTGACTTTGGAAGAGACAACAGTGAAACTCATGAAGCTTTATGTGGCCTAAAGAAAGTATCTAAAAATCAAGGTGATTTTGCATGTCCTAGATAACATATGAGTTATGACATTTTGAGGGAGAGAAGAAATGAGAATTTTAGTTTCTACTTAAACTGTATAAAAGAAATCAGATTATGTATTTGAATATCTTATTTTGAAGAAAAAATCTTAAAGCAGGATAAAAATTAATCCAAAATACTCATAAATCTTTAGATTATATTATATTATAATAGTACTACGCATTTTATTATAGACCTACATGGAAATTTGAAGTCTAGTGTATTCCTTTGAGACCTCAAGTACTTAGAGTTGGAAACCAATAAAAAGATTTCTGAATTTGATGCAATGTTTGAATGTGTCTAGAAGAAATAGCCCTTTTTCTCCCTCTTAATTAGGTGATCTTTTAAGATGGTTTAAAGAAAAAAAAATCTATTTTCTCTTGCACTGAACAGTATATTAATACAAACTTCGAACATTCAAAGTTATATTTTTCTATATAATTTTCTTATAGCTGGAGGGTGAATGGACTATGATGAAGGTTAGAAAACCCATTATCCAATATCCCTTGGAGGGAAAAGAGGGGGAAAGTGGCCAAAGAGAGACCCAATTTATCAGTTAAAAATCCTAGCTTCACTAGGAATATTCTGTGCAATATTTCTCTAATGAACAATGATAAGCAGTGTAAGATCCATAGTTGAATATTAGAGAAGTCCTTTGCTTTCATGAGAAACGTGTAATTTTCTTATACATCTACACTTGCACTAGCATTCTACTGTGAAGTATATATCTTCCAATAATATTTTTAAGGGAAACTTCTTTATATTTCTCTTTGGAGAAGAATTTAATATACTGTCTTAACCTTATTTCCTAAGGCCATGCTCTTAAAGTTTGTATCTTTAGATGTTCTCTGTTTGAAGGAAGAACTTTATAACTTTCAAGTGATATGAACTTGCTAGTCGTTCTAGTACATATTTCTGGTTCAAGCAGAAGCTTGGTAAGAAAAAAGATTTTGGAATCTCTGAAGTCTGATGTGTCACTTGTTATAAGTGTTATAAGGACAAGTACCAATGATATTAATTATTTTAAAACATTGTTTAAAATACTGCTTATTTTCAAGATTACTGTGATCTTAAGAATTTTAGAAGTTATTAGGTTAAGGCTACAAAGTGAAGTTTTACTTCATCAGTACAAAGAAATTAATGGCTGGTATCTAGTATTGTAGGATTAGAACTTATATAGGTAGGTAGATTCTGTAAGCAGTTACACTTATGAATAATAATTATAAATGAATTAACCGGAAATTTTTTGTCTTTAGGTAAAAGTAAAAAGTAAAAACCACAGACAAAGGGCAATTATGAAGTTAATTTGAGATTTAGGCTTTAGTAGCTTGCAGCATATACTTGACACAGCTGATACAGTCTTTTAAAATTGGTCAAAGTCATAACTCATCACGCAGAGATGTTTGAACAAGGATGTTTCTGTGCTTAGAGTTATTAGAGGAAGAGTTATCACTCCAGATTCAGCAGCCCAAGAGAGGTGAAGCTGCTGGTGCTTCGTGTCCCCAGTCCAGCCCGCAGCGAGCCTGAAGGTGTATTCCCAGCATGTACATGCAGAAAGCACACACACATGCAGAAATACATATATACACGGCCAGCCACACAGATCACAGGCAGACAAACAGAGCAGTCACACAAACACAGGCACAAGCAACAGGCTCATCCTGTTCCCCTCTCTCACTGGGCGGGATGGAGGTCCACTAGTGATACAGATGTACAATGTTGATCCCTCCAGCAACTGGGCTCAGATGCTCAGTCTGCGCGGAAACTGACCCTTGGATCCCAGTCTCCCCACTTGCTGGCACGTATGAGCCCCTGAGACCACAGCCCCACTCCAGTTGCTGGTACAGACTGTCACACACACGCACATGCAGCTGGCCAGGACTTCCTGAGTCAGGGCAGCCAACTGTCTAGTGCTCTCGCTCACTTCACCCTGCTCCCAGGCTGCTTCAGCCATTCACATGCAGCTCCTTCGGACTTCCCAAGTCCAAGCAGCCAACCCCCCAGTGCTCTCACTCACTGCACCCGACTCCCAGGCCACTTCACCTATTCATTGGCTGCTCCAGCTTTATCTTTGCTGACAATCCCATATGCACTTGCACACCTGCGCTTGCTCCAGTAGCTGGTACCATGGAAACATAGACTTTCAACCCATGGTTTGGCTCCAGTTGCTGGCAGTCAGATGCTCATGAACTCACACGCACACACAGCCCTCGCCCAGGAAAGAGTCAGAAAGGAGGCAGCATGTGGAGTGCCAGGTCCAGGTCTGGAGTCCCCAGTACAAGTGGTGTGTAGACATACTAGAGCAAGTTCAATGAAGGACCATGGGGATGATTAAGGAGTTGGAGCATTTGTCATACAAGGAAAGGCTGAGAGAGCTGGGACTGTTCAACCTGGAGTAGAGAAGGCTTGGGGGGATCTTGTCAATGTGTACGTGGTGAGTGCAAGTAAGGAAGATGCAACACGGCCCTGACCAACTTGCTCCAGGTGGCCCTTCTCTGAATGGGGAAGTGAAACTAGATGATCTTCAGAGGACCTTTCCCATCTCATTGATTCTGTGTTAATGTGATTCTATGAATTATCCATTTCAGAATGGATAATGTATTTCATTTCACCATTTTCATAATGTCTAATTCAAGTATCTAGTTAATTACTTTTTTCTTTTTTTTTCTTTTCCCCAAGAAAAAATCAGTCTTTGACAGGGAATGTAGCTTTTAAAACTTGTAAGTGTATATGAGATATGCATGTGTTTTTATACAGATATATGTATATTTTTTCATGTATACACAATCATATCTTAATCGTATCAAATAAAAAAAAATTCTTTAAGAGATGCTCTATGAAGACAAGAACAGAGATGTTGAAGTATTCAAGCAAACACTGCTATTGCAAATAAACAGTCAATGGTTCCTGCTCAAAAATAATTCCATTTATGCATGTATAAACAGTTATGAAACTGTCTTCAATTACCTGATTATAAAGATGAGATTCAACCTGAAACCAAGACAGCTACATTCAGATGTCTAGATCTGCTTGGAGCCAATCATCTCAACTTCTCTCACAATTAATAGAGGCTAGGCTGTGATCCAGTGTCCCATATATAAGTTTCTGGTGATTTTTCCGTTGCCTTAGTGTGTTTCTCCTGGTCTCCAGTGGTCAGTTCAGGAAGGCACATATTTCCCACAGCTTCTGCTTTTAAACTATTAGATATATATTGAGTTATACTTGAATAATTATCAAACCATAATTATTTAACAAATTAAATAGAAATGAAATAGCAACAATAGGTGTTAAAATAAATATTATGGCAGCCTTTCTTCTTGGAAAGAGAGGAAGGAAGGTGTAATAGAAATAAGGATAGTAAGGAGTTTGAATAGATTAGGAATCAAAAAAATCCTGTGAATCACATATGAACAATATAAAATGACAAAGCCAACTTACTTAATTACAAAGAAAAGAGAAAAAATAATACATACTTCTATTATTACAAGGAAGACACATTATACAAGGGGATGATTAAGTACTTTCCCCTGTATCCGTAGCTAAAAATATTAATAATTAGCAGCCCAAATCAATTTTTTCCACAATTTCTTAAATACTTGGATCATGAAGGCTATAGTTTACAAATTTTTAAAATGAATAAATAATGACATACTACAGAAATTCCCTTAAAAAAAAAAAAAAAAAAAGCATAACATTAGCGGTATACTAATATTCCAAAAGGGAAAGAAGACGAATTAAGAGTGTGTTTTTAATTTATATCTACTCCTGGAAAGTGACCAAAAGAGAAAGTGATTTAATAGAGTACATAGCAGTAAATGAATATTTAAGCCTTTGTCGAACTAGTGTAATGATACCCTGGGGGTGACAGCACTTATATGCATCTAGGGAAAAGAAAATAGTTTAATTTTTGTTTAATATATTTACTTGGATGTTCTTATAATAAATTTTCATGACCATGATCTTTTAAGATTGCCCAGTTACATTTTCAGATGACTATTTCAAAGGTAGGAAAACAGCCACTTCTCTTATTTAGTTTATTTATGTTATTAGCAAAAAGGAGTTTTACGTTTTTTAATAGCACAGCACTAGCTATTTTATTGCCTTTTTAGTGCTTACATTAATATGATTAAGCTCCTCTGTCTCTACTTCTTGTGCTGCAGTTTACTTCATTGTTTCATTGGCATTGCTAACATTTTAATGGTTTCCTGCGGACCTGGAAGACATCCTGTGGATGTTTACACAATATTCACTTAATTACACATCTACCTTTATTTGCTGTAGTTGCTATATTTTTAATTGCTTATGACTTTGTTGTTGAGCTCAGATTATTCCAATCACATCTTGAATGCCTCTTTAAAGTCTTTTGTTTGTTTTTGATGATTCAGATTGGAGGAATAATTAGTGGTTTTAACTGTTATCAAGAACCAAGCTATTAAAGCACATGTAGGGCAAACGAATGTTTTCTTAAACTTAACACAGATGTCTTGTTCTATCCTGATAATCACCCATTAAAGGATTTTAAAATGACTGTTATTTCCACATAATTGTAGTCATTTTATCACTAGAAATGAACTTTTTATTTACAAACATGTCATAAGACATCAGCTGAGATAATATACCTTTTGGTAACAACCAAGACCAATAAAATCACAGTTGTTGAAATGGGAAGGGACCTTTTGAGATCATCTAGTCCAACTCTTCTGCTCGAGCAGGGTCAGGTAGATCATAGAATCATAGAATCACCTAGGTTGAAAGGGACCTTTATCATCGAGTCCAACCATCAACCTAACACTGCCAAAACCACCACTAAACCATGTCCCTCAGCACCACATCTACCCATCTTTTAAATACCTCCAAGGATGGCAATTCCACCACTTCCCTGGGCAGCCTCAGGTTGTTTATGGCTGTGTCCAGTCAAATTTTGAATATCTCCAAGGATGGAGACAAAACAACCCTTCTGAGCAACCTGTGTTTGACTACCCTCAGAGTAAAAAAGATTTTTCTTGTGTTAAGCTGGAATGTCATGAATTTCAGTTTGCACCCATTGCCTCTTGTCCTATCACTGAGCACCACTGAAAAGAACCTGGCTCCCTCATCTTCCTTCCCTCCCATCAAGTATTTTTGAGTCAAAGGAGAAAAAATAGTCACTTTCAGAGTGTGAATTTTCTCATTTAGCACATATCTAACATATATTGGTTAAATTGCATCTTTAATGCCTGAATAGAAAAAGACACTAGAGTGTCCAGGTCAAAAAAAGTGGGTTTCTATATCACAGATGTCTAAAGTTAAAGTTAGTCCTCTGTTTGTAGCCTATCAAAACTTCAACTAAATGTATACTTATTCCAATTACAAACTCATAATTTCACATCCTTTGAAATTTTCTAGCAGGACAAACACTTTTACTTCCAATACTATGGTTGCAAGGTAAATGTGACTGCAAGCACAGGCCAACCTTCACATTAGACAAAGAGCAAAGGCATAACCTGTGCAGGTGGAATTTACTGTCTAGGAAAGTATCAGTATGGAGGAAGTTGCCTTTAGTGACACAAACTGCAGAATACGCAAGGTAAACAATCTAGAAGTCATTCAGTGCAGCAGGAGAGCAGTTTATGCAGTTAAAGTCAAACTCAGGAAATAGTAGATCCACTAGAAAGGGAGACTCATTAAAGAGCGGCTGAACCTTATTTCTGTGCAGACTGACTTGCGCATCATTATACTTCTGGTGCATGATAACCAAAGAAATACTGGATGCATGAGAAACTTCCTTGCTGTCTCAGATAAAACACCTTTCCAAAAGAAATAGTATTACCCGTCATCGAGTAAACAGTACTAACATCTGCCTAAAATATCTAGCTAAGCCAGCTAAAACCTTAGGCTTGGTAATACCAGATTTATCAGTGTTGGTCTGAGAGTCAAATCCTGATCATCTCATTGATGTATGGTACATGGTACATGGTTAGATCTTCAAGCATCCAGGCACATGAGGAAAGCCAGTAAATCAGATTGAGTTATCAAATGCAAGGGGTGAAAGAAAAACTTTTCAGAATAAGGCAGCAGGAACATTCTAAACAAGGCTAGGTCTGCAACTCCTTGTCAAGATGCTTTGTATATTGTTTGTAAGAAAGCACCTAGGTCAGATCTTGCACCTCTCTCCAGAAGCAGACATTTAAAACTTTACTTTGAAGAACTGAATAGGATGAAGTCAAGTTTTTGAACAAAATGTGTCAGAGAAAAAAACCAGAAGGGTAAATTCCAAGTGTTTATTCCCAGATAACTTACAAAACAAAACTGGAGTATGAAACATGATCTATGTTCTGCTCTTGGCTAGGGAGTCTATCAGTACCCTCTTAAATGCATATGCTTCAAGGAATGAATCCTGGTCGAGTCAAGGGATAAGGAATGGCTCACTAGCCATTTATGAGCAAACTGGCTACATCCATGCTGTGTTATTTGGCCTTGATATTTTTATGAACTGCATTCAGTGACATTGTATGTCAAAAAAATTAATTGCTAAGGAGATTGTGTGTGCACGTATTCTTCCAATTTAAAATATTTGAAATAATGCAACCGTTGTATTGTAGACCATCAGATTGTGCTTTTCTAGCATAAAGATTAGCCCATACCCTGTAAGTCTTGAGATGTGTCATGAGGACCAGTAACTCCAGAACTTCACAACGGTTTTCTTTTGGAGAGAAGTGTGGGTTCTGAAAACAGCTGTTGGAGAACTGGGAGGGAAATAACTTATTTGAAGTAACCGCAACCATGAATACAAAGAATGAACTGGTGGGTTAAATGATGATAGTGTAGTTACACTCTGGTACAGTGGCTGTATTAGGGTAACGGGTGGATGATACTCACTTTATTACTCTAGATCCATTATCTGTTATAATTTTAACCTGTGGTTACAGAATTATTGGCAACTATAGTTATTAAACCTGTCACACTGAAGAAAGGCCTAAATTTGTTTGTTTAAACTGTTTGGCGAATTCTCTGGAGACAGGTAGAAGACATGCAAATTCCATGTATTTTCTTTGGTCTGCATGTTCAAAAATTAATATCATATATGTAAATATACAGCAAGAACAAAGTGTTCCTTCAGAAGAATGCTGTAATTTTTCATTTAATTTTTGGTCTTTTTGAAAATGCTTATGGAAGGCTGATTACTCATTGTCCTGGTTTGTATAGTTATACGTGTATATATTTGAAGATAAAAAAAACAGCAGTAGTGATCTGAGCACGATGCAAATGGTATGGAGTAAGGAGTGGAATTGTCTGGTTTGAGGTAAAACAGAACCAATTTTCTTTTCAGTACTTCTCAGCTAAGACTCTTCTAACTAGGTGAACTCTCTGAAATTGACAGCGTATCTTTCAGACAGTGATGGCTTCTAGGAGTATTAAGACCTAATGCTTATAGTTAGTACCAAGGGATAGCATGCAGAGAGGCTCTTGCTTAGCCCTATTGCTATAACAACCAAAGTCAGCTAATTTTGTTATATGACCCGTTGGAGGGTCGGAAGCAGAAAAGCGTAAAGGGGTTGCACCTGTGGGGGGGAGCAGAAAGGACGGGTGACTTAGTGTAAAAGCTGAGGGATCAAAGGTGTCAGTCTCTTTCTTCAATGGCCAGCGTCCAAGGAGGACTGTCTGTTCATCTGCCTTTGATCCCAATTTTTGTGTTCCTGAATCCAGATCTGGAATCCAGTTCCCCTCTGTCGCTGAGTCCAGTCTGGGACTTCCCCAGTGCCTGCTGGTTACATGATCATCATCCTGGGAGCTTGATATGGTTTTGTAGATATTATATATATTTCATTATTTTCTTATTAATATTATTATATTTTCTTTTTATTATTTTTAATACTATTTCATTAAAGTAGCTTAGTTTCTTTTCGACTCATAAGTCTCTTTCTCTCTCATCCTTCTCTCCCTGAAGGGAGAGGTTGGGGAGAACATCTGTCGTTCATTTTAGTGGCCAGCCCAGCCCAAACCACAATACTCATATAAACATATACTTGACATATATGCAGAAATCCTGCAATTTCAGGTTTTCCTCCCTTATAAACATTGACATCATTCAGAAGAAAAACAATAACTGTGATAGCCATTCATAAATCATGAATTCAGTAAAATAAATTGATAAAGCATGATCTAAACAACAAGTCTGTAAGCAAACTGTAAATTAGGAAATGCGCATTTCAGGTCAGTTTAGGATAAGTAGCAACCCTTCCCCACCCCAACTGCTTTACTCATAGTTTTCAAAGGTTGAGACAAGTGGGAAGTTTGCTGATTATGGTGTGTATCTCACCTATATTGCCAAAACTGAAAATATGCCACAGTACTGAAAAAAAACCCCACCCCATCCCCATCCAAAGAAAAAAAAAACCAAACCAAACCCCAACCCATAGAATTATAAGATGTATGTGAAGTTGGTTAAAAAGCAACAGCAACATGATGGACTGTGATTTCTGTCTTGTCTGGAGACCAGAGACAGTCCTATGACTGTATTACATGAAATACGTTAAATAAGGTAAATGTTGTGGTTAAGCACTGTCCTGGGAACAGTTAAGCACTGCAGTGGGTTTCTCAGAGAGGCTGTGGAATCTCTGTCCTAGAAGAATTTCAAGACTTGACTGCAGAAAGCGCTAAACAACCTGTTCAAATTTTGAACTTAATCTTGCTTTGAGCAAAGAATTGGAGTAGATGAACATAAATTATGAGTTTATGAAATGCATATTATTAATACAGACTGATAGTTTTCCACAACATTTTGCATGCTGTTTAATTTAAAATAACTTTTCTTAAAGACATTGGTCATATTTAAACTACAGGGTTAAATGTATTTTGCCGAGACTGTTCTAATCTTGAAAGACTTCAGTCCCAGATTATTCTAATGAACTACTCTTCTCAACCTCTTTCTAAACATTTATATTAGTTAAAAGGTTCCCTGGATTCATGTATTCCATGGAAACTCCATACTGCTTAAACAGTTTAGAACCAATTCCTTTCAAATTAATGATGATTAACAATTCTGTGAAGGAAGAACAATACATTAGATGTTATTATGTTGCTGTTTGAATTTCTATTGTTCTAACTTCACTATATATCTGCTCTGGTTTTGGGATGTGGTTGATGAAGGAAAGAAAGACTGCAATCTGATTTTTGTTGAGCTTAAATTGAATCATAAAAGAAGTATACTTCAAATACTTGGAAAGTAAGTCTCATGAGAGGACCCAAAAAATGGAAAAAAAAAAAAAGTCCTAAGGTGAAAAAGAAAAGTATGCCTCTTAAAATTCAACTTGACTCAGGATAATAAAGAAGAAGGAGCTATCATGAAGGAAGAACTTTGATGATGCAACGTATATTCCTGTCTATGACATAGAATAGAATAGAATATTTTTCAGTTGGAAGGGACCTACAACAATCATCTAGTTCAACAGCCTGACCGGTTCAGGGCTGGTCAAAACTTAAAGCATGTTATTAAGGGCATTGTCCAGATGCCTTTTAAACACTGACAGGCTTGGGTCATTGACCACTTCTCTAGGAAGCCTGTTCCAATGTTTAACCACCCTCTTGGTAAAGAAGTGATTCCTGATGTCCACTCTAAACCTCCCCTGGCACAGCTTTGAACCATTCCCATGCATCCTACCACTGGATAACAGGGAGAAGAGATCAGCACTTCCCTCTCCACTTCCCCTCCTCAGGAAGCTGTAGAGAGCAATAAATTCACCCCTCAGCCTCCTTTTCTCCAAACTAGACAAACCCAAGGTCCTTAGCTGCTCCTCTGTTCCTCTCTGATGTCAGAGAGAAAAAAGTTCAGAACTGCTCTAAAATATTGGAAGAAAAGGATATAAGCTATTCTATTTCTTCTCAAATTCTGGTGGAGAAAAGAATTTTTCAGTTTGATAATTTGAAAAAGAAGTAAATTACTGGGGGCTTATGAAGTATTTTATACTGAAAATGTTGAAATAAAATCTTTAGAAAATTTCATATTTTCCCTATAGTTCTAGGGAGCAGGATGGAGAGACAGGGTTCACCACGTTCATGAACAGTGGCAGTCGTTAAAATTTTAAGCTTCTTGCAAAACTACTCTTTACTTAAAAATGCTTGTGATCTGATTTTATACTAGCAAAGAATAAAGCAAATGATAGATTATAAACCTCTCGTGTGTGTGTGTGTGTGTGTGTCCCCAAGGCTACCCAATACCTTTTCCTCTAGAACCTATTTTTTTGTCCTTTCAAGGTCACTCATTAAATTAAGCTGCTGTTTAATTTTTAAACTGCTCCCCACTTGATGTAGAAGCAAACTGTTTGTGTGAAATAATAATTCTTCTGCCGGTCAGAAGAAATTTGATTTAATTGGCTTTTATCCTGAATCGTACCATTAAACATCATGAAGATTCTTAATTAATTATTTACAGGGCACATATCCTGTTTCATCCAGTTCATAGTCTTAAACGTTTGGACTTCAGAGTATAGTATTTTAACAATTCAGTTTCTAGCAAGGGGGTGGAATGGACGGACTGAAGGTATATACAACCTTTTAATAAATATTTTCTCCTCTGTAAAGTTAGTGGCAATGAGAAGTGATGGAGTAGCATAACTGTCCTCACCTTGACTTCATTTTAAAAGTTTAGATTTAACAAAACAGAAGTAACTATAATAAAATCCCCCTGAAAGAGCACAGCGTGTCTCCTCCACAGTGTTCCTCATCAGTTCTGAATGAGAAAATGGTGACTGCCTCGAAGGGCGGTCTCTTTAGAAATTTAACAGTGCAGTTCAGAGAAAACTAAGCCACAAGGGTTACAAAGATTCAAACACCACAGGGCCTAGTAGGGTAGCTATTATAATTGGCTTTCCACTGCTATCCTTAGCTATAAGAAATGTGTCACTATCAGAGATTCTTGGACCCCTTGTGGGCTGCAAGAACATTTTGGAGATACAAAATGACAGACTAGAAGCCTGGAGTGTGTGCAGTAAGAATGGCAGAAGAGCTCTGTTGCATCTGGATACTGCCAAACTACAATGTTCTGCTCTAACATTTTACGGCAGCAAGGATGAATTTGCAAGAGCTACAGAAGTATAAATTTAATCTGTACTGGCTTTCTTCTAAAGCGGTTTTCAAAGTTGAATATTCTCAATAATTAACCTTTGTTATTGGAAAAAATTCTACTGTAAAAGGGCTAATCTGTCAAATGAAGATGAATGCCTTATGTCATAGCTTTGTATGATAAGTACTTTGCTTGACCAGTCACAGTAATGATATCAAGTACGTGCTCTCTGCAACAAAAGATCAGCAGATAAATCTTTGGATAAATGGGAGGTGAGGGTCTACCACTACCACTACTACTACTGCTACTACTACTACTGCTACTACTACTACTTTTGTATGGTTTTATGTGGGCTTGATGAAATTTCTTTTAAGACAATACCAAGCTCTACCAAGAGAACCCCTTTTCTGGAGGACTGTATCAGCATAATTACAACGTGCTTCTCTTCACCCCAGAATAGTCTTATAATTTATGAAGGAAAGAGCTTAGGAAGAAGTGGTTTGGGCTCAAATTGAAGTGTTCAGCTGAAAAAGAGCTTTGCATTTAAGCACTTTGAAGTAAAGCTGTAAGCAGAGGTGATTCAACTGCCACACAAAAAAATGCTATGTTTTCAGCCATAAACATATTTCTGCATAAACATTTTGGTCTGGGAAATAGAGCATTTTCTTTTAGTAAGAAGCTGGCTCTGCTGTCAAAATAATTAGCGTATAATTAGTCAGTCAATGAAGAATATACTCTAAAACATTAATGTTGGAAGAATTGCTTTTGTAGAACTGTTTTTATTGGACTACAATAAATTCCAGTAATAGTAAATGGATAAAGGTTTCTACATAGACTAATGATTTCCTGAAATGTCTGTGCTGGGGATACAGATTTTCTGCAATTTTTCTTTATCTGTAAGATGATGTCGGTAACAGCTATGTCTTACAGCAAGTTTTAATGGTAAGTATAGTATTATAAAAAGACAAAGATAGATAAACATTTTAGTATAAAAACAATTAACCTAATTAAGGGCCAGATTGTAAGAAAAAAACCCACCAAACTGCTTAGCATTATTTTACCTACATTTTGGCTTCTGTCAGGGGAATCCTCAGTCTTCAAATAGACACTATGCTCCCTGTCAGTGTCAGAGTATTCTATTTGTTCTTTGGTTGCATATTTATTTTCCTTTAAAACATCTTGTAGACAGGTCAGATACTCAGGAAGAAGGCAATGCTATTCCTTCCTTGAAAAGTGACTAAGTATACTTAGAAGAAAGAAGAATCCTGAGCACAGGGTGTGGCTGTAGCAGCAAATAATGAGAATCACAGGGAGGACCGAGGAAACTGCAGCTCAAGCAGAGACTGAAACAAGAATCTTGGTAGGCACCTTAAGGGATTTCAGCTCATAAAATGAGTTAATTAAAAACAAGTCTGAAAGCTGATGCACACCCCCCCATGCAAAGACATAGAAAGAAGGAAGAAAGCTGCCTATAAACCTTTTTTTCCAACTTGTATTCCTATCTTACCTCCTTACTTAAAGCTTTCTCTGTTTATTAGATAGTCTAAACCATTTTCTCATAAGAGAGCTCCCTGCAAGCAAAACAGATAAATGTACTTCAAAGCTCTTGCTGACTCTAGATGCATTTACAGTGACTTAAGATATATCTACATGAGGTTGTACAAACAACTGAACTTCTGCTCCCTTTCAGCCTGAAAGCTAGTTGAATAACTAACTTGGTTGTGCTTTTACCCTGTGTTATTAAGCATAATGAGAAGTTGTACATTTTTTCCCCCACAAAATTTGGGTTGGTTTAACTGGACTCGCTTATCTTGAAATCCAGAACCGATTAACTACACTGGCCATACATACCTACCTTTTAGGCAAGCAGAATAGCAACTTACTGAGTGGAAAGCTGCCAAAACCAGTTGTCATGGAGGATTTGGCAATTTTTCTCAGTACTATTAGGAGAAATACCTTTATGCTCAAGTTTTAAATGCCAGCATTTTATTTTCAAAGAGGAATAAACTTTCCTAATTTCTATTTAAAGCACAGAGCCATGAGGAAACAGTATTATAGCCTTACATTTTATTTAACAATTACATCTCTACAACTCTCACCCAAGCCATGGAAAACCTACATCAGATTGTTTAATTCTTCTAAAAAGGTTCAAAGTACATCATTAAACTTGCAAGAGAATTAACTGAGTGTTCTAGATTATATAGACAGAGACTGAGGTGTTTTTAAAGATGTCCCTCTTTTGCATTAAAATAAAACAAACAACGAAACAAAAATGTGTGCTAGATAGAGACATAGAAAGAGTAAATGTGTCTCTGAAGTTTAATTATTAGGCAGCTAAGATGGGAGAATACAAAGTTTTTCAGTTCCAGAATCAAGTTCTACTCACTGTTTTATCTGATGACTTAAGTGCAAAATGCACAAAATATCTCTTGAGCAGAAGCTGGGTTCTATCCTTCTCTTTTACTAATTGAATTCCCTCCCTGCAAATTACGTGGTTTGCCTTGTGGTGTATCTTGATTCCTCCACAGTTAAGCAAACTGGTCTCAATAACTTCTCTTACTAAGTCACATCAACATGTCAAAGTTTTAACTTGGAAGGACCATACTTCTGAGGAAAGCGTTTTGTTGGACTACATACTCTGTGACTGCAGAAGGAATTTAAATTGGATATTCAATATGCTTAATAAGTGCTGCATGTGAGATATGATGTAACACGGAAATGCTGATTTCTGCAGAAATGTTTGTTAAAATGACAGTCTGTGCAGCACGAGGTACAACAAGGTTTGACTGAGGCTGTTTGCCACACAGGTTTGACATCTTTTCTTTCCAAATAACTTTATCTAATCAGATGTGAAAGGAAAAGCACTATGAAAGTCTAGGAGTTGCTGACTGACTGAGACGCTCCTGTTCTCCCAACAAGTCATCATGGGTCAGTGTTACTTCCCTCTGGTCTTTGGACCCTGAAGATGGATGCTTATTGTTTCAGAATGATTGGCATGTGAGTATGTCACCCAAGACTGTTCAAATGAAAACAGAATGAGTGACAATCCTGTTACAAGATTCACTCTTTCTTTCTAGGTAAGGAGGAAAACAACAGCTTTATGAATCCCAATGTTGATTGTGAGTCAGACGACAGCCTGCTAATGCACAGCAAAATGAAGGTGATTCTGATGATGAAGTTAGTTTACCTGAGGAACTGTAGTGTACAAGACTACATACATATGAGGTTAGGCATTTTCCTGGATAGTTAGCAAGCTGCTGAAATTTTTTGTCACCTCATTTTGCAGGTGAGTACATGATAAGTTTTGGACTTTTTTTTAACATTCATACTTTGACACAAAAAAAGAAAGTTCAAGTTTGCTTCCTGTAAGTTAATTTTCACCCTGTAGAGAGAACTAGGAAAAGGCCTGGGCAGCTTTTAGTATCTGTGTAGCTGGATCTCATCTTAAACGCTTTCAACAAGCTGTGTGGATCTTTTGTGGTTTCTGGACAATAATGCATGGCACCTCAATTCTTTGTGTTATAACATTTTATTATTTTTTGAGTACTGTCCATCAGGGTAAGGACTCTGTATGTAAGTGATACCAGCAGATCTGAACATCTGCAAAATATATGGAAGGAATCAAGAAATCTGACAACTACACCATTTCAAATGTATAAAACTTGTAGAGAAAGGTAATGATTTCTAGTTCTAAAAATATAAATACATTCTCAGTATAAAATATATGCTTTACCCATTTAATGCAAAGATAAATAAGTTGAGCTTGCTTGTCTATGTATATATATTGTTACTATATCAAGATAACAACTGTAAATGGCAAGAAACACGATATATCAGACCAGAGTTCCTTAAAATTATTCCACTTAAAGGTGTGGAGAGTAATGCTTCACCCACCTCAAAGAACTGACTTACTCTGGATATGAAATTCATAGACTTTATTTCGAGGAGAAGACCAGTAAATGTAAATTACAGCCTTGACAATGAAAAAATATCGAGTTTTCATTTGGAGAGGCATAAAAGGTTTTGTGCCTGATCAGCCACTCTAACATGTAATAAAAGAGTGCTTTGCACTACAGTGATCAATATGCTTAGTCTATTATTGGACTCTTGTCATGTGCATAACTAGAACTAACGCAGGTATAATCTGATTTTTGAGAAAACCAAGAGACGATATTGTCCAGCTCTCTCTTTAAGCAAAATGCAAAGCTCTAACAGTCCCATAGCTCAGAGTCTGCATTTATGCATTGTCAGATTTACAACTTCATTTTTTTAGTGTAACTGTTAAGCTACTCTATGAAATGTGCTGTTGCACAACTGTTTTTTTTCTGAGCAGCAGAACAGCCCTGAATTTCTAAGTTTATAAAGGACAGTTTTACAGACAGTTATAAAAGCCAGGCATGAGAACGTGAATAGACTGATAGTGTGTTAAAAGCAGGACATGACTTTTAGATGAAACAGGGTGCATCTTAATCACTTGGTGGCAAAAGGCTAATTAAACTCCAACAGTAAATTAACATAGCACAGGCTAGGAGAGTACATATGAGTTATCATTACTCTGTGCAAGACAACAATGCTTACAGTCAAAATTGTAGTTTTCAAGGACAGACTACCAAATGTACAGGACCTCTCAGTTAGAAGTAATTTGGGACTAAACTCAGTTTTAATTGCCTGATAACAAAAATTGCTGCATCAGGCATTTTCTTTTTTTCTTTTTTTCCTTTTTTATTTTTCCTTTTTTTTCCCCTCACTTTTCCTTTTTCTTTTTTTTTTTTTTCTTTTCCTTTTTTTCTTCTTTTTTCTGTCAAAGAGGTGGCTGAAACCACCAGGCTTTACAATCAAAGATATTTCATTTTTTCAGGCCTTAAGCCTTTATTTAGAGACAAATGGCAGTCATGTGTGATACTGTTCATGAGGTAGTGCCTTTTAGCACCTTAACACCTTGGTTGTAATTTTCTGCAGCTTTTATTTGTAGTAGAGATAATAGGTTAGATTCAACAAAGGGATTACTGGTAATCACCAAATATATACTGCACAAGCACAGATAATGGCACTGTTTCTTTGCTATGAGAGTCGACTTTTCCACAAAGATAGTTCTAGATTTTGCTCAGTGACACTCTTGTAAAGCTGGAGTAACTACCTTCAGGAAAGTACTTATTCCACTTTCCTGATGTTCAGCAAAGAACAGAATTTAGTCCTTAAATCTACAGCTTTAATGACAATCCCAACCCTTCTGGTAACCCATAATGAGGACTAGCAGTAATGAGCAGAGGCGTATTTGGTTTAAACTTAGAGGAAATAAAAATATCAGCCTAAAATCACTTTGATCAGTAGTTTGAGGGGCTAGATCAGTGAGACTTACTGTGGTGTGAAATGCGGGTGTTTTGGTTGCTAATGATTGTCCCAGTTACTCTACTTAGAGCCCTGAGGGCACCACTCAGCCTCACTGTCCCTGGCGGCCCTCACGTGGGACCTCTGCCCAGGGCCCAGGTCCCCATTTTGGCTCAGCCAGGCCCCAGGGTGCCTGTGCCCAGCCCTGTCTCTGGCCCTGCCTCTGTGGGGAGCTGATCTCCAGGACAGGGAGCTGTATCGCTGGCTGCCAGCTCTGCCCGCTGCAGTTAGGCGCTGAGAGATGCTGTCCACCGTGGGAGGCACAACCAGCCCTGGGTCCCCTGCGTGGTGCCCTGACAGTTCCCCTCTCCTCCCTCACACACAACATGTGTGCCCACCTGCCTGCGCACACACAGAGACACGCAGAGTCATGGCTCGCTGTGATGCTCTGCAGGGCTACCTCCACACCTAGACTGACATACTCTGGGTAGGAGCATTTCACTAGCAGTTTTGCTTAATGATCTCTTTAATCAGATGGATACCTTAACTTGAAAAGCCTCGTATTGATTCTTGTCATATTCCCCTGCTTGACTGCCCTCAAGGTGGAAAGATTTCTCCTTATACGCAGTCTGAGCCTCTCTTATTTCAATTTATGCCCACCACCTCTCATCTTCCTGCCACACGCCGCTGCAAACTGGTTGACTCTATCGCCTTGCTGACCTCCCGGTAGGCATTGGGCAGCTGCTGTCAGGTCCTCCACAGCCATCTCTTCTCCAAGCAGAACAAGACCCAATCCCTCAGACTCTCCACACAGGGCAAGTGCTCCAGCCCCAGCCATCCTAGTGACCCTCCCTGGACTCATTCAGACTGAACACAGCCCTGACCAACCTAGTCTGACCTCAGAGATGGTCCTGCTTTGAGCAGGAGCTTAGACTAGGGACATAGAGAAATCCCCTCCAGCCTGAATTTCTATCACTAAATAATAATAATAACAACAATAATGGCTCATGGGTGTAACATCATGATAGTAGCATTGTTGTTGTTATGTTACAGCCATGATCCTTTATTTAAAGTTGAGATTTAACTTATAACTCATATTGTATGGAAGAAAATCCCACATCATCATGACGGTATGCCATTACAATAGATATTTTGGTACACCCTCATATACTGTGAATGTTCAGCTCTGAAGTACAGTAACAGTAGTAAATATAATACTCAAATGGTCCATTTTAGGTCCAGAACATGAGCTGTTCTCCTGTAAAAGAGAAAAAGAAAAAAAAAAATTTGAGATACCATATCAGTGTCAAAGGAAGAAGTGATAAATACGATGACCTAAAAAAACCCCCTTATCTGATTCTGTTAATAGGAATTTTAAAGAATTAATGTGGAAAATGAAAAAAATCTAATCTAAAAAAGCCCCAGCAAGGTTATATATGCCTTTCCTTACTCCCTGCTGATCTTCTTTTACTGCGTCCCCAAAACAATTAACAATAGCGAGAAATTGATGAAACAATAAATGGTCTTTCAAAATAATATGAGAAGTATTAGAGATCAAATCATATCTTTTTTTCTCATTTTGTTGAATGTTTCCACTTATTGCTTACAACAGGATTTATTCATATTGTACTGAGCGTTTGACTGAGGTTCATATTGACTGAGGTTTGTCAGGCTTGAGGTTTGTCTAAGCTTATTTTGACTTGCCTGTAACTTTGTTTTACTTGGCTTAGTTCTAACAGCAATTTTGCTAATTGATCGGCTGTCTATATATTTTATGGTTTTTTTCACTTCTGTTGATCTTTGTGTGGTACCACTACAGTTTCATATAGATAGCAGTAACAAGCAGTTGTTCTAGGCAGAATGAAACCTTTACAACTCTAACACAATAACAGACGGTAGAGAGATATAAGTTTAGTATGATAGCAAAGGCCTTAAGAAGTGGAGACAGAATGCAGTGTAGAGGAGCACAGACTGGTAAGAGATGGGGCACAGGTTTGGCACTGGAGTCCCTTCACCATAAACAACTCGGAAATGGTCAGTCTGAAAAAAACCCTTCAGATGTGGAGCTGGACAAAACTGACTTTAAGGGTAAAGAAGAGAAAATATCTAAATGACCCTAAGTGGGAAGAGAAGAGAAGAGAAGAGAAGAGAAGAGAAGAGAAGAGAAGAGAAGAGAAGAGAAGAGAAGAGAAGAGAAAAAAGAAGAGACAAAAAGAAAAGAAAAGAAAAGAAAAGANGGAAAGGAAAGGAAAGGAAAGGAAAGGAAAGGAAAGGAAAGGAAAGGAAAGGAAAGGAAAGGAAAGGAAAGGAAAGGAAAGGAAAGGAAAGGAAAGGAAAGGAAAGGAAAGGAAAGGAAAGGAAAGGAAAGGAAAGGAAAGGAAAGGAAAGGAAAGGAAAGGAAAGGAAAGGAAAGGAAAGGAAAGGAAAGGAAAGGAAAGGAAAGGAAAGGAAAGGAAAGGAAAGGAAAGGAAAGGAAAGGAAAGGAAAGGAAAGGAAAGGAAAGGAAAGGAAAGGAAAGGAAAGGAAAGGAAAGGAAAGGAAAGGAAAGGAAAGGAAAAAGAAAAGAAACCATTAACATGAAGATCCTATTCCTCCCTGCAAAGGACTCCAGATGCTGCCGAGTGGCTGTAACAGCCCACCACCACCAAAACCAGTATAAAAGAGTTGACCCAGACAGGCAGTGGAAGGGTAAGCATAACACCAGGCAAAGAGGCAGAAACTAAGAAGACTGCACGTTACAATTTTAAATGTGTTATTGCTATTATTGAGAATTTTTGGTATATAAGTACTCTACCTGCATTATAATTCTTTGTTTCTTTGAAATAATTTGATCTAGACTAATGACGATTCTTGGATTAGACTGTTATGATTTTCATTATAGTAACTATTAAAGTCTTGACTTGTTCTTCCTCTTTGCCCATAAAAGAATTTTGAACATAATGTGTTGTTCAGTTAATTTACATATTAATTCAAAACTTCTATCCTTTGCACTGTGTTGGGTGTTGGATGCTTCCATCTGCGACTGAAACCTTATTGTTATGACTTCATTACAAATTGAACAGCAAGAGGCACTGTAACTTAATTGTTTATACAGTGAAAATATTAGAATAATTCCCAACACTCTTTAAGCTTGGGTGTTGTGGTTTGGTTCAGATTGGCCACTCAGGCAGAATGACAGATGCTCTCCCCTACCTTCTTTCAAAGAGAGGCAGCAGAGAGAGAGACTTATGAGTTTAGAAGGAAGTAAACTACTTTAACGAAATATTAATAATAAAATAATAAAAAGGAAATAATGAAAATATATACAAAACCATATCAAGCTCCTGGGGTGAGGATCACATCACCAGCAGGCACTGGGGAAGTCCCAGACTGGACTCAGTGACGGACGGGAACTGGATTCCAGATCTGGATTCAGGGTTGGGATGAAAGGGAGATGAACAGACAGAGTCCTCCTTGAACACTGGCCATTGAAGAAAGAGACTGACACCTTTGATCCCTCAGCTTTTATACTGAGCATGAGGCTGATGGGATGGAATACCCCGTTGGTCAGTTTTGGGTCATCTGTCTTGGCGCTCCTCCCCGCAGGTGTGACCCCTCTACGCTCTTCTGCTTCTGACCCTCCAATGGGCAAGTTGACTGGCCTTGGTTGTTATAGCACTAAGTATAAGCAAGAGCCTCTCTGTGTACCATTCCTTGGCATCAACTATAAACATGGGTCTTATCACTCTGAGAGTGAACAGTTTTCTGCACAACATGTTGGTAATTTCAGCAGTTAGAAGAGGTCTAGCTAAAAAGTAAAATTACTGAACAGAAAATTGGTTCTGTTTTACCTCAAACCAGGACACTGGGGCATCCACCATGTTTCCAAACACTTCCCATTAATAGTTCAGAAGTTTAATGGAAAGGAGATCTTATCCACTGAGCATTTTGCAAGCAGCTATATGGTTCGGACAGTAGAAGTGTGATAGAATGAACAAGGTATAATCCTGAGACGAGAGATTCATATGTCTGTGATCTGAAGCCTACTTTGATGCAGTCCATCTGTGTAACCTCAATTTTTCTCAGAAAGCTGTTGAGGTGTAAGGCAGTACATAAATTATATCCATGTCAGATAAGAATCGTAAAAACAAGGACAGAAGTTTTATTAAGGAGATAATAAATAATAGCTCAAAGCTTTAAGAGGAGAGATACCAGCATGAAAAGGTATACAACCTAAGGAAAAAAACACAGCAACATCAAGGATCATTCTGTTCCAAGGAAACAACTATACCTCACCTAACTGACACGTGCCTGGCCAGCAGACACTGATTGGATGTCTCATGAAGAATGCTGAGTATATAAATATAATGTTTAGCTTAGTACCACTCTATTCCTGGCTATATGTTGTATGTATTTGCCTCCAAATATTTGCTGTGTTAATAAATAATTCTTAAGTTGTCTGTTTGAAGAGTCTTTTTGTATATGGTAAAGGTACCTGAACAAAAAAGACCCAGTGAGGGAGACTTGCTGAGGGTATGGGGACTCAAGGTCTTGCTGACTGGTCACAGAAATGCTGAATTTTAAATGATTTAAATGATTGACTACTTTTCTCAGTATGCTTAAGAAAACACGGCTCCTCAGCTAAGTTACTTACAACCTACCTATTACATTAACTTCAAAGCATGGGGTAGAGCTAGTGAGGCTGAGAGGTTCCACCCTGCCAGCCTCAGAAAATTCATTTCTTTGTGTGCTCACAGGTCTGTAACAAAGATTGCTTCCCACATGCGCTTTCTTAGTCAGGCTTGACCCTTATAAAGGAGGTAGATAGTACAGAGTTCAGTTTAAGTGAGTTTTTAAAGCTCTTGCTGTCTGATGATTCTGGCAATTAGTGAAAGTATGGTGGTAAGTTAGTGACACTGGAGCTCAAACTGAAAATCTCTCATGTATGAACCACTGAAATTAATTAGATAGTAACAGTTTTTAATTCCTGCTGAGGTGGATGGAACAAACCCTACAGGTGAAAGATTATCTTCTTTATTATTAATAAACTCCCAGTAAGTCATAATTTAATAATCATTGGGTAAAAAAAAAAAAAAAAAAAAAAGAAATAAAAAAAATTAATTACTCNGATTGGGAAAAAAAAAAAAAAAAAAAAAGGAATTAAAAAAATTGAGTTACTGCAAGGTAAATTCATCAAATCAAACTTGTTGTGTTTTGGAGATTAAGTAGTAAAGCTTGTTAATTATCTGGGCACAAAGACAAAGTCTCCCGTACATCTCCAGTAAACATACTCAGTTATCCAATGCCCTGCTATAATTTTCTAATTATAGAAATGGGTTTTGTTTCTCCCTTAACCAAGTAGGAACATTAAAAATGCAACCAGGCAAATATAAACACAAACCCCAAAACTTTTGGGTTTTTTTAAATATAAAACACTGGACAATTTCAAGGATTTAGTGATGAACTGATGCTTGGAAACCACATAAATTAAACATGTTTAAAGAAGTTTGTTGAAAAAGCAATCTAGATGCTTTCATTCCATTTCAGGAATTATTAGAGGCATGGCAGCGCAGCACTGGAGAATAATTTCTTATGCAGACAATCAGTTGTTTTGATTTTACACATTACATAATGGAGACATCACATTCATGATCTATGTATGCCTTGCAGAGATTCCTTTCATATTAGAAGTATGCAATGAATGTGATTATTTTCTTCTACAAAAGTGAAATACAGTGGAACTAATGAAGCTAGATATTTTATTAATGAATTGAGAGCACACGTTCCAGCTGCCATCGTAACAACTGGGGAGGCTTCTGTTACATTTTCAAAATGCTACATAACAAGTTTTCAGGTTAATTAATAGGTCTGAATGAAGTCTCATGACAAATGTGTTATCTTGAATATGGTAACTGGTCACTAAAATAAACCCTCTTTATTATTGGAATCTCTTATAAGGCTTGATCCATTTCGAACTAAATATAGTAGAAAGTTAATATGCTGCTTTGTTTACTAATATGAGATATAGGCTTTTCTACTGACTTTAAAACTGCATTACATTACCTAAACTGACAGGGAATACTTCAGTAGTATGAGAGTAGCTGTACTTCATTTGAACCATACATCTTCTGATAATGTTTGTTAGGCTTAATGTTTGCCTATTGGGAGAGGTAAGGATGGGTTGCAAAGGTCCTTCATAGCTGACAACTTAACTTCGACATTATACAACATGTGTCTCTAAAGCAGGATGCATGCCTGATCCGTTGATCCCTGTTTCCCTTCACAGCAACATGAGTACCACATCAAGACATGCAGAAAACATATTTCCTCACAGTCTATGGACCCCAGTGTCTTGCTCTGTCTCTGCATTATGGATATATATATCCATATACGGGAGTCGACATTGATCCCTGAGAATGGAGAAAATCACATTGAATTTTTTGTACTAGAAGCATGTGTAAAAATCTACTCCCAAAGGCTATTTCTGGATCCATGTGTAAGCAAGCCATCTTCACTTCTTCTATTTTTTTTTTTAACTTGGACTAACACTGTTCCTTATGAAAAAGTAGACATTTTTCCTTTTTCGGTGTAATGAAACAGCGTATTTCTTACAGCTGTTCTGAAGAACCCAGGTGTCTTCAGTGCTCCATGTCATTCCTCTCGAAAAACCCGTTATGGTGACAGAGAAAATAATGGAGAAGAAAGGACTGTTTTACAGTCCAGAAAGACTCATTTTTTTGTAACAGGTAACCAAAGTGGAGAATTTCTGTGTTAGTATACAGCATAAAGTTATAATGAATATTCCACAAGGCCTTCTGAGATTTATTTGCAGTACCATGAATAAACCGAGCATATCCAGATTTGGCATACTGTCTCAAGTGTAGGTGTACGTCTTGATATATACAAATGCAATTTCTGTTATTCTCAGAGGAGCAGAAGCAGAACTTGAGATACCATCAACCTATAGAGAGAGTGGATGATAAGGCACTTAGACCTGGGTTTAAAGATAGCAGTAAAGTTGCACAATAGTATGGATATAAATTGTGCAGAGAAGAACATGTACTGTGAAACAAGAGTTTAAAAAAATAAAAAAAAGAAAGAAAGAAAAAGAAAAATGCAAAATTTTGCAGAAAAGAAGTTCCCTTAAAAGTCTTGAATTGGAGACTCTACTTCCTGCCTAGGGACTAGATGTTCCTTTTCCTTCTTTATTCTTTCCAAGTTCAGATTTTCAATATTTGTCAGGATTTAAAATTAGGGACAGAGAATAGTCCAATAGAAACTTATCTTATACTCATTTTTCTAAGGAATAAGATCAGCAGGTCGACATTCTTGTAATTGTGGAAAACCTTTCTTGGTTTATGGGACATCCTTATCAACTCGTATGCAAAATGTTTATTGGAACTTCTTTTGTGATTTCATATAAAAGTGACCGTTAACACAGCCTATGAATATATGGTAGGTACTCTCACGATATCTGGAGTTTTGGGGTTTTTTTATTTAGTTCTGAGACACCTCATTCAAGATCCCCTAAGAAAGGAAGAGGTACAGGTATTTTGACAGGTAAATGGTCTTTTATATGAATACAAGGAAACATTTGTTATTCTTTCTAAATTAATTAAATTTTAACCATTTTTTTACAAATACCACTTAGTATCCTAAACGTTGAATTTCAGGTTGATGCCTGTTTGTTGTTCAAATACGACAACTAAGTCAAGAAATCTATTTACAGCAAAATCTATTTGTATTCACAAGGAAACACTGTTCATGTAAAATACTTATTCATTACCTAAAGGACAGGACATGGTTTCACAATGTTTTGCTAGCAGTATACTGGCAGAAGCACCACTCGAGAAAACTAAAATTACATTGCCCATTACTGAGCTTAGGGACAATGAACATGTTTTGGTTGCTTCTCAGTGTCTTTCCCCCTAAAGTGCTGCACTGCTAATTTCAAATAGACTACAAAATCTTCAAGCCACTATCTTGTACTGTTGAATAAGCTTACAATATTTTTTCCATATTGTGCACTTGAATCAATGTTCCTTCGAGTTCCTCAACATTTTCTGTGCCACAGAGACATCTAAAAAGCAGATTTTTAATATCAAGATCGTCTAAAGTGAAAAACAATTTTTTTTTTTTCCTAATATCATGAAATGGTCTCTTGTCATTGGCAAAGCACCTTATTTTTTTTGTAAAAAAATGGGAAATGGAAATATCCAGGCCTCAATTTTGCTGTTAGAGTTGAATTCACAAACTTCATGCTTTCAGAATGACTCACACCCACTCCAAGGAATTGTTCCACCTATGAACAATACCAAAAGGACTAAGAAACTAGAAATATGGCTCTGCAAATTTTGTCATGGTCCAAGAAGACCTCAAAGTAGTACTAACATTCTTCACTGTCTCATGGAGAATTTAGATATCTTTAGGAAAGTAGGATTAAATGATTCAAGAATCATTGAAGTATCACTTCCTTCAAGAAAGACAGTTGTGTGACTTTTACTCAATGAGCAACTGGGTTTTTATTTTAAACGTTAAACTCTCAGTTACTAAAAAAATTAATGTGTTATCCTCTTCAGTCTCAAGTTCTAAGTGTAAGGAAAAAAAAAAAGAAAGAAAGAAAAAGTTGACTTTTTTTTTTTTAGATTTACAACATTAATATACCCTGTACATATGCAGAACCATACCAGAACTGTTTTATATGGCATTATGAATATTTCAAACAGCTGCCTGGAAGAAGTGCCCTCGGGTATTTACAATACTATCCCTCTATCATGTTAAGAGTAATGGAATCCCCACAAGTGCTACTTTCCAGAAATATGACTTTTTTAACATGACAGTAAATGCATCGTGACAGATGAGTTTGATGGAAACAGAACAAAAATGTCTCTTTTATGTGAAGTCCTTGTAGTAATGATTTTTTAATGAATTGTGAAGTAGCACAGATATTAACAGATATTTTAATTTTTCTGAGTCAATATAGTCACATCTTCAAAGATGAACGGAATAAGAAAGTGTAATCTTTCCATCTGCCATTTTTTTCAGTCTTATTAAAGCTACTATATAATTTGTGCTTGTGGCAATAAAAATGCTTGCTCTTTCTGTCCCATTTCTCCTTTTTTCATTCAATCTAGACTGATTGATCAGAGCCAGCTTGTGTCTAATTTAAAATCTATACAAAATGCAGAACAGACTGTTAATTTCGGAAGTCAAAGATGAGGGTAATACCACAGCATGATAATAGCATGGAAATTTAGATTTAGGTTCTTGTTGTTGTTTGCTGTAAGGTTTTTTTGGTTTGGTTTGGTTTGCTGTAAGGTAAGAAAACTGCAATATATGAATAAGATTAAAATTCAGGTCTGTCCCTAACTTCAAAAAAAGCTATCAGATACAAGTGACTGATGTACAGTAGGCTCAGATTCTGGTATTGTTTTACTCAGATTTATCTCTAGTTTGTTTTTGCAATTCACTTCAGATTTACACCAGTATAAATGAAATTAGGATCTAACCCCACGGAGTCCAGGGATCTAATTATAAATAAAATGATTTTTCGGGCAGTGAGCAAGACATACTTTTTATACCTGATGGTCATTAAATGCTCACAAAAATGTAGATCAAAGAAATCAGTCTGTCAAAAGAAGCTCTAAGAGAAATCACGTGGGGCTTCAAGGAATGAATAAAGGACGGTGAGAGAACAGAAGAGAAAGAATGAATTGACATGAGGTCATTGTAAGAATCTACTGAGAATATATAGCTAAGACTCCCCCAGAATATGACTCTCATTTCAACAGTTTTGTGGGGTTAGGACTTTTAGAAAAAATACTATCATTTAAAATATATCATTGTACTGCAAGCATGGCATAAGGAAGAAAAATTACACCAAAACTCAGGGGGTATGTTTTGCTTCTCCATAAGAGTGCATACATACATAAGAAAAATGTGAGGATAATTCAATTCATCCTTGGATTTATTTGTTTGCTCTAGAATCTGTTTTGTTTGTCTGCTTGTTTGTTTGTTTTTAATTTCAGCTTGGAATCTTAACAGAAATTAATTTTTTTGGTACGTTTTTCCTTGCTGGTATCCCCTTTGCTCACCGCAACCTTAACTTGGCATTCTATTCAATGAACAATGAGTTAATAATTTGTGAAACTTGCATCTTGTCCTCTTAGGTTCTAGAAGCAGTTTCCATCCTTCACAGTATGCACTGGGCCAGAACTGCAAGCCATGTGTATTCAAATGTGTCCTGGGAGTACTCCTTCACAATGATTAAAATAAGCAATAGAAGTTTAATCTATTACTCCAGTTTTGCTATAGCCCAGCTTTTGTTTTCGGTCTCAGGATGTGGAATTGACAAGTTGCACATGGAAGCAAGGAGAGTTTTCTTTTCTCCCAGAATGTCATTGCTGTGCCTTGCTTGGTGCACAGCTTCAGGGGCATTCTGAAAATGAGTAAATTAGTTCAGATGATGCTGTTGCAAAATTGCCAGATTTTGGTTACAGTGGAAATAAAATGTTAGTGTGTTGTGTGTTCTGAAACTTGTGACCATAGAACCCTCACCAGGTAATTATTGTTTTGTATTAAGAAACTAATAGAAACCAGGTGGAACAATGAAAAATAGAATAGAGGCGTTCCGTTTGAGGCTTGTAACTTCAGGAACTGTATTTGTTACTTATTACTTCTTGTTAAGTTCTGTGAAACTAAGGAAACTTGCTGTAGAAACCTGTTAGGTATCAGTGATGCTGCTTGGAAACCCCTTACTGTTCCCATCTTCATTTGAATATCAAGAATTTTAATCAGTGGACACCAGTAGAAGTGACCAATGACTACTTTGGGATATGAATATTGACGAAGTTATATAATCAAAGAAACCAATCAATGTAAAGGTTAAATCTAATAGCGAACATAGTATGCATTTTTATGCTAAACAATTTATGTAATAGTGAAAAGTGTATAAGAACTGGTGAATTTTAATGCAAAGGTGGACACATGTTTGGAGGAGTTATCGCCCGTGTCCCCAGAGCTGCAATAAAGAAGTTCCTGCTCACCTATGCTGTGTAGATGAGTTTTTCCCATTACGGATTTGTAACAATGCTATATATCATTTCTAGTCCAATAAGTTTGCATAGACAATTTTCATGTGAAGCAGTACAAAAATATTCCATTCTTGTTTTGCTACAAACAATTTTGAATTTTAGTAATAAATTATTAATTCTACTTAATTTTGTAATTTTTCTTCCTCCAGGGTAATCTTTCAAGGTGCTCAGCAGGATTTTTTCCCATGTTTTAGCTTCCTTTCCCAGATAAAGAAAATGAAACCAAAAGAAACATGTAATTCATTACCAGTCTGAGGGTGAGACTCTAGAAAAGAGAGACTCCAGGGTTTAGCTGCTAACAGAAGTTTATGTAAATTAGTGATGAAACTCAGTCTTGGAGAGAAGGTGCTCAGAAGGAAATGTAAAGAGATGAAAAGGGGCAGTATGAATTACTCATTCAGAGGGGGGTTACAGTTACTCAAATACAAATGGAAGAACAAAGGCGAGTACTTTAGAGTGATCTTTTAGCAAAATTCTGGGTAGGCAGCTACATTTCTTAAGAGGTAAAATCAGGGTTGCGTTCCAGAAAGGAATACAGATGCGAGACAGTGCAGAAAGGATGAAAAGACTGATTGGACCAGGTAAGAGTGGAAAACTGGAGATGCTGTTTAAGGTCACAATAATCTTTTGTAGTAACACTTGCACTTGATAAAAGTCTGGTGCACTGGTTGACAGGTGAAATTTTGAGTCATCTATTGTCTAAGTGATAATAGCTTTCTCTTCCAGACATTGAAACTACTTACTTTTTTCTGTATGACAATAAAGGTACCTTCCTGTAACATTCACTATGGTCACATTCCTTACCTCATAATGCTTTTTGATAAGTCACCTTAAAAAGTCTATATTTACTATGGATTTTATTGACTCGGGGAAAATAATTTTAAATTTAGCAGATCAACTCAAGTGCACCAGCCTCCCCTTTCACTCCTACTAACCCCATGTTTATAACTATGAGTCATTCTCTTCGAGCAAATTCTACATGATCTGTGTTAATTGTTGTGTTAATATGCATTGTTTGTGTTTTTATGATTTGACATATTTAGATCCCGTTTCCTGTCTTTCCAAAAACTGAAATGAAAGCTTTGCATTAATGAGATGGGTAAGCTTAACAGAAAAGTTTTTCTTTTTTCATGTATTCATGTGCAATGGTACAACTATGAACAATTAAGCACAATTTCCTGATAACTCACAGAAAGATAAGAATCACTTGATAATATATTCTGAATGTATATTTTTTGCATTCAAACACCATTAGATATTGGATCATTAAACAGTTTTAGAAATTATCAGAAGTAAACTGATTTCAGTTGACAAATTTGTATGATATGTAACAAAGGAATATTGGTGAGTGTCTTTCAATAATGTCCACTTTTGTAGTGCATTCTTTTAGCCTTTGTTGTAGACTGTGTGTGTTAACTGCTTCTAAATTATGTGTAATTCCTCTGGGAAATCTATTTACTGCCTACTCACCAGTAGCAAATTATTCATTCCTTTTCTATAAAGAAAAAAATCTCAAGGCCTTTATTTTCCCCTACAATGTCATTATAGTACAATCACAAATAATTTATCATATTGAAAAGCCAGTGCAAGGAAGTGATACATACTGGAAAGAGTTGTCCTAAAGAATGACAGATGCACGTATGTCCACAGCTGAAGAAGTCGTTGGTAGTAGTATGGCAAAACTGGAAAACTTGGAAAGTTGCTCTAATAAATAACTAGCCATTTATTAGAGCATGGTTCTCTCTCCTAATAGGAAATCTATATGTAAACTGCTGTTCAATGACCTAATAGGCTGAAATAAAAGCTTTACAGATTACTGAAAGAATGGGAATTCTCAATACAATCAACCTAATTGTACACTCACTATCATCCAGAATCATCCAACCATCTGAAGCTAAAGCCTAGTCACCCAGCCACCCTGTTAACTGTACAGAAAGTCTCATGACTTTTTACCATCTAGAGTTAAGTATAATAAATCTTCTTAGTACAGAAAACTTTATATTTAGGAGACAATATTAAAAGACTAGACAAACTAGTATTTTATTGCTGATGATAGACAAAGGACTTCTCTATGGTTTGGTTTTTGTTTTGTTTTGGTTTGGTTTTTTTATTTCCTAATGGGAGCCCTGATATGCCACTGTGTGACTGATCCTTGAACTCCTGCAACAGAAGAAGGCTCAGTGGAGGTGGGCCAAGGTTATGTGCCCAAGAAGCTCAGAGAGTAATGCAAAGAAACCAACTTAATCTAAAAACAAAGGGGACCAGGGGATGGCTTTTGTTTTTAGATAAACAACTACCAACAGTTGAGTGATCAGCTGGTGATATAAATGTTTCTCCCCGAGTTCTTTAAAAGTGTGAATGTCTCCCTGAGTCAGCCAGACCAACAACGGTGGCATGAATATGGGGCTCAGCCCAACACAGAGTATAAAAACTAGACAACTAGCAAAAGAATTTTGAAGAGAGCGAAGGACTTGAGCTGGTTTCAACCCATGTATTCCCTCCCACTGACTGAGGAGGCACAGCATCATAACAGTGACCATATTATAGAGACTGATAATGGGAATCACATTGGTATTGCGATTGAACTGTGTATTGCACTTGCTGTATTTTGCTAACTGTAACTTATATGTGCTTGTGTTATACAGTATATTTTGAATGACTCTGTTAAATTAGAAATCTTTTGTAGAATCAACAATTGTTAAAATAAATAAAACTGATACTAAACATCACAACCCCCATGTGTGGAATATCTCAAAGAATATGGTTAGAGTGTACTGGACTCTGACACACTTAAAATGAGTAAATCTGTCCAGTAGATTATCTCACCATTTGCCACAACCTAAAAGATTACCTGGCCTGTGGGTGTGTAGAAATCATGACTGTGGGTTTGTAGGATTTCATAATACACAAGGACACAGAGGCTTTTATTCTCTAAATGTCTCTATTACAGCTTACCGCAAATATCCCCCAAATCACCACTAGCAGGTATATTACCACAAAATTACCAGTAGCAAGTAAATCTATGATTAATAAAGTGAATATATATATATGTAAATATCAAGGTATTGCAAATCATTATCAGCAATCAATAATATAGTATCAAGCAATAGTATGCCAGCAGTCAACCATAACAGCAATCAATAATATTGCCACAATCAATTGTATAGCAACAACCAAATAGATGTATACTATTATCGGTTACCAGAAACTTATAATTAGTGAAACAAACTGAGCAACAATACAACAGCAGATATAATAGATTACTTACATGGATGTGTAATACCAGTATCAAGTGAATTAGACAGATTTCAGAAGGGATGAAACCATCCTGAAGGGGAGGAAAAACCAATCCCAGAAGGGGACCCAACCACCCCAGAGGTGGAGGACAAACCAAACTGACCCCAAAAGTGGCAACAAAGGGGAACCAATGAAGTAGCAGAGTCTCACTTCAAAGATGACCCACATCACAGGGTCTAGAGTCAGCCTGGCACCCCCAGCAAGGGTCCAAGATCTTGTAGAAAGTTCATGCAGAGAATTCAGCCTGTTTAGGAAAGGAAAACTACATGCGGCATGTGAAATTTTCAGAGAGGCTACATTTGGGGTAAAAATTAAGTCCTTTTTATATCACAGAGACATGAAGGTGTAGGACACCAGCATTCTGAACAGCCAACAGATGCTGCTAATCTCTATTTTTCACCTATAACAGCCAATAGATGATGATGCTTTCTATTCTTTCAAACCAATTTTATTTTCCCAGATTGTTTCCACTTTTTCAGATGGTAAGTTGGTATTACAGTTTCTTGAGTTTTGCACTTATCGATGGTATCTCAGGATACCTCTGGTTTCTAGGTACCCAGCTGTACTTCAAAGATGCCAGCTGCACTTTTCAAGGATGTTTTTGCTTCCAAGTTCTCGTTCCCAGGCTCACAGCTCCCAGGCTGGCCGGCAATTTCTCTATCAGTATTTTTCAGCAGAAGTTTTCTTCTGTTGAGTAACTTTCCTCTTCTAACCAGGTCACCTTTATGGCACTCATATCACCATTTTGGTTCTGTCTCTGCACATCTACACTGTGTCAATATTAATTTTTGCCCAGGTTCATTGTTGAAGTGAGTTAATACATTCCCCTCCAAAAAATCCTTGCATGGTTTTAGAAGTTCATTCCAGTGCCACTCTCTGAATCCAGCATAGGTGAAATGACACCAGACTGGGTTCTTTCTACTTTAATGAATACACTCAAACCCTAGCAGACCCTAAGTCATGCTCAAATTACCTATTACTACATCCTAAATCAAGGAAAATATAAAAAAACCTCTCCTGTAACATAATCTGCACAGTATGTCAGGCACTTTGAACAGGAAAAGAAAAGATTTTGATTCTCAAGAGCTATATGGGACCCCAGTTGCCAAGGCTTACATGCCACCAATCTGTTCCGGAAGTAGCTAGTCCTGAGTCAAACAGCTACGAATCATTCTGTACCACATAGTAGGATGACACCTCTCCTAAGATGGATGTATATGCCAGTGTAGGTACAGACGATGAGTAATGATTTATTTTAAAAATAGTTCCAGTAAAGTCTAAAGTAGGGCAATGGATCTGCTTGGGTAATAAATGTCAGATCTCAGAAAGCAGTGGAGTGCCTTATAGAAGAGACTGGTAGAACTTAGATGTGTGTTTTAAAGCTCAGCTGCTAGCTGAACCCAGAAAATGTCTAGACTCCATTAACATATCACCTTTTTTTTTTTTTTTTTTGGATAGTTATACTTTTGTAGGTGTCTAAAATTATGCTTTTTTCCCTGCTGTGAAGGACTGAGTTGTGACAGGACTGGAACATTTTCTTTGCACTTTTTTTCATATCTAAACTTGATTAACGTGCAGGAATGGTCTGTTTCCCAAATAAGATCTTTGGAGACTTGGAGCAAAAAGGGATTCTTCCAGAGCACTACAGACACATCTGTAGGATGGTGCTCCACAGAGAAGTTACAGATGTCAGTATTGTCTGAGTCATGGTAGTTTTGGTCCACATCCTGATATAGGCTAGAATGTGGTGGGATGGAATGCTCAGGTTCATTTTCTGCATTATAAACTTTGACTTTTATGATTCTGGAGCGTGATCTAACCACAAAATAGAAAGCTAGCCCATAGTCCCTTATTTTCCCTACCTCTGGAAGCTCTACCGGTGTCCAGAAGAGAATTCGAGAATCTCTGGGCTACAGAATTCCCCTGAATGTCCTTTCTTAGTTACCTTGTAAAGCTACTGTTATAGTACGCTAGTCCTTATGCTACTCATCCTGAGCTGTGTGATTTGGGTAAACCATCCTGTTAAGGCATTTGACTCTTCTCATTCACCTCACTGAACACACGACAACTATATTATTGATGACATAGTCCTGAAATTATGAGTTAATATGTTTGGGATTTAATTTTTTTTTTTTAGATGAGCTAGCTGGAGAAATGGGCTGACTCTTCATGAAGTTCAATGAGGGGAAGTGCAAAGTCCTGCACCTGGGAAGGAACTACCCCCTGCACTAATACATGCTGGGAGCCACCAGCTGGAAAGAAGCCTGACAGAAAAGGATCCAGGAGTCCTGCTGGACACGAGGTTGAACATGAGGCAGCAAAGAAGGTTAACGGTATCCTGGGCTGCATTAGGCAAAGTATTGCCAGCAGATAAAGGGAGGTGATCCTTCCCCTTTACACAGCATTGGTGAGGCTGTACCTGGAGTCCTCTGTCCAGTTCTGGGCTCCTCAGTACAAGAGAAACATGGACATAACTGGAGAAAGTTCAATGAAGGGTCACTAAAACAATGAAGGGACTGGAGTATCTGTCCTTTGAGGAAAGGCTGAGAGAGCTGGGACTGTTGAGCCTAGAAAAAAGAAAGCTCAGGAGGATCTTATCAACATACATAATATCTGAAAGGAAGGTGCAAAGGGGACAGTGCCAGGGTCTTTTCAATGGTGCCTAGTGACAGGACCAAAGGCAATAGGCACAAACTGAAACACAAGGTGGCCTATTTGAACATCAGGAAACACTTTTTGCTATGGCTGCTGTGACCAAGTACTGGCACAGGTTTCCCAGAGAGATTGTGGAGTCTCCCTCCTTAAGGATATTCAAAATCCATCTGGACATAGTCCTGGGCAACTGGCTCTAGGTGACACTTCTTGAGCCAGGGGGGTTTGGACCAGATGACCTCCAAAGGTCCCTTCCAACTTCAAACATTCTGTGATTCTGTGAACTACTGCAAACAAATATTAGTTTCAGAATCTGTCTCCAACAGATCAACCAACAAGTTTTCATAACAGTTAGGCAACCTTATAGCCATATTTTTCATGTTCTCATCTTTTGCATCATCAAAAGTTCTGTTGAGTGACTTTTGTGAAGCATAATATTTGACCTATTTTGTTTTATGTTTTCTTCTAATAATTTATTTTTTAATATGGAATATTCAACATCTGATACAAGAATAAGAAATTTTGGATATGAAAGCAAAAGTTGGAGTAGACCTAGTGCACATGGGTTCTTCAGTCGAAATGTGCATGCTAGTGTCACATTGGGTTGTGCTGTTTAGGAGAATTAAACCCACTGTTCATGTGAACCATTACTGGACTACTCATATACAGTACAGCATCATGATATGGCTTCTGGATGCACCTAGCAGAAAAAAAATCTAAATCTGTAGTAACAGTAGAATCCAGTATAAAAATGCCGAAGATATGGATACATTTGTGGACACATTAAGCTAAGAAGAAAAAATGATGAGGAAAGTTACAGAAAGATAGTAACAAGAACAGATAAGCTGTTTTTCCTCTTAGCATACTTTGTTAAAATTGTTCTGTTTATTATGTCGTTATACGAGAATTCTTTATTTTTAGCTTCATAATAAAGTGCTGCTTAGTCTGATAGGAACTTGAAAGCTACAGTTGGGTTAAGAAGAATGAGCATCCTCCTCCTCCTCCAGACAGACATACTAAGCTTCACTGCAAAAAGAGATTCATGGCTCCAAGCAGTGTCTGAAGTTAAAAATTCTCTTGCAGCTCTCTGTACATCTTAACTGTACTGAAAAGGAGCTAATCAAAATTAGAGAAAGTTACATGACTATGCAGCAGACACAGGAAGAAGAAAAATCAGCTTGGTTCTTTCTTTCTAAATCAGTTTACTTCCCGTTATACAAAACTTCATAATCATTTTCAATTGGAAAGTTCTTTTAGTAGAATGGGGGAAAGGTTAATGCCTAGGCATGTACACTTACCCATCATTATCCCAATACTATTCAGTACTCATTCAATACGATACTTATCAGTAGTTTTTTAGACCACATAAGGGTCTGACACTAGACAGTATGGTGACGAAAATTCCTGCAGAGTCAATCTGTTTCAGTATGGCGTACCCTGCAGAGTTCCATTTTTTCCCTTTTTTATTTCTTCTAGTTGGAAAAGTATTTTTTCATCCATTCTGAAACCATAAAATGATCTGAAAACACTACCAAGTACCAAACCTCCATATTGTTTAAGTGTTTAAGAATTGTGTAGTGTGTTTACATGGCAAGGTTTTGGTAGTAGGGTGGTCTTGTGTCTGTGAGAAGACACCAGAAGCTGCTCCCATGTTGGACAGAGCCCAAAGGTGAGCCAGTCAGCAAAGTTAGTAGTGCCTCTGTGATAACATATTTAAGGAAGGGTGAAAAAAGTCATGTAGCAGCTGTGAGAGAGAAGAGTACTAACATGTGAGAGAAACAACGATGCAGCCACCAAGGTCAGTGAAGGAGGGGGAGGAGGCACTCCAGGTGCTGGAGCAGGGAGTTCCCTGCAGCCCATGGTGAAGACCATGGTGACACAGACTGTCCCCCTGCAGTCCATGGAGATTAACAATGGAGCAGTTATCCATCTGCAGGCCATAGAGGACCCCGTGCTGGAGCAGGTGTATATACCCTGAAAGAAGCTGCGGCCTGTGGAGAACCCAAACAAGAGTAGGTTTTCTGGCAGGACCTGTGACCCGTGTGGGACCCATGCTGGACCAGTCTCTTCCTGAAGGACTGTACTCCATGGAAAGAACCCATGCTGGAGCAGTTCTTGAAGAACTGCAGCTTGTGGGAAGGACCCGCATTGAGGTTTGTGAAGGACTGTATTGCATGGGAGAGACCCCACACGGGAGCAGTGTAAAGAAATAATACACATAAATGGCAAAAGTATATAACAAATGTATAAACAAGTATATACTGAATAATTTTTTGCCTCACATTATTTGACAACTTGAATTAAAAGGAATAAGTTTATTATTTTCAACTGAAGCTTACTGAGTGTGGTCAATAAGAATATTACCTCATTGCTCAAACTATCTTTACCAGTAACGACACAAAGAAGTTCATTATACAAGATGTAAATTCATAAAATTGTAAGGTCAAGATAAAATAAAACCCTGTGATAAAGTGAGGACAAGTAAAAGTTTGATAAAGTCATCTCATAGCAAACTCACTTTGTCACTTTCCTATTATGCTTGTCTTTTTACCCAACATGAGTGGCATGAGTAGAAGCAGTTGTTACTGCTTTCTTCAGCTGCACCTTTTCATCAGGTTTCCATTGGGGAATATGTTTTGTATAGCAACTTCTTTTTCATGTCCTAGATCGCAGAGCCCCACTTTCATCAGAGTCAAAGAAAATCACAATTCCATCTCGTACAGGATTTTGGTGATTTTTTTATTTCCCTTTACAATAACTTTCACAATACTGCAAGAGAGTGAGGTAAGTTGAATAGTTCCCAGTAAGTCTGCTCTGGAATGATTTTGTTATTTTGCCCAGTTCACAAGATGTTTCTAAAGCTGGTATTTTTGGTGGTATATTTTCAGCAAAAGCTCTGAAGAGTCATCTGTTTCTTTGAGTTGGTTTAATAACGCTTTATTAAAAAAGAGCAGGGTGCCAGGACTTTATTTAATCAATTTCTGGTTTCACCCACCAAGAGTTCCTCCTTCTCAGGAGTAGCTGCATGAACAAAATCTGATTCAGCATTTCTGTGTTGGCTGGCTTCTGCAATTATAGAAAACGGTTCAGTAGACCTAATGTTAAAATATTTCCTTTAATTGTTTGCTTGCAATCTGAGACATTTTATATTTGCAACTCTTTACACTGAAATACCATAGTTCGCTTTACTGATTTTGCAAGATTTTACTACATTAATAAACGTCTTATGTGCAGGAGAGTTTTACTGCATGTATTGACTTGACTAATGCGATAATGAACAATATGTCAAAACATGTTTTAACATGTCTAGAATTAAAATTAAATATTTTTTCTAGCTGTTCAATTGCAGCAAAACAGACTACATAAACTGTAAAGACTAATATGAAACAGAACAAGTTTTCTAATATATTAATTCTATCTTTTGATCTTTATCCTTTTAATAATAGTTCTAACTTGATAAATGCTGAAATGTGCAAGTTTATTTTAAAAATAATTTAAGCTCAAGTGCTAGCAATATTTTGAAAATCCTAATAATCGAGTATTGTAATACTACTGAGAATAATTGCATTTAATTGGTTGAATAATGTGATATATGAGACATTGAGCATAAATAAAAAAGCAAGCTGTGGAACCTTGATGTTGTTGAACTCAAGACAAGTTTTGCCATTTATTTCTGAAAGAAAAAGTTCTCACCCAAGATGCCCATTGTGGGTAGTTTTCAAAATAAACAACAGCATATTGACAAAAGATAAAGAATAGTACACAGTGAAACAGTGATGTTTTGTATTTGCTAGTAGATAATTATTAGAGCTGTTTTTTGAGGGCATTGGGAACTTATTTAAAGTAGTAAATTGCCTACAAACCTTATTAGGAGGTTCAAAAATGGGGGAAAAAAACCCTCACCCCAAAATAGTAGCCCGGCAGACTAAGATTAAAAAAAGTGCCTTAAGCATTCAAGTAAGCAGTCCTGATGGTGTTCAGTGAAGCTGAAACACAAAATCTGTTTATGGCTTCAGGCCATCAAGTCAAAGAAATATGTATCCACAGTGATGATAGGAAGAGGGCAGTGACTTCGTGGTGTGTCTGCTGGATGACTGGGAATGTTAACATTGTGTTGGCCTCTGACCGAAGGAAGAGCTGGATTCCTTCTCACCCCACAAGTCATTCTATTTCTGTTTGTGTGCATACCATTGTCTCAGCCAGAAGTGCTGTCCTCTCTCATCTATTGCAAAAATAGTGTAACCATCCAGCTACAGATAGCAATGAAGGTGAAGCTGGAAGGCAGTTTAGAAGAGGAATTTAACTAGAAAGAGGAATTTAAGCTCTTGTGTTAGAACTGAAACAATGCACAAGGGAAGAAAAGTCATTGCTACAAAGAAATGAAGAAAGCGTACGGATGACTATCTAGATCAGCTGTTACAGTACAAAATAGAAATCTGGATTTTAGCCTTGTCTTACAAAGTTGTTAATACATTTTATAATAAACTGTCAATAGATAAAATGGTTCTTTTTTGTGGCCTAGTGAGCATTACTCAGTTTAAATGCTACATTTACTGTTGGACTTGAAGAGATTGTTTGGCTAGTAGTGCCTGTTTGGCTGTTCTCTGGATGTAAGCAGTGGTGGAAGAACCACAAATGATGGGCTATGAATTGCGTTACAAAGAGACAACTGATGTGTTGAAGGAGATTAGAATGCTATGATCCATGTTCTCGTGCAGAATCAAAATAGCATTTATTCTGATGATCTGTGATGTACGACTACCCTTATTTTTGTAACAAAGATGAACAACAAGAAAGAAGTTCAGAGCAGCTTGCAGTCACGGTCAGACTCATTTGTTCCACATGCCACTTCTCCTCCATGACTGTCTCTTAAGTTTAGTCTTTGTTACTTGCATTATTTACTTTTCTTTCTCTAGGTCTAGGAAGTCACAGAAAATTTCCGGCAAATGCCAGCATTGAGGAATCATCAGCTTGTCATTGGCTTACTGAAAGACCATCATTTTTTTCCTAAGAGATTAAGAACTGTCTGCCAAAAATCGCTGGCAGCTAAAGGATTTCTAGGCTTATTACAAATTTGGTCAGACTGATACATTGTGCTTTAAAAGCATGGACACCTTAGGTTAAGCATTGCCTTCTTTTTTTCTTTGGAACAGCACATTAAGCAATTCAGTTCAAATACTGTGTCATTTTAATTGGTACAGGAGAGCAATTAACTTTCAATGGCAAAATGTCAAGTGCTTCCTTTGCCTCATCAAAGCAAATTTGTCAGGAAAAGACTATCCTCTCATAAAAATAACAATTAGTGCAATTAATTTGTATGTTTCAATTAGCTCGTGATCTAATTATCCCATGGTCTAAGGATAATAGCTAAGGACTTCAAAGAGAAAAAATGTTTCTTTTATTTGCATTGACGTTCTCTATATTGTTGACTCAGATCCACATTCCTGCATAAATCCTCTGTGATAGTTTGTTGAACTGTACAGCTTCATTTCACACAAACTTTCAACTTAGTTATACTGTGAACCTCAAACCTCAGTGCTACTAAACTGCCAGAGGAATTAAAGCTAGCTCAAATGATAGAAGAAAGACAGATGTTCCATGAAGTGATGATTATATTTAAATTATTAATGTATTGAGACTAAATCCCAAAGACCTCCTAGCACATTAAGAGAAGTAAATAGAAACTGAAATGAGGCAGTGTGGGACAGAGCAAACCGAAGACTTACATGTCTGCAACGTAGGTGCTGCTCTTTTGAGATGTAAGAGTCCCACCTTTGGTACAACAGCATGCATTTGGAACAGGACGAGAGTTTCAGCTTAGATTTCAGTTTGATGGGATTCCCAGTTTTGCCTGGAAGAACTGTTTAGGTACTTTACCTATGGAGGGAATACTTTAACTGTTTCTGAGGCAAGAGCTGGATCCTTGGCTCCTTTACTTTTCAAATAATTTCAAATAATTACTAGGAAAATCCTACAGAGCTTTGCTTTGAACTCTTTTTGCACAATAAAGCTGAAATGTGTTTCTCTTGTTAATAGTAGCCAATAACCTGATGGGTGTTTTCAAAATATGTCTTGTTTTTAACTTGCCACCATTTCTTAAAACAAATCTTCAATAAAAATGGATGACTATACTGTAATACAGAATAGTATCTATTGATGTTGGTTAGAAAAACAAAATATGATCCTACAAGCAAAAACACATTTATTGCTAAAGACAGTATTTGACTCAGAATGCTAGAATTCTTAATTAGAATTAATACTAATCAAAACAAATATAATTTAATTACAAAACTCAATTATGTCTTCTGCCTCATAATGTCTTGTATCTTTTTTTCTTTTTTCTTTTTTTTTTCCTTCTTCTTTACCTTTATTTTTTATACCTTAGGAAAAGAGCAAAGGTTTATGGGATGTCAGAATTCTTCCCTGACAACTTTCTTTTTAATTGGTAAAAAGTGAGTCTTGCTTCCTCTGTGGTAAATCCCAGCCTTCCTCAAGATGAGGAGTGGGATAAGCCATCCTGATCTGTACAGTACAGAAGTTTTCCTACTAAACATCTCTCTTGTGAAGTACTGTTGCTGCTGTCTCCCAGAAGTGGGGCAGACTTTTATACGGGGTGTACGTACAGTTTGTAGTTGTCTCCATTTATACCTAGGTTGACTCCCAGAGAAAGGAGTGAAGAAAATAATAGAAGTACATACATTTCATATTTATATCATGCTGTCTGGGTCTTTGAAAGTAGTGATGCTCAAATGATCATTTTTGATACTAAGACTGTAGGCAGACTGATATTAATAAAACATAAAAGTAGAAGCATTTCATCCAACTGCAGTAGCTTATGATTTGATTCTGGTCATGACAGTCACTGGATAAAATATAGAAAATCCACTTGAACATACATCAAACATAGCTCTTGACTCTCCCAGATTAGCATTGTTTTTACTGGTTAGGTTGTTAACTACCTTCTTGCATGTCCTCTAATATTTATCTAATTGATTTTATTTGGTGTAATTTTTTTGTTAATGTAGAAAGCATTGACAGAAAAAGAGATGCTATCGGTTATGGCAGAACAGCATTTAGCTCTGGTTGTAACACTTTCTTGAGCGTATAGATCTCAAAAACTGTTTTATGAAAACACTGGAACAAGAATCTCACGTATGACACGAGTATGGTATTTGTTAAAGCTTTTTTACAAAAGAGGACTCTCTATTGTCTTACAAAAGAAAGAAGTAAACCTCTTTTGCTGCAATCTTGCAAACTCCTTAAATGAGGAAAAACCCGTGGGCTGTGAATTCTGTGCTGAAAAAACTTTTCCCTGCAGCCCCAGTCTTTGGGTGTCTGTGGAAGGTTGATCTGGAGACACAGCTCTCTTTATGAAGTCTCCTACTGGCTGCTTCAGGCAATTGTAGGCCGATTGCTATCAATTCTGCCATTCTGAGTCATTTAATTCTTCTGTGCATTAGGTTAGGAGCTCAGGCACTCCACACTAGCTGAATTTTGCTTTGGGACTCACATATGTAAAAGCTATGTTGTGTGATGCTTAGGATCACAATGCCTTAGTTGTCTTTTGTATCTAGTCTCAAGTAATCAGTACCCTTTGCTGGTTTTTCCGATTATATGAATGACTTTGCCACTTCTCTTCATTTCACACTACTCCAAAATACTCCCCATGTTATGTATGGATTATCTTATTTCTCAGAGTAGTTGTCACTTCTATGAGATTTCTGGTTTCTTTCAGGATGACTTTGATTTTACACCTTGCTGATTCTTCTGTTTAAATTATTCTATAGCTTTAGTAAGGTTGTCCCTAGACCCATCATTTTGAATCACTTTTTTCTTTAAAGAATTTTCTCCCCGAGTGGTTTTCCTCAAGGTTTTGTTGCTACAGTTATGCAGCATCAGTTAGATACAAGTTGAGTATTTCAGCTGTCTTTAAGAGTTGTACAGTGGAGAATAAGTTCTAGCCTAAAAGAAAATATTTTAGTGGTCCACAAGATTAAAAAGAAAGCAGCAGAAGTATTTTATTAGCACACAGATATTCTAACTCCACAAACAAAATTAGTTTGCAGCTAAGCTCAGAAGCTTTTAAATCCCAGTTGGCAGCATCTGTTAAAATCATGACAGATCTTTCTGTCCCTGCCATAAAGACCTGACTGTTTTTTAACTTCAATCTGGCATTCCTAGACTTTCAAAATCAGTTTGAAATTAGTAATTCATAGATATTATAGTAAAATTTTGTATTTTTCCTTGGCATTTTCTTGTTTTCCAAGAAATCAAATGTGGACTTCAGCTGCACTATTGCCTTATTAAGAGAGGAATAATTACATTTAAAAAGTCCTGTTAGTCATCTGTATTTGTACTGTCGGTTTTTTTTTCAGCACGCCAGCATCAGAGTTTCTAAAAAGCGGTCAGGTCTTGCAACTTTCTAGCTTTTATCCTGACATTTAATTAAAATCAGAGTTCTGTAGGAAAGTCTGGCTCTGATTGAAGGTACATAGCAACTGAAAATCCGGCCCATATTATTATTAAGGTTTTCAGCAAAGGAGGACAAAGAATTCAATAGATTTGATTATATTATTTTTATTACTATTTTAAAAGTCCCAGCAAAAGCATCTATTTTTGTGTTCTGCGGTTCCAAGCACTTTTCATCCCTGTCTTAAACCTCTGCTACCACTACACGCACACACACAGAATGACACAACCCGTTTTTTCTCTAATTCTTCACTAAATATAAAGAGACTACATCTATATCATAAAAACTCAGAGCACTTTATAAGTTACAGTAGATGTCCTGGCTGCGTCCTGAATTCATGTGATTTCCCTTTCTCACCATACTTTGCTTTCTCTGGGCACTGAGTGAAAAGAAGAATGCTCATCAGATCCCAGGCTCAAACTTTTGAGGAATCAGGAGCTCAAGGGACACTACAGAGTTGAAGTCCCCTACAGCTTAAAACATCTTTGAAGGAATAGCTGCTTACCCAATGATCACTCTTTCCTCTCCCTATAACCTCTCAGAAAAATGTAGTGACAGACTCCAAGACCTTGATCGCTGTCTACAGTAACTTTGTAACAAAGAAAATACAGGATTAAAAAGTGTACCTTCTGTTGTGTAATCCAGTGCTATCTAATATCATACAATCTTCTTAAAATTATTTAGATTTTTGTTCCTTCTATTCTGATGTGGAAGCTAGGTTCCAAAATACCAGCTTTCTGAGGGTTAAAGACTAGACTTATTAATGTCCATTTTGTGTCCATTTACTTTATTGGTAACATTGCCCATTAGCTTACATATCTTTTCTTAGGAGTGAACAGAATTATTCCCCTCAGTCCTCCTTCTATTAGATTACACTAGCATTTTAGTGTCTCATCCTGAAAGACTGGAGTGACTTTTCCTTATATAGCCTGGTTTTAGAATGTAGGTGACCTGAATTGTCCATAATAATTCAAGTGCCATCCCATCTGGTGAGATATATGGAAGCAAAGGCAGACATTTATATTCCTGTCTGTGCCAGAAATACCTCATAAATTCTAAAATTAAGTTTTCTTTTTTCATGGCTGCATTGCATTAGTGGGTTATGGTCATTCTGCTCTTAAGTACATTAGGATTGCTGTATCTCTACTTCATACTGAAGGGGAATGCCCCTTTAACTTGGCTAATTTTACTATATTGAATTTTCATGTAAGTAGCCCATGGTTCTGTTTTAATCATACTATTATGTTATTTACTGAATGAATGGACTCATCTCAACTTCAAGACGGGGTTGCAAGTGTTTCCTGGTTTCAGCTGGAAAAGAGTTAATTTTCTCTCTAGTGATTGCTGTGAAAGGAATGTTTATAATGCATTTTGGTTTAGTTGTTGCTAAGCGATGTTTATACTTTTCAAGGACTCTTTTCAGCCTCCCCTAGAAGTCAAAACAATGGAATGGCCAATGTAATTTTCCATACCACAGATGTCATGCTCCGTGTATAAATGTGGGTTGGCCAGGGGAGGGGAATCCGCAATCACTGCTTGGGAAGGTACCAATTCATTGGGTGGGGAGAGTGGCTGTTATTGTTATTTGTTGTTATTGTTACTGTTACTGTTATGGTTACTGTTACTGTTATTGTTATTGTTGTTATATTCCTTTTCTGTTATTGTTCTATTAAACCATCTTTATTTCAACCCATGAGGTTTTTTTTTCTTTCCCCTTCCCCTTTTTCTCCCTCTTTTCCCTGCCCTTCTAGGGGAAAGGGGGAGAACTGTGTGAGCGGTTGCATGGTCCTAGCTGCCGGCTGGGCTTAAACCATGACAAAGTGTATGTGAAAACAAAATGATATATGGAATGTAAGGGTACATGGTCACCTGTATGGTAAGAATGTCTGGTTTGTGAGAAAAGTTAAGCATTTAAAAAAAAAAAAAAGGAGTCAGGAAAATGGGTTAAACACACAGATACACAAACCCTAGGAAGTGAAAGGTAACGGTTACAATAGCAAGCCCAGAACTATTAGGTCCCTGACTGATGGGCCTTTGAAGAAACTTCTTGGGTGTAGCCTCAGAGATGTTTATTCTGAATTCTGGAGCTGTTAAGAAAGGGGGAAACAAGATTTTCATATGTCTCTTGGGAAAGGCGGACTTATCCTGGGATATCTGAAGGGACTTGTGGGATTATGTAAAACTTATTATGGGAATTTAGAAAACTTGGGATGTTTAGGGGAAGCACCAGATGCATAGGTGTGCTTTGTTGGCTGGATGAGTTGGTCATCAAGCTTCACTAGCCAGGGAGCAGGAGGACAGCTGAGTCTGAAAATACCCAAGGTCTGAGACACTGACTAAGGAAGGGGTCCAGGGTCAACAATGGGTGTTGGATGGGTTTAGAGCCTATGCTAGTATTTGAGGGATCCATGAATGTGGTGTGCCTGTGCATCTAGACAGTGTGTATGTGTGTTTCTGTGTGTATTTTCACTATGAAACACCAATCCTGATCAACCAGGGAGGAGGAGCAAGTCTGGGCAGTCCATGTTCATGTTTACCTGAGTGTTATCGGTGTTTGCATGACAGCACATAAAGATCTGCTTGTGCTGATGTCTGTGGCTGACTGTGTATATATGTGTGTGCGTGTGTATCTGCATCTCTGGAACACCTGCTGGCACGACAAACAGGAGCATCAGCAAACAAACCGAGGGAAGAAATATTCTGGTTCTTAAGTCATAGAATCATTGAATCATCGAATCATCAAATGGTTTAGGTTGGAAGGGATGTTAAAGACCGTCTAGTTCCAACGCCCCTGCCATGGGCAAAGACCCTCCCACTAGACTTGGCTGTTCAAAGCCTCATCCAACCTGGCCTTCAACACTTCTAGGGATGGGACATCCACAACTTCCCTGGGCAACCTGTTCCAGTGCATCACTACCCTCACAGTAAAGAATCTCTTCCTGAGATCTGATCTAAATCTACCCTCTTCCACTTTCAAGCCATTACTCCTTGTCCTAGCACTACATACCCTTGTAAAAAGTCCCTCTCCAGTTTTCTCGTAGGTCCCTTTCAGATACTGGAAGGCTGCTAGAAGGTCTTCCCGGAGCCTTCTCTTCTCTGGGCTGAACAACCCCTGCTCTCTCAGCCTGCCCTCATAGCAGAGGTGCTCTAACCCTCTGATCATCTTCATGGTCCTCCTCTGGACCCGCTCCAACAGGTCCATGTCCTTCTTATGCTGGGGGCTCCAGAGCTGGACACGTTATTCCAGGTGGGGTCTCATGAGAGTGGAGTAGAGGGGCAGAATCACCTCCCTCGACCTGCTGGCCACGATTCTTTTGATGCAGGCCAGGATACACTTGGATTTACCTGATTCAGCTTCCCTTAAAAATGACATCATGCAATCCCAGCAGCAGATCATTCCCAATACAGCCTCATTAAGCCTATTTGGAGACAATGTATTTCTCTTAAATATTTACTTCTTCCTTCCCATTGTTCTTTGCAAGCAGTAATTTCTTAAGGAAAGATAATTTTCGTATGATTGTATTTAGTCACTTAATATGCTGAGATAAACAGTCCGTGATGCTACCGTGACACTTCTTAAAGATCACAGCATTTCTCTTGTGATTTGCACAAAATTTATACATATTAAAACTACTTCATATAAATGTTAAATATAGCACATGCAAGTGCCTACTGGATGTAAACATACACTTTGTATTTGCAATTTTAATGAAAACTGTCACAAATTGTCAAATACCTTTTCATTGTTCTCAAAGAGTTGACATTAAAGTCATATGTTTGGAAATACACACGGCAAAGCACTAAAAATTTCCAAACATTCTGGCTGACCAGTGTTTTAATAATATTAAATTATGAAAGTAAAAGAAAATACCCCCAGAACTGACAAACAACAGACCATCCACTGTTCTTTGTGCTACTAAGTACCAATGTGCCCACAGTGCACACAGTGAAAACTGAAGTAACACTAAATTAATTTTTGTGCTTAAGAGGAAGTAAAAATTGCAGTTATACAGCAAGCTGCATAATGAAAAGAGAAGACAATTCAATATCAATTTGACCTCAAATGCACTCACCTTGCTTTCTAATGATCTGAGAGACCATTTTAAATCCAAATGCCAAAGACCAACACCCGGGTACTTTCTTTTGAGGTAAATGATTAATAGATAGATTAATAGAAAATAAAGAATACTATATTGAAAGAAAATGTAAGAAATATAGGTATTTCTGAACATCTTTGAGAATAAACAGTTGTGTTTGTATAAAATACGCCTTAGGATCGATACAATACAGTTAGACTGAATATATAAGACAGGCTAGAGCTTTTTTGGTAACAGGAAATTGTGTCTGAGGCTCGATAATGTTAATGCTCAGCATATCTAAACTATGAAATGTCTGACTGATATTTTGTACTTATTTCACACATAGTACGCATATCAGACAAAATGAGGACTTCTCACAAAATTAATTTCATCATATCAATGCATGTTCTGTCCAATAGAAATTAATTTAAAGTAAATATTTAAAACCCCTCAGAAATTAAGAGAATTTTTATCATTTTTTGTTTTGTTTTTAAGTTATATTTGCAAATATAGCTATATTTTCAATGGCTAAGTATTTTCTTTAGAAGAAAAATCTAGCTTTAGAAAAGGGAAAGCTGTAAGCCTTCAGTGATGTTTGAAATTTGTTGCACTGAAAATGTAAAAAACCCAACCCAGTCAATTCTTTAACTCTTTGATGTTCTTTGGTATATAAATCTCTATAGCATATAATAGCGTCTACTTTTATGTCACTAAGACATAATACCAAATGTCTCAGTGACATTCGGTAACCCAGAAACATGGCACATGGCACTTTTAAAAGGACTTTTTTTTTTTAATTGCTTATTTCCACTGTGTCAGCTATGCTAAGGTTTCCAATTAACATCCACTTTAAATCAGTGGACCACTTCAGTAAATATAGACTATTCAGTGGTAAAACAGATTTACTCTGTCTGGATGTTGCCAGAATATTTAGCAGAAGTCAAGTGTCTATATAATAAGTGAGCTCATGAGATAGGGTCTCCATTTTATTCAATGTAGGAAACTCATCATTCACTGCAATTAAAATGCTTAGTGTTACATTGCTGATACATAAAATCTGAGGAGTTTGTAATGCAAAATTACACGGGGAAAATATCTCAGAACAACTGTATGAGACCAAATTACAACAAAAATCTTCTCATGTTTTTCTCCCATTAAAACAGAATAAATAAAATAGGAGTTTGTTTGCATTCTGCAGTGCAAAAAGTATAATAAAAAATGACTGCATAAAAATGGCTACTCCTTAGTTTACAAAGTCAGCTTTTTCATTCTGTGGCATAGTCCTTTATTTCAGGTCTAGGAAGTATCGCTATTACTCTACCTTTTTAGCTCATCTCTACCAACCACAGTGAAAATGAAGGAAAGACAGGGTTTTTTTTGTTTGTTTGTTTGATTGGGTTTTTTTTGGTTTTTTTTTGTTTGTTTGTTTTTTTCCCTTGTCCTGCTTTGGTTACAAGACAGTAATTATCCAGTTTCTACTTCCCCAGAACATGATCTACAAATCTACTCTTTTTTTGGCTGGTGAAGTTCAAGAGACTCTCAAATTCTTTACTCATTTTAAGGAAGTATGCAACCACTAGCTATGCATATATGCAGAGATAATACAATTCTCATGTTTGTTACACCCCTGTCCCCTGCAAACAAAGCACAAATGTGGGACATAAAACTGGGTTAATTTGTAACTTGTGGCTCCACAGTAGGATGGAGACAACAAACACACCTAATCAGAATATTTTTTTAAAAATAATCTTCTTTGAGAAATGTCTTAACAAAATAGGAATTTGGATTTAATGAAACCTAAACAAAGAAAGAAATTGCAAATTGTCAGTTTGTACCTTTCCAAATAATTTCCTATTGTTCTGTTTTGGTCGCCTCTACTCAGGGGACAGGCTATTACGAATATCATTCCCACATGCCCATTTCCCCATACGCCCCGTGAAGGTAATTTAGTTGTTTCACGCACCTTTATAAGTCTGAGACACCTATAAATGGAGTACCTGTAAATTAGGAATGTATAAGTGAATGTATAAGTATAATCTCTCATATACAAAATAAGTCTCCACACACTCCCCCCCTTTTCAATAAACGATACACATAAAAAGTAGGTCATTAATTAGGACAAAACAATCCTCTGAAATTCTAAAGTAACACTAATGTTTGTATTATTCCAATGAGAGAAAAAGCTGGTTCCTTCCCTCTTCTATTGTTGGCATAAACTGTGCTAAGCTTCACCTTGCATTTTCAAACTCCATTTTTTGTACATAAAATCTAGACTCAGTACTAATTTAGGACCTCTCAGTATTTATTCAGAACACCCTTTGGTAGCAGCTAGAGTTATAAACAGGTAAAAAATAGTATTATTTCTGCGAAGACATTTTGCTTCCCCAGTATTAATTCTCTTGATCTTATTTTCATAACCATTACAGAGCAATCTAATTCCATACATTTAAATTCAGATCAGCTTTTGGAATCCCCAGTTTTTCAATACATTATAAAGAATTTTAGCATATGCTTCATCATTTAATTCAGGCATCCTTACTAATGAAAACAGGAAGGAAACACAGAAAACAAGGTAAGTTGTATTACATCAAAGAAGACTCTCCAAAATTTCTGACCTCCTTTTTATTCTGTTGTGTTCCTTAAGTAGGAGAAAAAAGAGGAAGAGGATAGAAAAGAGTAGTGCAGATGCATGTGATTAATGACTTAGTGAAGGGAAAATCACAGATGCTGTGATACTCTGTGAAGTTTACTATAACACATTTTAGGGTCCAATTTATTCTTAATGAACAAATAAAGTTGAAATTCAACTGAATTAATGGTTTTCATAGAATCATAGATGCATAGAATCATAGAATTATAGAAGGGTTTAGGTTGGAAGGGACCTTAAGATCATTCAGTTCCAACTCCCCTGCTACGGGCAAGGACACCTCCCACTAGACCAGGTTCCTCAAAGCCTCATCCAGCCTGGCTTTGAACACTTCCAGAGATGGGCCCTCCTCAACTTCCCTAGGCAACCTGTTCCAGTGCCTCGCTACCCTCATAGTAAAAAATCTCTGCCTGATATCTAATCTAAATCTATCCTCTTCCAGTTTGAAGCCCCCTTGTCCTATCACTACATGTCCTTGTAAATAGGTCCTCTCCAGCTTTCTTGTAGGGCCCCTTCAGATACTGGAAGGCTGCTAGAAGGTCTCCCTGGAGCCTTCTCTTCTCCAGGCTGAACAACCCCAGCTCTCTCAGCCTGTCTTCATAGCAGCAGTGCTCCAGCCCTCTGATCATCACTCATGAGAGAGGCAGCAATATGTTTATTGATATAAAAACAATGATTTAACAAAGTTGACAGTAGGTGCAACAGTTTAACAAGATTCAGTGGTAAGGTACGCTTGGTTATTTACTGCATAGAGGACAGGGTCAGAGAGAACTGTCAGGGAGACCCTCCTGTTGAGTCAAGGTTTCAGAAAGGACCCCCTTGCTTTCTAAACTCCTTCTCAGAGAGGAGTCTAGGTGTGGCTGGATCCAATCCTAGTTGCAGACTTGGCCAATGGCTTATTTCTAAAGGATTGTGTATGCACAATCAATCCTTTATATCACTTAGCTAAGATTACAAAATTTGGCATGCTAATAGTCACTTACCAAGGATCTATTGTGGTGAGGAATCTCTGAACCTCGAGGCATAACCTTGAGGGCATCCCTGCTGAAGGGGAGATCCTGGCATGCAGCCTGCTGCCATTCAGGAGAGCTCAAAGGGCTCTTGGGCTGTCAAGTATTTATGGGGGTAAGCTGATTGACCTATAGTCATATATGCATATTGACCATAGAACCAGCATTGTTCAAGTTAGCCCTTGGCTGCTGTGTTGTTATCTCTCTGCTGGAAACCACGTTGAGCCTGGGTGCAGCCATCATGATTACACGCACCCATTATGACCATTACGGGTGGTTATCGCTTGGGCAGCGTTATGGGAGATAAAGAGCAGGTTGGTGCCTGGAGAGGGGGGGAGCACACCATCTCACACTTGGACATCGAGCTGTTGACTGCAACCCTTTGAGTGCAGCCATCCAGACAGTTTCTTATCCACTGAGTGGTCCATCCATCAAATCTGTCTCTCCAATTTAGAAACCAGGATATCGTGTGGGACAATGTCAAACACTCTGCCTAAGTCTAGGTAGATGAGTAAGACTCTCTCATCACAAGGACATTACTATTTCCTGTCTCTTTTTTCTGCTCACAATACATTAAACACAGTGTAATGTACTGCATAAAAATTAGAAACTGCACTATTTTTTTCTGTGTTTCTAAACTGAACGCATATTCAAAACTTTTTTTTAAGTTTTAGATGATTTTAATCATTTCTATTTCCTTACTAACCTTTTTTTTTCCCCTTCAAACAATATTTCCTTTTAACAAATGCGAGTCTCTATTTTTTTTTTTAAGAAATGAGAAACAATATTTTGAAAACAATTTCTGAGGTACTATTAGTATGTCTTCTACTGAAAAATTGTGATTAAGTGGCTTTGCTTGTCATGAGTAAGACAATCAGAACCTCTCTAAATCCTAAGAACAACTATGCCAAGATGAAACATTTTTTTCCCCATAGAAACCTTCAGTGCTTCCTGTAGACTCATGATTTGTATTAAACTGTGATTAATGAAAGCACTGTACATTCAACCCTTTATTGTCTAGCAGGCTTACCACAACGAACGTTGCATATACATCATGAAAAAGATCTTGTTTTCACTAGTATAGCTGTATTACTATAGTGTAAGAATGGTTATGATGAGCTTTCAAATGCATATAAGTTATAACATATTTTCAATTAGCTAACTAGCTATAACACTTTAAGAACTGCTACCTGCTTTCCCATATCTTCCTCAACATTTGATAGTGTCTCCCTGCTAGAAGCTTCTACCTTTATAACAGAGACGGAGGACAGGAGATGCACCACTTCAGTGAAAACTTTGGGAATTTATTTTAAAAAACAGTTGACGATAATAGGGTGTAGTATAAGCTGACAGACTTTGCACTGAATCAACCGTGACAAAGACATATCTGCCAGGACAGAGTGATGGATGGAGACAACTAGCAGTTAGCTAGAAAAGTAGAAAGGAAGTGTAACTTATTCATTGGTAGCAGCTGGATTTGTAAGAGTGTATCTGTCAAAGCCTTAATGAAAAGGAGAATAATCACCAACAAGTTCAAAGCCAGAATGCTGCCTTGTTAAACGAAGGGTCAGAGTTATCTCATTCAGCTAAAGATATTTAAGACAATTAAATATGAATTAGTAACCCTAGATTCCCTTTATAGCTAATGGAAAGAATTAGCCATGCCTATTTTATACTGACATTTTCCTTTGGGGATTTTCCTGTTTATTAATTTGTTATATGGATTGCTTTAGGGTTAACAGCTTTGATTTAAATAGTTAACATTTAGGGCCTGAATTAAAGCAAAATATCAGCCAAAATGATTGAAAAAAATCCTGTCTAGATTCAAAAGAAAGTAAGATTTCTCTTCAAAATACTTAGCTTCACAAGTTGATTGCGCATGGAGCTTGGAATTCTAAGCAAAAAGGTCTTCTTTTATCTTGAGGTTCTTCTACTAAAGTGGGAATCTTGTAGGCACTCTAATACACTGAAAGAAAGTAACTAAGTCATTTAGTATGGCATGAATCTGCAATTTATAGTGAAAATTTTCTACTGATGAAGTCTGTTGGAAGAAAAGTGTAAGAAATATGTGTCCACGGAAAGTACTGCAATGTTATCTGATTTGTAGTGTTGATCTTGAAGACATCAGCGAGCAACAACTCTTCAAGTTTATTAGAATTGTTAAAAAACAAAAACCAACCAAACAAAAACCCCCACCAAACTCCCCCCAAACCCAGATTTATCTTTATTTCCTTGTTTTGAAGTGTAGTGTTCCCTAAAAGTAACTTCAGTTGTGACTTGAGTGAAAAATTTAAACTTCACAAACTTGTGTCCACTGTTTCTCCACTAACAATTAGAGGCAGTGTTTGTGGGGAGTGTTTAGTCATATTGTTATTTTAAAGAATCGTAGAATCATTTAGGTTGGAAAAGACTCTTAAGATTGTCGAGTTGTCAAACTAGATTTGTTTTCTCCTTTTACGACCTGCAATTTTCAAGCGTATGAAGTCAGTCCCTCTTTTAAAAAAGCAATCTGAAAAATCTTCATTAGCATGCAACGGCTTCTACAACCAAGTAAGCACTCAGGGTACCCTGGGAAATTCAGATCAAAACCTGAGAAAGTTAAACTGTTACTGCTATTTCTGTGGTGTTATATACAATTTCCTTGGTAATGAGGGTTTTTTTCATGGTTTAACTTTTGCATCTGCAATTGTTGTGCCCTGAGATGAGTGTAGATGAGACAAGTATCTGAAATATATCTGAATTATTTGACCATTCCACTATTAATGAAAAGATGATAGATATAGATGTCATCCCTAAGGAAACTGACGAAGGAATAGGTTACTTATATTTGGGAAAGAGATGCTTCACCAGGTATCTTGCTAACAATTCTTCTGAGATTTATATAAAAGATTGTACAATCTTTATAACAGGATAATCTTGCTTATAAACCCTAAAAGGTCACAGAAACACAGCAGTGTTTTTAGCCTCGTTCCCACTGAAGATCATATGATAGCAGCAAAATTAAAATGACAGGTCAAGTACTGTCAATAGTTGATAGTATTAGTCTGATACTTTGCGATAGAATTATTCTCATTAATGAATCACGCCCTACAGGGCACTGAGTCACAAAAAGATTTCAAAAAAATCGCATAGTTTTCAGTCAGTATTGCATCACTTAACAGTATCTTTTGGTTTTAGAGTGTATTCATTGTGTACATAGATCTTGCATGCAGTATGCTCTCTGCAGAGAAAATTTACCAAGAAAGCTATTCTGTTCAATAGAATTGTAGGGCTGAACTTCAAAGGAGATAGTTCTTCTGTTTGCTGTAGTTTATATTTAAGTCAACATCAAGAACTACAATATGAACAGCTTCATCACAGGTAAAATGTTGTCATTTTGGCTGTGTTTGACCTCCAAGACTAACCTGCTCAACCCAAGCATTATCCGGATAAATACAGACAAATATACTTACTCAGCCCTTGGAAAGCAAGACTAACAGCATTCATAGTTTCTAACTACTAATAATTCTGAAATCTACTTTTAACAACTTATTTGAAAGTTTACATCTAAAGGTACGTCATCTTGCTATTAGCAAAAAAACAAATTGCAAGAAAATATGTTAGTGGACACATTCAGGGAAGTTCTCTTGCTGTGTCATAATAATAAAATAAATAAATAAAATGAAATTGTTCAAATATTCTTTTTCACATTCAGTTTAGAAAGTGCTTCACACACTTGTGCCAGAAACATAGTCCTGGTAGACTACAATGCGGTTGTGTTTTGTATTAATTCAGGGCTCCTATTTGCCCTCCTCCAAGGAGCTGAACTCTTACGTTGTCCTCTCAAGCCCAGGCTGACAGTCTGGGAGTGGCCTCTCTGGTATTTTGTGTACACCTGTAAGAAAGTTGAGAAAGATGAGTCAGGCTGATCCCACTTGAGCTTTACAGACAGTTAAGGACCTGACCAAGCATCCCAATGGAAGTACAGACAGATGAGCGTACTGTTGTACATGCTTACCAAAATGAGTAAGTGGTTCAGTCAGAAACTAGGAAGCCATGAGAGACACGGAATGTGCACAAGTCAAACTGATAGTCTGTTGTATAGCCTTGAGCATAAACAGGAGATAGATTGTGTTTCTCCTGGCATTGTATTCTCTGGGAGTAGCATAAGTGGCTCTGGTTTTCAGAAGGAGACAGATTTTTTTTCTTTCCACTGCAGCTTCTTCTACTTTTGTTTAAAAATAACTTACAGTTATTTCCAGAAGCAAGAACAGGCTCAGGTTTTCTAAGTTATGTAGTGGTTCACTTAACCAAAACTAAACAAAAAATTCTTATGATGTTGCATCTGTCCTTTTTCTTACAGTGAATAATGAAATTATGTTTAAGTGGCTTAAACTGTTGCAGGGCCTTTAAACGCATGTCTTTCCCCTGTACTTACTACCATTAAGATCAGAATCAGATTATTTTATTTTGCAGAGTTTTAGTTACTTAGAATTACTGTAATTTTCCATTTCAACCCAACTAAACTTTCATTAAAATAGGTAGGAGATTTTTTTTTTTGTTCTTGTTTTTAGTAGGAGTAAAACCGAGTCTTTTTTGTTTCCTGATTTTTTTTCTCTTGACCCTTTTCTTCCCAGTGTCTTACACTCAAGATGCTCATATGCCTTTTTGCTTGCCCACTGTTGTGTGCAGCTAGCTGAATTTGGACACGTAGTGTTAAATCATACTTAAATCATAGTTGGATTAGAAGTTGGTTGACTTTTAAAGAGATGTATTTTAAAAACAGTGACTTCATCATTTCCCTTGACACAATTGCTAACAATGTAATAGCTTAACTACTGATTTTAACTACTCTTTATAACTCCCTGCTGTTTACTTTTTATGTTTTGCTTTTTAAAATATGTAGGTTTTGAAGCATGATTAAAAAATTACAAACTACTTATTCAAAGATTTTGTAAAAAGCAGTTTAAATATTTTAAAGCATATTAGCTTGAATGGTTATAAAAGCATTTTCATAGAAAAAAAAAAAAGTAAATTAGAGCAAATATTTCTAACATGAAATAACCATTAAACAACTCATTCTTCCAAATTTCATTCTACGGCTATACAGCTGAATACTTTTTCATACAGACTGAGTGGCGAATAAAGAGAGTCATAATTTTGTACATTATGACCTGAACTATGTTATCATTATGTTCATTGAATGTTATGTAAAACACACAATGAAGTAGTAATACTGGCAAAATGAAGCTGGCTCCTTTCTCTAGAGACAGGAAGAAAATATACATCAGAACTGAATGAAGATGTAAGCGGCTAGCTGAGCAACTTGCAAAATCCAGTATTTCTATAGTGCTATAAAGTCTACGCGCATGGTCCCAAAAAGAAAAAAAAAAATATAGTAAGAACTAGCCATTTTCTTCAGGTCCTTTCTTCTTTATAGGTACAGGAAGAAATGTTTGTTCAATTGGTTGTTGCTACTGTCCAAGCACAATATCTTATTTTGCCTTGTTAATTACATGAAAGATAATTACTGAAAAAAGCATTTAGATCATGGCTTATAATAATTTATAAGCTCCAAAGAGCTACACTGAACTGTGATATTTTGTACCTCTATAACACCTGTGCAAATGCACTTATATGCTTTCCATTCTTTTTAAATGAAGGTTTGCTTCAGAAGCTGATGTAACAAGATAGGACACTTGGGTGCAGTCATCTAGAACTCTATGGTTTATTAACAAGAGTTTTTTCAACATTTTGATGTTAAGGTAAACCTATAGATCATTTCAGTTCAAACAGGAACAGTAGGAAATTTCTGGCACAGATAATCAAATTTTTCATTAATACCTTGTAATGTTATGTCAAAAAAAAAAAAGCTTTATCTGAGTCCTACTCTAGAGTATTTGCAAACTGTGTCAAAATGAACTATCACATCACCTACAAACATTTTTGTGTATTATCCTGTGTTCATTTTTAGTTTATTTTGATAAATTATTTGCATTATTGGCATGAACTGCTTTGAAGACCATGCATCATTTAACAAATATATATTTACTGTGAGGAAGGCACAAGATTTTTGACCTGAGATACAGTTATAGGAAACATTTACTTGCTGACTTCAGCATTAAAATAAGACTTGCATTCTTTGTGATGATTCAGATGGCCCTCTAGAAACAAGGAACCAATTTGACTGGAAAGGAGAATTTTATGTGTTATTACAATGGGAATCTAACATTTACGCAGGTCCTTATAGCTGGAATGTTATCGGATGGCTATAAGGACATACTGATGATGGATGAAACATAGAAGTGTACAAACATTGTAGTTCTTATCTCTGATGCCGAGAGCAGCCTACTGAATCTAACAGCAAGATCAACTATTCCTAGCACCTGTTTCAAACTCTACGTTTAAACCTAAAAAGAAAAAAAATATCTGTAGTTTAGGACAACAGGCTGTGTAACTCACAGATGGGGGAATGACTCAGTGAGAGTTTTTATACATGTACTTTTGTATATCTGCTTTTCACAGTGCTTGCAACACTTGAGAAATCTCTAGGACACAAAGTATGTCTTGGTCAGCTAATACATGGTCAGTGAAGAGAAAAAAGGACTAGGATATGGTTCAATAAAATATCTGCTGCTGTACACTGAGAAATCTTCTAACATCTTCCTTTTTTTATATACACCAGATAACATGGAAATCAAAAAATGTTTAAATCGTCCTCTCTAAATATTCTCTGGTTATATCAAAGCTCATCTTTGTCACACTGAGGGCAGAACATATTTGAAAGATCTGATACCTTTCACACATATAACGGCCCAGAATAGATTTTGTGGTCTATTCTGCCCTCTTTGTGATACACTTTGCAAGGGTTAGAAAAACAAGCACCAGCTGCTTTCTCAGGAGTGTGAATTAGCTGATAGAACAGTAAAAACACTAACTCCCTTCTCCAACCTTGCAGTGCTACAGCAGTGGGACTGCTATGGGACTTTTGTGGTGAAACATGAAAGTAGTAGGAACAATTTCAATACCACTTCAGCCGTGGCATATTTAGCCTTTGAGTGTCCTAGCTACAGATCATAAATCAAGCCACACCTTACTCACAGAGAGGAAGAAAGGCAGAAATGCTGCACTAAGAAATGAGATGCTGGCTCTGTGGAAGACGACTGTGAAGAGGAGGAGGAGGGTGAGTAAATGTTTCTCGCGTGTAATATATGAGATTTGGCATGTCCACCTTAAGTTAAACCACTTTCATATTGTAGGAAAATACCTCTACCGAAACAAACTCTTCTGAACAAAATTTGCACAGCCAGTCTGAACCCCTGTTCTCTTTCTCTGGGGCTTCTAGCAGGGATATGGTATAGAGAATTTGTGTTCCTCTCCAGAAATGCAGTAGACTATCAGGGAATTACAGCTGAACCTCTGGGTCAGTAAAGGCAACATTTTTCCATCATCTGCTCCTTACAGCAAGTAGCACAGCATAGCTTTCAACCAAAGATAGCACCTCTTTTACTTTCTCCAAAACACAGTGGTGTTGTCCATGTTGTTTATTGGGAACAAGTCTTGGTCTGTGTTATTCTTTGACTACAACTGGAAATTTTCTGTGAAGTTGTCAGATATTATTGGTCAAAACCAAACCCAACCAAATGTTTACAATTTAATGGTACTGTGGAACAGTGCTTAAGCCCATGTTCTGTTTATTAGACTAACACAGACATAACAGGAAGAACTACAATTGCTCAGACTACTCCTAACTGACATAAGAGTTAATTGAATCCAGAGTGGTCATCATATAAGTTTTTAGAATTTGGGTTGTGTAAGACTACGCATAAGAACACCAAAAACTAGTTCAGGCCAAGCTACCACCTGGCCTAGTGTTATATCTTCAACAGCAGTCACAAGAGGACACTTAGAAAAACTTAAAAAAGGCAAGCATATGTGATACTGCTTCCCTCCTCAGTTCCATAGTCCTCTCCCAGCTCCCTACTATTTCCCTCTTGGGGCGTGTCCCCTGAGCCTGATATGATTCATCTATTCAGTAACTTCCAGTTAATCTTTCTTCCAAGTATGTTCCTGTCTCCTCTTTGAACCCATATGAACTTATTCCAATGGTGATGTCTTTTAGACAGGAATCCCACACATCTGTTATTTGCTGAATTTTTTGTGGGCTTTTTATTTGTTTGTTTGAACTTGACACTTACTAGTTTCATTTGATGGTCCCTGGATCCTGTACTGGGAGGATTTGTACACCTCAATGTCTGCACTGAAATGCATTGACATTCATCATCTGAATGTATGAATTACTCAGAACTTCAGCCAATGCAACCTTTTTCATTGGTTACTGATACGATTTTACACTTGCATGTGCATACCAATGTGAACATTAAAATAGGACTGATAAGTCTTTCCTTAAAAGTACTGTTTTGTTTTGTTTTGTTTTGTTTTTTTTCCTTTAACTAAAAGGGGAATTTAGGAAGTTTACTTCAGCTGCAAAGATCTTCATTATAGATCTATATAAATTACGTGTGTACAGTGTGGAACCACCCTATCTGACCAAATTAACATTCCGTCGGAGTAATCGTTAGCTTCATTACCACCAGTCTCTGAAGACATTTACATGAAGGAGTGTCAGCAGTGAAATTGCCAGTTACAACTGATATTTTCTAGATTCTGAACATGTCCTGTCTTTTTAGCCATAAGATATTTAGAAATGGGCGATTAAGGATAAGTGTATAGTTAGGTCTTTCAGATACACCTTTGTAGCTTCTTGTTTGCTAAGGCCCTAGGTTTTCCTGAGTAGAATGTGTTCTTCGATTTTGGGATATACTTGTCTTCTAATAAGCTTGACCAAACACTTTTGATCCTCTTTACACTTTTCACCCCCACAATCTCACATAAAGCCAGGATTTGTTGTAAAATAATGTATTTCTGTTGCTTGCGCTGATAGTTTCAGCTGGATTGGTAGTTTTTCCATATTCCTAATTTCATGTATTATAACATTAAAGAATATTCCATGCTTATCCTATGTTCAGTTTGTGATTTTATAAACCTCTTTCAGGTGACAGAACATGTACTGCATACTGTATTTGAGATGTAGCTCTTTCATGCGTTTGTACATTAAAAATCAGTCAAAAAGAAAATAGCACAAAAAATAATCTAGTTTAGATTTCCATTAAAAATGTTCATAGATTTCTTTATAAATAATTGTTTATTTAATTTTATTATTTCAAGATTATATGTATTAGTTTTTCAGTATGTTTTCATCAACAATAAACGATAGTATTTTTTAGGGCATTCTGCAACCATTCACAGCCAGCTCTTGCAACTGAATGCCTGTGTGTGTATCAGGAAACTAGACAGCAATGTGATTGGAGTGCTTAGAAGACTGAAAAATCAGGTCGATCTCAAACTGTTAAAACAACACTTTACTAGACTGACAGTAATTAACATCACACACTGACAATAATTAGTTATTACACATTGTTAATCATTATCACTGCATACTGAAAGCAATCCTCCCTTAACAATTGTATCCTACACCAGCTGTGAACATGCGACATCACAGAGCTGATGCCGCGTAGTCAGCACTAATGACTGCAGTCTGTAATGTTCTTATTCACTGAGCTGAACACGTGCTCCTTGTGAGGTCCTCTCCCTCCTTCCACCTCCCCATCCCCTAATTAAGGGTTTGGTCCTTTTATAAGAAGGGTGAGTCTCTAGGCAGTCTGCAGCTCTTGGCCTTCACCCTAGGGCTACATAATGCAGTGATGCCGGGAGGAGTGTCCCTTTCCCAAGTTGCAGCAGGTGCCTCGTCCTCTTGTGTGGCTCTCCCCATCCCTCTCCCCCCTCCCACCCCTCCTCGTTTGGCTGCTTCTAATTTTCTTAAAACAAAACCAGTCTTCATCCAGCTCTTGAGTATGCATGCAAAACCTCAGGAGGTCTTCAGTCCAACCTCCTTCTCAAAGAAGGTTGAGCTCTGAGTTCATGCCAGGTTGCTCAGAGCTGTGTCCAGGCACAACTTGAAAGCCTCTAAGGGTTGATACAGTACAACCTCCTTGGGCCATCTGCACCACTGCTCAACCAAGGGGAAAAACGCTTAACCAGCACGGAGTTGGTTAGGTTCCCAGGGCCTCTCTCCTTTCAGCCTCTGCTCATATTTTCAAGACCATGCGTAAAACGCACATCGTAACAAGCGCTGCTTGCTGCCAAGCTCACACAGCCGGTTCCCATAACAAATTGGTAACAAAAGGCCACAGCTGGGGCCTTGCCCAGTCAGCATAAGGCGCAGTTAGTACAAGGCCTGTGGCTTGTCACTAGCAATGGAAGTAGTATTTTTCGGGCCACTGGGTACAGAAAAGCTTCTCCAGTTACGCAATGTCAGTGTGCTAATGTTTAGGTTTAAAACAAGCTGAACATAGTTAAAATCTGCTTAGTCTGCTTCATCTTTTATGGGTAAACCAGGCCTCCGTATTTGGTTACATAAATTTATTTATTATTATCCTGAACCATTTTGTATCGTTGCTAACTTTTGTCATCTATGTACTTCATTTTCAAAGTAATTTGAAAATATATGGCACAGTACAAGCATCAGTACAGAACCCTATGGGATGAAGTCACTGGTGGCATCCTATTGAAAGCAGCATTACAATCCTTACTTACCTATAACCTCATATTAAATTAGTTTCTTTAGACTTCATAGGAAGTTTTTTCTATAAGTCTAAGCATATTGTAGGAACCTGATGACAGTTGTTTGTATGCTTATCAATTACTTCAAAGAACTCAAGTTTGTTATGCTTCAAACAGCTATCTTTGAAAGTGCAGGTAGTGTTGTTTCCTGTTACATGTTTCTCCAAATATCTAACAATTTTACTCCTTTAATAATTATTGTTTCTGCCAATTTTGCACCTGGTATGGAAGGACTTCTTTTTCCTAAGAATTTCTTTAGTATCTTGCTTGTTGGTGTTGGCTCTTATAGTCATTCTTAAAGACTTTTTAAATAGCATTTATTAGGTCCATGACTCCAGTATGTTTTCTTAAACAAAATCATCACATCCCCATGCTATGATTTGCCTTGGTCCTTAATCCTTTTCAACGAGCTTTCTCATTTTTAAGTACTTCCCTTATTTGGAAATTAAATGTTACTGTGTACGCACAACTACACTTGCTTCTTTTTTTGCCTTTGGTGGTCACATTTCTCACATATTTAGGTTAAATTAATATACACTGTGGCTAGGTATGCTCACAGCATTATGAAATATTTATATACCTACATACTGTTGATGCAACAAGGGAAATTCTGATTAGATATTAGGAAAACTTTATTCACTCTGAGGATACTTAAGCATTGGCACAAGCTGCCTAAAGAGATAGTGCAGTCTGTGTCATAGGAAATATTCAAAACTGACTGGATGCAGCCCTGACCAACCTTCATTAACTGGACCTGCTTTTTACATCGACTTGGAAATAGTTGACCTTTATGGGTCCCTTCCAATCTAAACAATTCTATGGTCACCATCTGCCTGAAAAACTTTTATTTACCTCACTACTTTCCTTTACCCCTGCCTTGACTGTCTCTTGCCCTAAGGTTTCCCTTCTCTTCAGTGATAAACACGGTTACGCTATTGGAAATGGAAAAGCATCTGTAATGTATCAGCTGTTCTATAGCTGGAGTTTATTCTTATTTCCAGATTTCAGTTTTCCAGAAACACCCACTTTTTCTGTACTCTAAAAGGAGTAATTTCTCATTGCATAGCACAGTTAGTCATGATTTTAAAAACATAGTACCGTATGGAAAAAAAAAAACAAAAACGTTGCTCTATTATTATGTACTATTATAAACTTCAGTGGGAGTTTGGGTTGCATGTGAAATGTAGAATCAGACCTTTTGTGTCGTATTTGATGATAATGTTAATATGCACCTCTAGTTTGATGGCGTGCACTCACATTGTAGCAGCAAACAAAAAGCAACTTAATGTTATTTTAAGAGAAAACTGCTTTCTTTTCAGAGTGGAATGATTAGATAGTGGAGCTTGTATTGCAGATGCAAATTGTAGTCTATTGAAGTAAAGTAGTTTTTCTTTCTTGCCATGGTACTTATATTTGTTTATCAAACAATATGGTAAGTTGATTTAACAGACTACAAAAGATCTAAAATATAAGACAAATATAACAAACCCAGTATTGTTAAAACACTTTCTACTATACAGATTTGTGTGTGTGCAGCAAAGCTGTTTTCATTGCAATTCCTTGATTCAAGATGTCACCAAGTATGCTGTTCTAAGATTATGAAACAATATGCTCTAGTTTAACAGAATAAAAATCAACACAAGATTGTCAATATCACAGCAGAGTTTTTCAAGCCTTACATTCTGTGTTAATAATACACAAACTAAGGAATTTGATGGTGAAGAAACAACACTAGTCATCCCAAAACAGGTAATTATGAGAAACAAATCTTTTGTTGGTTAGATCTGTTATATAGCTTCAGCTATTTTTATCTGGCTTTTTTCCACATATTTACTTATTTGAACTTTTCTCCATTAGAATTCATCAGGAAATTAAATTATATGACAAAGGCTGAATCATGTTCATTGGGCTAAAAGAGATTTTCCAGCTACATATTTGTTTAAGATTGATGTTTTTCTCTGCATTAAGTGTTGCATTTTTTTTTAAAAACACCAAGGGAATTTTTACCCATTAAAAATGTTTGCTACTAACTTGGAGTTTGAGAGTTTGATTTTTTTTTTTTCTGACAGCCGTTTTGTTTTGTTTTGTTTTGTTTTTTGTTTGTTTGTTTGTTTGTTTTAAGAATGCTGTGTTTTCTAATTTAGGTCTACTTAAAATCTTAGTTAAAATACTTACTGAAGTCTCTGTCTAGACCTGAGAATTTGTCCCGTTCAAGGATTGATGCTCCTGCTCATTTCTGATTATTCAGAAGCAGATCACAGTGAGGAGATGAAGGGGAGAAAAGCTGTGCAATCAGATACTGGAATTTGGCAGCAGAGACATTGCTCTGTGTTCCACCAGTTACATGGGGCAGAATTAATCTCACCTAATTTTGTAAGGCAATATTGAATCATGAACAATTTATGGAAATAAATTAAAACATTTAGAATGCAAATTTTCTTAACAAACAAACACCTACTTCCAGACAAACTGAACTGAGCCTAGAAGTGAATATAAAGGAAACCTAAGGTGATTAGCTCAACCATGGATATGAACACTACAGCCATATACATTCAGATGCATTTCATCATGTTAACAATTATTTTTCTAAATATTCGTGGTGGGTTGACCTAGGCCAACTGCCAGCTGCCCACCCAGCTGCCCTCTCATTATCCCTCTTCAACGGGAGAGAAGGAAGATAATAAAATGAAAAATACCTTTTAAGATGTGTCCTGGTTTGACCATGACACGACGAAAACAGGGACATCTCATGTATAGGTTGGATTTTCAGTTACTATTTCCAGTGCTATGTTTCTCCTGGGTCTTCACCCTCTCCCCTCCGCTAATTATCTCACTCTATATTTGTGTAGTTCCTTTTCTGATTTATTACATTTTTATCTTTCAGATTTTTCGTCTAATCAACTTTGGAAGAAGATAAAAAGAAAAGCTGCACCAGACGTATAAGCTTGTATGTGTCTATCAATAAAAGAAACTGAGATCCCGAGTTTCTTTCATCTCTTAGCATGATGTTGGTTACTAATTTTACTGAAATATAACACAAGAATTCAAGTGGGGTTTTTCATAAAAAAGGAGAGGCAGTCACAATTTTTTTAACTCTGATACAGAATCTTTCATTTTCTTTGATCTGTGAATCTATATTGCTACCCATCTGAATATCGTGATTCAGAAAACACAGACGTTAATGTCAGTAATGAAGTTCCAGGTGATCTAAGGAATGTCTCTCTTTCTCCCAAGTGCCTTTTTTTTTTTTTTAAGAAGAGTTCTTGTTCTGAACGTTTGGATTCTTTCATGCTGTTCAATTTTATTTTCTTAGGGAACAGCAGCATATGTGACAAAGCATTAATATGAATTTAATGTTTCTGGTTATAGAATAACACATCCAGAACAGCATTTCAGTGGGAGATCAGATAAAATTCGCTCTTTGCAGGAAATGTCTTCTTTTTGTTGAAAAAACAAATCAACCTTTCCACCACATCCAATTATCCTTTTGTTTCCTGATGTAGACAATGTTATGTGGATTAAGGCTTGTAAAAGAAATTCAAGGATGAAGGTATTACAGAAACTATAATCAGAATGAGTTACTGTGTATTGTTCCATGTCAGTGTATCATAGTTTATACCACTTCTAGGCTACCTTTGATGAGCTTTCTGAATTTTTTTTTTAAAGTCAGCTTGCATTAAAAAGTATAAGTTGTCTTACCATTGTGTTCCAGTTTGAATTGAGTATGGTTTGTTAGTATTAACATCACATTTTAGTGTAATGATCAGCTGCTAATGTGATGTGCTATGTTTTTTCTAGCTGTTCACTTAGTAAAAGAAAAGAAAAGATTGTTTCCACTCTGAATAACAGTTTTCTTAACAGCTGTCTTTTTTTCGGTTATAGATCCATTTGCCTATTCTTTCTTTAAAAATAAATGGCTGAAAATAACAATGCAAATCATACAGTGAACTACATAAATTTGGGGTAGAGTATAGGACCAGATATTTGCTTTTTCTATGTAGTAATAAGGCAATAGGAGAGAAAGAAATTTCATAAAACAAACTTGTAGCTCAGAACACCATTTTAGTTTTTCTGGGAATTTTATCAGTGTTTCTAATCCTTTATACGCCTAACAGGCTTTAGGTTGTGCATTTATGCCATCTGAATACCTTAAGCTACTAACGCTCTGCTGTTCCTTGTGCCAACAATTTCCTCTTTTTATCTAAGCTGGGCAATTCAGGGAATACTTTGCCACCATATCATTGAAGATTTACATGGTATAGCAAGTGTCAACTTTATCCAAACTTCCTGAAAGGCATGACCAAATTAGCTGATATTTTACCTAACACAAAGCACTGAGTTCCATATTAAGATGCTATTCACACAGAAAGAGGAAGATTTGGTCTCTAAGTATCTCTCTTAGGATATTAAAAACTTCATCTTTTATCTCCAAGCAGTGCAGAGACAGGAGGAAAACTATTGTTTGCCTTTTTCATCTATCAAGGAGTTACTCAAGTCCAGAGATCAAGTTAACACCCACAAATCTTGTTTTTGTACTTTGTCACATGAGTCTTAGTTGCAAAGTTCAAAATCAAGCCTTAAAATGGGGACCAAAAAGTTGTACCTTCCTTGTTCACTTGCACCAACAAACTGCATTCTTTACCTATATTAGTGTAGCTTCACCCAAAGGGATGAGTGCACAACTAAATTTGATTGCAGTAGTCATTGTAGTAGTATGCTGAGAGGAGGTATCTGTGGACCAAAACGCAAGGAAAACACAAGTTGCATTGTCAGGGTGGATTTGCACTATCTGTATTTTTGGTGTTGGGTTCTGAAGCGAGGTGATCCTCCATAACCAAAGGACAACTGCAGGCATCCACCTTCAAATGCTGTTTCAGTCTGTGAATACTAATCTTACATTAGTACCTGTACAGAGGAGAATAGCAGAGTTGTATATGAACTTCCATTATTTGGCATTTCCTGTTGGTTAAGGCACTGAATTATTTGGCAATGATTATCATAATTAATGCTCCAAAAAACTAGTTCTTCCCATTCAGTATCTAGAGAATTTGGGCTTATAAACTGACTTTAGAAATTTCATTTCCCAAGTACGCTTTAAAAGTTAGGCATGTCTTCATTTCTTTAAACGGCTTTTTCTACAGCAAAAATGCCATTCCTGCAATATATTTCCTTATTATTTCTTTGATCACTTATGCTCTCAGCTTTGACTTTGTTAACAAATAGCAGGTCTTGAAGCTTTTACTGCACCATGATACTGTCGGACTGGAAAGAATTGTGTGTAAAGCAGTACATTTACCTTTATTTAATAGTGGTTGTACACTATTTTTTATTTTCCACTTCATTTTTTTGTAGTTATGTGAAAGCATAGTGGGAAATTCAGGTGTGTCATCTTGCATGCAGCAGTTCAGAAGGTAAGATTTGGGTCTTAATATGAATTAATATGAATTACCCATGGAGAAGTTACTGAAAGACATGCTGGAAAAGATGATCTCAAAATATTTAGTGGGAAAGAATGATGACAGAAATGAAAATCCCAAAGAAAAACCTGAACTGAAACAAAAAAAATAAGGCTTCGTTGTATGATATATCTCTAGACAGTTGAAGAATATACAGCTCTTTAGTTTCATATAAGAACACAGTATCACGAATCTAAAATTGAGCAGCATGAAGCATTGTACTGGGTTTCAGTGGCAAGGTTTTTAGCATAAACTAAAAAAAAATAAAATCAAAACTAATAGTGTTATTGTCTTACATGTGGGAATCTGGAATCATAGCAGTATTTTATTTATAATATCTGTATTTATTTCCCTTCAGCATTTTTTTCTGATTTGGTTCTGTTCAAGAACATCTGTCTCAGATCCATTTCAATAAAATAAAATAATGCCTTTGATTTATGTTCAGGTTCAGTTCCTATTAAGAACCACACATCAGGCTTGGTTTTGGATAGTTCTTAACATACCCCAAAGAGATTACTACTGAAATAAAAGACAGATGAATATGAAGAGACAGTGAAGCAATAAGGATGTTCATAATGAAAAATAACTCCTAAATATTTTGATATGTTAAGACTGACAGTGACTAAAATCAGATACCACAGCAGATGGGAAAGAAGTCTTGCAATAGGCGCAGTGAGTTCAGCTTTAGCCATTAAAAACAGTTGACCAGGATCAATCCTTGGTCGTGAAACGAGGCATTACAGGTTGGTTTGCATCCTGGCTGCTTGGTACTGGTTGCATCAGGATGAAAACAGTACATTTCACAATGAGTGTGATCCAATGGGAGTGCTGTGCTGCACTCCTCCAAAGTGTATGTTCTTACCTGATTTTGGGAGGCAGAGATTCAGTTTGGGGTTGTAGGAAAAGGGGCAGAGGGAGCAAAACTTCAGGTACTCTCATGGTTTTGCTGTCCTTTATGAGTGGTCCCTTGAGATAACTGTCTGTAGAATGAATTGGGAGGACCTAAACTCACTGGGAGCGGACTGACGGTTGCGCTGGGTAGCCAATTGAGAGTCCAAACTCTTAGCTCTCTTTTTTTTAAGCACCATAGACATACTTATGATGTTTATTTACTTGCATCCTTATGAAATGCGGTGGGTTAACCTGAGCCACCTGCCAGACCTCCACCCTGCCACTGTCTCACTCCCCCTCCTCAACAGGGCAGGGCAGAAAACAAGATGAAAAAGCTCATGGGTTGACATAAAGACAGAGAGATCACTTAACAGTTACAGTCCTGGGCAAAACAGTCTCAACCTGGGGAAAATCTGTTTAGTTTACAACCAGTTAAAATAAAGTTGGATGGTGAGAAACAAAGGCAAAAACTACAACACCTTCCCTCAATCCCTCTTCTTTCCAGGCTCAACTTCATTCCTTCATTCCCAACCCCTCTACCTCCTTCCCCTATCCATGAGCAGCGCAGAGGGGATGGGGAATGGGAGTTGTGGTCAGTCCCTAAAAGCTCCTCTCTGCTGCTCTCTCCTCCTCACACTTTTCCCTTACTCCAGTGCATGGGCTGCAGTCCTTCAGGATAAACCTGCTCCAGAGTGGGCTCCTCACCATGGGACATGTTTTCTGCCAAAAGAACCTGTTCCAGCACAGGCTCTTCCTGGGCTGCCGCTTCCTTCAGGAAATATCCACCTGTTCTGGTGTGGTTTTCTTCACAGATTGCAGGGAAATACTTCTTCCACCATGGTCTTTCCCACAGGTTGCAGGGGAATCTATGCTCTGGTGCCTGGACCACCTCCTCCCTCTCCCTTTTCCTGACCTTGGTGTCTGCAAAGCTGTTATGCATAATGAAGACTAACCCTGATGAAGAAAATCTGAAAGATGGCAACTTCTGAATTAATAAGAGAGTTCAATTATTGTAACATAATAAGGTGGTGTGATGAACTGTCACTAGTCCTCTGGCTATGGCTGAAAAAAGATGGTTTCTGTTGCATACTTTCTAATTGAAAAGGTGCTAAACTGGTGTCTTGAAAGAAAATTGCTTATATTTACATATATTTGTATTAAAACAAGTTTGAATATTGTTCTTTTTTGAGTGAGGCGTAATTCAAAGTTTGTCATTTGATGAATAATTTAAAAATATGGGTTTTTTCACTCTAGAAATGAACCAGTTTAGGCTAACAGAATAGAATTATTTAATTAAGTTCAGACAATTGTCCATGTGATTTATAGTGCATACTTGGCTTTTCCTATAGTATATCACTACAACATTGCAATGTTTCACCTTCATCAGTTTTAAGGTCCTATAAAGGCTTTTTATTTTTTTTTTTTTCAGGAAATTTGCCAAAAAATCAATATGAAAAACTGACATTTTTTTTCAATGTGTTGAATTATAAATAGAAAACCACAAACTGTAATCAAGACTCAGTTTCCTGTATTTATAATTTAATTCAAGCAAATTAGCTGTCCAGAATATAATACATACTTATTAGTTTGGGGGAAGACGGCTGTTGACAAAAGCTTTAGTTTTCTTTGCTTTTATGTTTGTTTTTCCCAGATTTTCTTTCTTCGTGTGATTCAAATAGTATTTTCAGTTGTACTTCAAAGATTATTTAAAACAGACTTTCATTCTCAAAAGAATGAAGTTACATAGGTATTAGCTAATAGCTTTTCAGAGCTTTACAAAACTACTTTATTCTTTCTCTAGAATAATTTTGTTGTTGTTTTAACACTTTTAAATGCTTTTTAATACCATCACATAATGTTTACAGTTATCTTAGGACATGAACCACGCTCCAAAATGACTTTCTAGATTATCTTTTCAGTAGTAATCCAAGTTGAGAAGAAGGAGCATTTTAAAACATGCTAAGCGTGGCCATCTCACCATACTTTGATTCAGAGCTGCTTGTTTTTAGAATAAGCCACTTTATCACTCCCTCTCTGGACCAGGGAGAAAAATTACAACTAAAGGTTCATGGGTCGAGGTAAGGACAGGGAGATCAGTCACTAGTTACTGTCATGGGCAAAACAGACTCAACTTGGGGAAATTACTTTATTACTATTATTATTATAATATTATTATTTATTACCAATCAAATCAGAGTAGGATAATGACAAATAAAACCAAATCTTAAAACACCTTCCCCTCACCCCTCCCTTCTTCTTCAGCTCAACTTCACTCCCGATTTCTGTTTTCTCCCCCTCCCTGAGCAGTGCAGGAGAATGGAGAATGAGGGTTGCAGTCAGTTCGTCACATGTTGTCTCTGCCATTCCTTCCTCCTCAGGGGATGGACTCCTCACATTCTTCCCCTGCTCCAGCGTGTGGTACTTCCCACAGGAGACAGTCCTCCATGGACTTCTCCAATGTGAGTCCTTCCCACGGGCTACAGTTCTTCATGAACTGCTCCAGCATTTCCACAGTCCTTCAGGAACAGACTGCTCCAGTATGGGTCCTCCAAAGGTTCACAGGTCCTGTCAGGAGCTTGCTCCAGCACGGGCTCTCCATGGGGGACACAGCCTCCTTTTGGTGCATCCAGCTGCTCCGGCATGGGGGTCCTCCATGGGCTGCAGGTGGATATCTCCTTCACTGTGGACCTCCATGGGCTGCAGGGGGACAGCCTGTGTCACTGCGGTCTTCATCACAGGTTGCAGGGGAATCTCTGCTCTGGCACCTGGAACACCTCTTCCCCCTCCTTCACTGACCTTGGTGTCTGCATAGCTGTTTCTCTCACATATTCTCTCTCCTCTCTTCTGGCTGCTGTTGCACAGCAGGTTTTTTCTCCCTTCTTAAATATGTTATCACAGAGGTGTTACCACTGTCACTGATTGTCTCCACTTTGGCAGTGGCATGGCCATCTTGGAGCCGTCTGGCATTGGCTCTATCTGACGTAAGGGAAGCTTCTAGCAGCTTCTCACAGAAGCCACCTCTGTAGCCTGCCCCC
>VYXH01010981.1:0-11373 GCA_013397275.1 Burhinus bistriatus | reverse complement strand
CCCCCCCAAACCTTGCCATGTAAATCCAAAACAGTGGGGACATCTCCTGAACGCTCAAGAGGGGTGATTGACAAGTCAAAACAAAACAAGTAGTATTTGGAGAAGAGGAGACCCCTGGTTTAGGGGAGGGGGGCAATGGCATAAAAACATCTGGCATAAGAGAGAAAAATTGGAGAGAAGAAACAATTCCATTTCAGTTGTAACTTCTCTCGCTGAAAATCCCTCAAGCTTGGTCTACTTGACCTTCACAATAGAGAACCATCAAAGGCAGCAACCATCAGCAATAACTGCATGGCATCAGCTCCATGGTAGTGCCTATCCACAGCTGATGCTGTGATTTAAATTGGTAGTTCTGTACATGTAGTGATGATGATGAATCCTGTGCAACAACTGATGATTATGAATAAGTGTGTTGCAAATGACCAAATTCATTGAAGTTTAATTTCACAGTTAAAAATTGGTCTGATTTGTCAGTTTTCTAAGCTCTCCCACCACAATGCTTTCTAATTCCCTACTTGATAATTAATGCTATGTTATACTCCTTAATGTAACAGTAGTATCAAGATCTAAAAATAAATTTAGTAGTCCAACAAATTAAGTAACTCAAAGAAGAAACAACAGCTACCTATTACTTTATTAGTAACTTAAAAAAATCTTCTAAAGACTGAGAAATTTAAAGTTCTGTCAGTGGAAAACAATTCATTGAGCTTTTGCATGTGAAAAATTCCTTTAGATTTTTGTTTAGATTTTGTAATCTGAGATGGTTTAGACTTGCCTTTTTTAATACAACATAAAAACTAGTTTTCTAATACTTCTTACTTACTCATGTGTTTCTTCATTTTTCATTTCTCTCTCTTTCCTTTTTTTTCTTTTTGGAACTTCTAACTGAAGTTTCTGGAGATTAACTTTCATGAAAGTTAACAATTTGGTATTTGAGCTATTTGAAAAATAATATAATATTGAAAATATCATCCAAAGCTAAATCATGATTATTCCATATACTTGGAACTACATCGTATGGGAGTCATATGCTGTTCTCATCACTTGATTATGAAAACACATTCTGTACTATGTAAAGCAGTAAATCCCACATCTCTTAGACAGGGTTCGTTCTTTTATGTAATCGCACTGGAAAATAATTGATAGAATGATAGGGGGGTTGTTTGTTTCTTTGTTTTTTCCCAAGCATTAGAATTGAGACCACGGCTATTGTTATTGATCATTTCTCCCCTAGAAAGTTAAAGAAAAAAAAAAAAAAAACTAGATCAGACCTATGCACTTTTAGGACAGGAATTTTTTTTCTGAATTTTTCTTCCCTTCATTCCTGCTAAAATACTATCTAAACATGAGTATTTTTAGTGGTTAAAGGTCAAATCCTTCTTTCATATAGGCAGTACAGCTCTCATGGACGTGTTACTGTTCCTGCTCTTCCAGTGAAAGTCAGATTACTACATGCAACTTTCCTCAGTCCCATTTTCTTAATAGTTTATGTTCAATCAGTTTATGTGATTATTTATTCATACGGTCCCAAGGTAAAGAGTCATCATCTACTAAATTCTTCAGCTCTTCTTTTTGCATAGCAATTAAAGCAGATGAGGTTTTTCATTTAAAATGTATGGAATGTGTAATGTTCAGTGACACATCAACTAAAATTCTCACTGAGATTTTTTTGAAAACCTTGTTTTTTGAATTCCTGTTATTTAGTGTTTATGTTTCAGTTGATGTAAAACCAAGTTTTATCTAGATAGACTAAGATATTTATTGATTTGAAAGTGTCAGCATTTTGTATATTGGCTCCTGTATTCTCCTGACTTAAAAGTTTATTTGACATGTCCTACTTTATATTATGTCTTCAGCATCATGTACAGTTGGGGAGAGTATTTATGCATGAAAGGGTAGTCAGAATAGAAGTAACTTAATAATTTTTTATTTGTGGTATTTCTTGTTGGTTTATATACGAAAATGAAGCATTAATTAGTCTTGTGTGGTTAATGGAGACATTTGGATCTAGGAAAAAAAGCTACTTGCTTTCCTTAATTTGTTTCTAAAAATGAAAGGCACTTTTCAACCCTTGAAGCCCCAGGTCAAATGGGGACAATTCCAACTGTACTGTGGAAAAGACAAATGCATGGAAATAGCGACATTACCCTGTCGTGTAACCAGAAGGTTTGTGCTGTAGAGGGAAAGCTGACCTGAACACTCTTCTTAGCCCCATGCTCCATTTGCCAGATTAGGCTGTTGTAGGGCTTTCCAAGGAAACGGAAGGGAAAAGAAGAAAAGGGAAGGGAATTATTAATAAAAGTGTCATTATTAACTTTTGAATTATTTTCTTTCTTGTCTATAACCTTACTAACTTGCACTGTTAAAAATAATTTTTTTTCTTAATTCCACATCAAAATTTGTAATGCTTTGGATTAAAACTCTATTGTACAAAAAGCTCTTTCTGACTTTTCCCTTTTCTGTTCTCGCATTTCTCCTCCTCTTATACTGGGAAAACTGTTTGTGGAATGTGCAGTGAACCAAGTTTTGGATTGAATATAAAATAATAATTTATTTTCTTTTGTTTGTTTATTTTTCAGCTAGACTTAATTCCTGCTCTGGTTCAACATGCAGCTTTACAAGCACCTATACAGGTCTATTGGTGTAGGCAGCAGAAGGATAAAAAAGAGAGATAGGAAGGGGAGAGAACCAGGAACTGTTTTGTTGTTTCTGGTTTACATGTATGATAAACTCCAGTTTAGAGTACGGAAAAGCAGTACAATTGTATTCCCAAAGCATTTCAGTAGCCTTTTTCAGATGGAGAATATATTAATAGTGATTCCGTGTGTTAACTGGTGCCATATAGAAATACTCTTTGTATTGTTGTCTTGAGCCTACAAATATACAATGCAGATCTAGAGTATTTGCTAACCATCTTGTGCAACCCTTTCTGTTATCTTATCACATTCTAATTTGAAACCTGCTAGGTTTCTTCTACTTTCTTCTTCTATAAATTCTTCTTTGGGGCTCAATAACTTTCTTTCAATGTCTTATCAAAATGTATTCATGGTGAAATTGTATTCACTTGTTCTTGCGTCAGTGTTTAGTAGCGTAAAGTACTCTTCTTTTTCTGTGACATTCCCTTTGTGATACATTTTCAGAGCAATTCACTCTTAACCTTACCTTTTTTTCCACTTTTTTTTTTCTTTAAAGTAGAATAAGCTAGACAAGCTCTAAAGTATCCTGAAATAAAGCAGGTTATCCGTGCTACTCATGAGTCTCTGCATGAGTCTGAGTTCATCTTCCTTGAACAGGGATCACCAAAACAGTACACAGGACTTCAGTTTGAACAGGATCTCATACAATGGCAGTCTGATGTATTCCTGCTGGACATACCCTTCATGATGCTTTCTGATGTTCTGTCACCCAGTTTTGTGCCATCTATAAAATTCATTAGCTTAGTCTTGCTTTTCATGTCAATATTAAAAAAGACTAGTCTCAAAATCAATCCTTTAATCATACTACTAGAAAATTCCTCAAGATTTATTGTTCCTCTTTTTGGAGATATTTACTGTTGACTCTTCTCTAGCCTGGTCTTGGACATCACAACTTTTAGCACTTTATAACTGTTATTTGTTAATCCATAAATGCTTAAAGAAAAAAACCAAACACATCAATCACCAAACTACTACTAAGCTGTCACTTCAGACTAATAAATATATCTATACATATGGAAGACAGAAATGCTGAAATCAATACAGTCATGGTTCTTCAAATGCAAATTTATCTTACAAGATGTAATTTTACTCATGTTAACGCAAGTGCCAAGTGTAATCTGATTTAACAAAAGTACAGTTGTCTGTATTATCTTTGTGTGTGTGTGTAAAATGAGTTAATGCCAACATTCTGATGACATTTGGAGGACATGAACTTGCTTAGTCTTTAGCAGGCAGAATGTAATAACTGGTTGTGTTATGCATGCCGAGTGCCTTGTTCTTCCTAAATTGAATGACATGTATATCACACAAAATTGTTTGGAGTCAAGGGGGAGTTGCAGCTGGGAAAGGCTCTGACACAAACAAGGAAGATTACAGTTATTTTACACCAACAGCAGAAACTGCAGACCTCAGTGGATGGAACGTCTCTCTTCGATTTGCAAACAAAATAAGTGAGCCTAATAAGATGTTGACTGTTTCAACTGTGAAATAGATCCAGCAAGGAGTATTTTTTTTCTTGATGGACCCCAGGTAATTCTCAATGGTACAGAATATTACTTCAGAGAAAATTCTGAATAACAAATTTTATGTATGTTTTATCAAGACAATAGCTCTACAACACATTGTAACTGAGCCATAATTACCTTCTAGTTCCTGACGGGACACAAAGATGCAGCAGTATCTCACTAAAAGCTTGTGCCAATACACTGCTTACTTTCTCCCATATTGCCATTTTGTTATTCTGATAACTGATTAACTTCTTTCCATAATTCTCTCTCTCAGAATTTCCCAGTTTCCCCAGCTCTGCCCATTTTTCTTCCTCACCTACTCAAGGGGCCATGTGCTGCCACAAAGTCAGGAAGTGAATTGTGTGACCCGCTCATTTTCTTGAATATAAGAAGAGCCTGTGATATGAGAGAAAGTCACATTCTCGGACTGAAATTCTACATAAGACTCCAAGAGACATCAAAATTATTATTCCTGATACCACTATAGAGGACCCAGTTGATGGTCTGTTCTGCCCTCTTTACAGCTGCCCTCATCAGTGGCTTCCTTCAAGTGGCTGTCAGGGCCCTGAGTGCACTAATAGGCCTTAATGGCCCTGATTAGCCTCCCTCAAGACCACCTGGCCTCTGGGGTTCCCCAGAGGTGGCTTTGGCCCTTCCTCTTCTTAAGCCCACGCAGCTCCTGTGGCTCCTTGTGCTTGCTCCATAGGGAGCCATCAGCTGGTATTGCACCCTGGCAGTGAGATACCCGTTGGTTAATGCAGTGCTGCTCAGTCCACCTCTTCCAGCATAGACCAAGTAAGCTGTCTGTCAAGCTGTGCAACTGGCTGTTATGTCTGTACCTCAAAAAAAGTTTCAAAGGAAGAGACAATGAGCGTGTGAGCTAAAGAAAACAATGAGAATAATCAGAGATATGAAAAACATCATTAGTGAGAAAAGGTTAAAGAAACTAGCTTGCCTACTCTAAGAAAGAGAAGAACAAGGGAAAACATGATTAAAGTTTTCAACTAATTTTTAAGAAAAAGTTATTGTTTGAAGAGATATCATGACCACATTGTACCTTGCCTGTGTTTTGAAATAAAACAGAGTCCTGCCATTTTTAGTATAAAATAGTCAGCAGTCTATAATCAGGAAAATATTCTAGTATGTCAGTCTTGGAGCAACACCAATCTGAAGCAGTATCTAAAGTGTCTGCATGAGGTAGAATTTCTACCATCTCAGTGTGCCTAGTTGTGTTACTGGTTACGCCTTAAGTTTCCTAAGTCACCCTACATAATGAATAAGTTGTTAAGACCTTTAATACTCCATTATTTAGTGCCTAGAAAATGATGTTGCTGAGTTCTAAGTCTGTGTCTTCTGAAATAAAACCCAGCCGCAGAGTCCGTGTGGAAATGGTGGTGTACTTCATTAAATGTCCCTTCAGCACCCAGGGGAAGGTGGGACTATGGTAGTCCCTAAAGGTCCTTGTTGGTGCATACCCCATCTTGCTCTCTGTTCATTTATCCTAGGTTCACTGGGACATGGAGCAAGAAAGAGGGATGGTGAAGGGTGGACATGTAGTATCTTCATTATCATGTATTCTGAAGCAGCTTGGATGAGCTCTTCATTCCCACAATTCACACATAATCAAAGTCATCTTCTAGGTGCAGCCTAAGCTTCTGAGGTCTCTACATATACATAGAGTAAATATAGCATGCCCAGTGGAAGTGTGTGTTCCTCCTCCCCTGCAACCTGTGTCCCAAGAGTCCTAATTCTTTTCCATTAGACTTTCAGCTCAAGGAGAAAAGCAAGTTAATCTTAATGAAAAAACAATTTTTTATCATTCTTCTAAAGAGGAATGCAAGCAAGATAAAGTGTAGAAACATAAAAACCAGTACATCATAAAATGAACTTAATTATTATTTTATTCTGGGGAAGTTACAGACTCAAACAAATGAAAATCTCAGGATACTGAGCATAGCCAATGATGATTTTCAATTTTAGTACAGGCTACTGTGTCAAGAATGGTCCCAACAGTTTTCATATGACTTCCTACAAATCATAGGAAGTGGATTTTTTTTGTTTCTTTGTTTCCTATGCCTCCTTCCATCTGTTCTCACCCTCTGCTCTTCTCCATGCTCCTTTTGGCTTATCCAAAATGACTTTCCTAATCTTAGTAAAGGTCTTATCAATCATAATGTAAAAAAGTACTTTTATGGTCAGCAGTCTCAGGATGTCAAAATAAACATGGAGTTAAAATTTTTTTCTCTCCTAAGAATTTTAACTTCTATAGGGCAGCAGAGGAGGAGAGAAGCAATGAAAACAATACTCCTTTACGAGAGATAAGTACTGTGCATTTGTTAAGTCTCTCAGAAATTTCTGAATGCAGTGTATTATAATAATACTAATAGGTGAAGGATAGTGGATTAAGGAACAAGCACTGCAGCACGTAAAACCCAGTTACTAAACTCCAGTGAGGCAAACCATACCATCTAAGTTATGTGCCAAGATAGTATGTGCAATCAATGAAAAGATTTAAAAGCCACTGAAAAAGGTAGAGGGCACCAGATAAATCTCTCATTGTGGGGAAAACTGTGTTTACTGTCATGGTGTTACACAAAACTGGAGCTGCCTGTTGCTACCTTAATAGTACTGTCGTGGTTTGGGCCAGATTGGCCTAATCAGGTGGAATGATAGATGCTCTCTCTCTCCTGCTCCGCTTCTGAAGGGAGGCAGGAGAGAGAAAGAAAAAGAGCGACTTAAGAGTTTAGAAGGAACTAAACTACTTTAATGAAATATTAGTAATAAAATAATAAAAAGAAAATAATGAAATATATACAAAATCATATCAAGCTCCCAGGATGACAACCACGTCACCAGCAGGCACTGGGGAAGTCCCAGGCTGGACTCAGTGATGGACGGGAACTGGATTCCGGATCTGGATTCAGGATTGGGATCAAAGGCAGACGAACAGACAGTCCTCCTCAGACACTGGCCATGGAAGAAAGAGGTGACCCTTTGATCCCTCAGCTTTTATACTGAGCATGAGGCAGACGGGATGGAATACCCTGTTGGTCAGTTTTGGGTCACCTGTCCTGTCTGCTCCTCCCCGCAGGTGTGACCCCTCTACGCTTTTCCACTTCTGACCCTCCAACAGGGGAAGTAACAAAGTTGGCTGGCCTTGGGTGTTACAGCAACAAGTATAAGCAAGAGCCTCTCTGCATACTGTTCTTTCACATCAACTGTAAACATGGGTCTTATCACTCTGGGAGTGAACAGTTTTCTGCACAACATGCCGTTAATTTCAGCAGTTAGAAGAGGCCTAACTAAAAAGTAAAATTACTGAACAAAATTGGTCCTGTTTTAGCTCAAACCAGGAGAAGTAGATGCACTGAAAATTATTAGATTAATTGTGGTAGTCAAAATAGGATTAGCAGATGAGCCTTTCAAGAGACGCAAGTAGAGTGCCTTTGTCACAAGACAAACATGCTCAAAAGCCTTACTGGGTGTGTAGAGGGTTAGGATGTCCTAGAGGTCTTTCTGGGAATCTTAGGCATCTGGGTTCTCTCCAAGTCCAAACTTTAAAGTAACCACTAGCAGTTTTGTCCAGGTCTGTTCTTGACAAAACTAGCGAGCTGAAACGTATTTGCAGATGACTGGGGTTTTTTTAGTTTGCTTGGCTGGGTTTTTTTTGATATTCAAAAGATAATGCAGCAACGGAACGCTATCTAAAGGAATAGACACTTCTTAAATAGGCTTCTACCTGCATTTTTGTTTTATTTTGTTTTTTTTTTTTTCTGTTCTGCATTAATTTTCACCCTAAATTCTTATCATAACAACAATGGTGGTCAATGAATCAATACTCTTGATCATATGTCTGAGACAAAACTCTGCTTTTCTATTGTAACAATAACATTGTACTTTAAGGAATTAAAAAAACACTGAAGCAAAGGAGATTTATTTTTATTTTACTTTTCTGTCTGCAGCATTATGTACAAGTATATAGTACTTAAATTCTTGCTAGAGATGAATGGTCCATCATTTGCCTTTGCATTCAAGCTTAATTCCTCTCACCATTGCAAAGACAGGCTATAAGGCCAGCATATTAATAGCTTTTCAAAGAGCTGTCTCAGTGGCTCAGCAAATATTTGGAGTAGTCCTTCTGCTGTAACTAATGTAGGGACCATGAAAAGAGATTTAGCTACATCTTTCCAGCAAAACTTCCTGTCATATCAGAAGCTCAGGACCACTGGTTGCTGTGTAATATAAAACAGCTACCGGAGACATTGTATTGTTGAATTGCTGGTCCAGACTAGAGCAAATATGTCTCAAAGCCACATACGTCTCCACCCTGGGATGTGCCACATGTCCTACAACAATTGCCGAATAACTCATACACTGTACTGCATCTGAGCTTTTGGAGGTCAAAAGTTCTGTTTTAACCTGGGTGTATTTCACTTAGGAGAGACAGCAAAAATATGACAAAGGAATGGATGTAAGTTAGATGGCTGAGAAACAAGGTGGTAAAATATCCAGGCAGAAAAGACCACAGAGTAAATAAATAAAATGGAAACTGAAAAAATATTCATAACAAAAAAAAAAATCTAATAAGAATCTGAACAGACTAAGCCTAGTATCTAATGCATATATCGCATTCTAAACCACTGTAACTTCATCATCTGCTATACACAGTCCTTTGACTCATAGCAAACATTTTTTCTTAGGTTAAGAGTACTGAAGCTTTCCTTCATGCAAACATACTTGGAAAATTATTTAGCAACTGTAACCAAAAAGCATTTCTTATTTGTGTCTGGCTAGAAGATAGGAACAATTATAGATGTCACTTTTGTCTTCTGTGCTTTTTTTTACCCAGAAACTTGATGGGATAGCACACTGAGGCATTTAGAGCTGAAATAAGTGAATGTATCCGTCTAACAGTTGAATAGCATCTTTATGTAAATGGCATATAAAGAAGTACTCGGGAAATGGTACTGATTCCTGACAAGATTTTCATTGTATTTTAACTTACAGGGTCCTAATATGTGGGACCTTTTTTGACTGAGTTAATTGTTTTCACAGTTAAGCTACATTGTCACAGTGGGATCAGCTATGGCATTTGAGCTAGAGCTCCACAGTGAGTATGAACCTTCCTCCATGAGGGATCCTCAAATTTGGAACTTGTTCCCCTTCTTTTCCCCACAGCTAGAACTAGGTAGTGCTGCCAGCTTTGAAAGGAGGAATATGTAAGTACACTTATGAAGAATGAAGCATGATATACACTGACGAAAAATGAGGCATGATTTCTAACATTATTAGAAAAGGTTGGTAATATTTTTCTGTGAAGCAGTTCAAGATGGAGTAGCACAAAAAGAAAGACAAAATTCAGGTCTTTCACAGACAGATCATTTCTCCCTCCTTCTCATGTTACTCCTAGCTTTACCCTTCAGCAAAAATGAACACCAAATGACAGACATATTTGTATGGAATATATGGAAAACATTTAAATATTATCTAAATTGTACACATGTACATATGTAAATATACACATATATACATACATCTGCATATATGCAGATTCCCACAGATATATGCATCATCCTATGTCTCATCAACAAAGAAATTAAAAAATCATACATATGTGTGACTCAATATTGGTTATGGTTACACATACACATTAGACAGCATTTACACATATCGATTCTCATTTCTGTCTGTACATAAACCAAGTTATTTTTCCTATAATTTAATTTGTAGGTAAATACATAACCATATCTATTAATTATAAAACTGAATATTTTCCAATTTCAAAGTAACTCTGAAAGCTGCTACATACCAAGGACCAGATTATGAATCTCTGACTAAAAATGGCAGCCAGGTATTCACATGAGTTTATACTTACTGATTTCATTTATGCTACTCGTGATTAATTATTCATAATGGTCCTACAACACAGCAATGAAATATCTAGTGATTCATTTATTTAAAATCTTACATATGAATAAATACTTAGTAAGCCAACTGTGGTGGGTTGACCCTGGCTGGTCACCAGGTGCCCACCAAGCTGCTCTATCACCCTCTTCAGCTGGACACGTGGGGGAGAAAAATGCAATGAAAGGCTTGGGAGTTGAGATAGGGACAAACAGACATCACTCACCAATTACCGTCATGGGCAAACAGGGAAATTAATTAATTTATTTTATTTATTACCAATCAAGTCAGAGTAGAATAATGAGAAATAAAGCCAAATGTCAAAACACCTTCCCCTCACCCTTCCCTTCTTCACAGGCTTAACTTCTCTCCCAATTTCTCTGTCTCCTCCCCGAGTGCAGCACAGGGGGATGGGGAATGGGGGTTGTGGTCAGTTCAGCACACGGTGTTTCTGCCACTCCTTCCTCTTCACATGCTTCTACTCCAGCGTGGGGTCCCTCACACAGGAGACAGTCATCCATGAACTTCTGCAATGTGGGTCCTTCCTGTGGGCTACAGTTCTTCATGAACTGCTCCAGCATGCGTCCTTTCCACAGGGTGCAGTCCTTCAGGTACAGATTGGTCCAGCATGGGTCACCCATGGGGTCACAAGTCCTGCCAGTAAACCTGCTCCAGCATGGGCTCCTCTCTCCACAAGTCCACAGGTCCTGCGAGGAGCCTGCTCTAGCATGGGCTCCCCATGGTGTAACAGCCTCCTTCGGGCACATCCACTTGCTCCGGCATGGGGTTGTCCGCAGGCTGCAGGTGGATTATGACAATGGAACATTCTTTGATGAATATGGCCTGTTAGAAAGGGATGAGATCCACCTCTCTAGAAGGGGCAAGGGAATCTTTGGCACAGGCTGGCCAACTTGGTGAGGTGGACTTTAAACTGAAGGACATGGGGGTGGGGTCCAAGGTGGCAATGCTTACACCAACTTAACCAACTGGGGAATAAGCCAGGCCAACCAGAGCAGTGACAAATATTCCTTAGCTGACTCCCAAGATGAGATCCAGAAGGCCAACCACCTCAAGGGTGTGAATGGCTGTGGTGGATCCTCTTGCTCCCCTCCAGGGAAACCTACATGCTCAACTACCTCTCTGAAATGCCTGTACATCAATGCACACAGCATGGGGAATAAACAGGAAGAACTAGAGATCTGTGTATGGTCACAGGGCCATGATCTCATTGCAGTTCCAGAAACACGGTGGGATAGCTCACATGA
>VYXH01010980.1:70726-149183 GCA_013397275.1 Burhinus bistriatus | reverse complement strand
CCAAACCACGACAGCTCCTTAAACTCTCTGTGCTGAGATCTAGAAACCATAGTGCAAATTCAGGAGGAAAAGAGAAAAACGCCAGCCGTTTGCTGTCTCTCTACACATCTGCTGACATGAAGGCACGTGACACAGCAAACAACTGCAAAGTGCTGTGGCAAATGGGTCAAAATGCTGGGTGGGTGTCCCTAGCTCTGACTATGCTAGACTACTTAGACAGCTCCCTTTTCTAAACTAATGCTTAAGGTTTATGTAAGAGTATACGGTAAATCTGCCTTTTTGAGGGGTTAGTGAACTGTTTAGACTGCATGAAGTCATTAGCTAAATTAGAGGAGATGTGGATTTGTATATAAATTGTAAAGTGGATAAATTAACTAAGCAGAGACAAGAATGCATTGCTCTGAGGAAAATTCACAGAGACGTTCAACAGGGTGAGAGGGCACAGAAAAAGGTCTTTGTGATGCAGCTTAAAACCCAGCTGTGCTAGCTTGAGACCAGTCTCTTTGCAAATAGATGGTACGGTTTTTGGTTTTGTGACAATGTAATTTTAAAACGCCTTCCCCTACAATACACCCGTAGATCTTTCCCACAAGGTAGAAGGTAGAGATGAAATTCAAGCTGCCTGATGATGAATTATTTGTCTTGCCTGAGTGCCTGGCTGTGCCAGTGAGTTATGTGTTTCTACCACTTGCCATGGGAACAGCGTGGAACTTAAATATCAGCAAAGGATGTTTCATATAGATACATTGGCATGATCGTTTTGATCACTGCATGCCTGTTTAAAATGAATTCTGTAATGGTAGGCTAATAAATACTTCTTACAGTGCTACTTTTGGGGAAATTTGCTTTTGCTTTGCTGAACTTTGGAGGTGTTGAGCACTTCTGCAATGGAGCAGTGAGCAACTTCCACGGCCAAGTCCCACCGCCCTCGGCTTCTGCCGACTTCTCTGGGGAAAGGAGGTGTTCAATACAGTGCCCTGCAGGACTGCACTCTCTTCCTTTAGGAAGGTGCTGTTATTAACCAATGTTTTGAGAGGGAAAAAAAAATAAGAGGTTAAAGTCACTACCAGTTGACAAGAGGTTTGCATACAAATCTACTGCTTCTCTCAGGAACAATTAAATGAACTCAGCTATATTTGCATATTAAATAGCTTATCTTTTCCCTCATCTGAAAATAGGTATTGTGAGACTCTTCTCTTTTTCCTCCCAAGAAATCGCATGAGGATTATTTAATTGGAAAGTTTAAATCAGTTCTTCAAAAACCAAATAGAAAATGAGATTTTGTATACATTTTTTAATAATATTCACAATTGGGAACTTTAATAGCTTGGTAATTTGAAGAGAAGTTCTATTTAATACTTTAATGAATTTATAAGGCTTCGTGAAGTTATTTGCATTTATTAATTTAAAAATTAGGTTTAGATATTTTAAAGGAATCTTATGAACTAGTCTAGACAAATAATAAAGAAGTCCTACTGCAGAAGCAAGGTGAGCTTTCCAAACTGTTAAACTCCTGAGAATTTGTCAGGACTTGAATACTTTATTTTTTTAATGTGAGTTTCCAGAATTCTTGTATAAGTTAAGATCCAATTTTAAATCTTGGGACTGGGTTATGAGTCATAAAAAAGCAATAAGTAAATCTCCTTAATTTATTTGGGTAGATTTTTTTTTAATCTTAAAACTCAGTCTCAAGTTATTTCGTGCCCGTTTCTATGTTTCCTTAGCACCCGTAAGGACAGCTCTGTTCCACTCCACCTGCGTTGCACCTCACTTCTACTTGGGGTAGGATTTGAAATCTGTTTGTCATGGTGACCCCAAGGGCTGACTCCAGAGCTCCTGGGCCATTTCTACACTAACATGTAATTTAGGCCAGTGGGTTTTTTTACAGTTCGGTTAGCATATCTGACTGATGAGCCGTTGGCCAAGTAAGTATTTACTAGATCAGAAACTTTCAGGACTAAATATGAGACTTGTCATTGAGAGTTAAACTCTATAGCTGGAAATCAGTGTGATTTGCTATCCAGGTGGCATGAGGTTGCTTTAAAGCACATTCAATATAACATGGGGTTTGCCTGCGATGGGGAGGACTGCCAGCTTCACTGTAGGATCCCCTCCTGTACCATGACTGCACCTGGCATTTTGGCAGCTCCCTACTTACAAACTGGGGTCCTGGCGCTTCTCAAAGCCCCCCCTCACAGTGCATCTCAGGGGCATCAAGGTGGGAGCAAACTAGATGTCCCAAGTTGCACTTTCTCAGGGTGCTGCTCTGCAACAGAGTCCTTTTATGCCTTCACTACTAAACCCAAAGTCTTAAGGCTTTGCCCAAAATATATACTTTTTAGCATTCATATTTGACTTTAAAGTTATAGTCCATATGTCAGCTGTGAAAGAACTTTTGAACGCAGCCAACTGCTTTTTCTTTCCATGTGAGAAGTTAGAGTACAGTTCTGCTTCCAGGCTTGGTTGGGTTTTTTACTTTTTTCATTTTAAAAACAGAGGAGAACTTGGAATTAGAAGTGAGACTAGAGATGCATTTTGTCCACATCTTTACTTGCATTGAGTCTGACTTGTTATGAAAGCAATGGCTGCGTCTCCTCAAGAAATACTTCAGTACGTGATTAATTTGCTGCCTGCATAGATTTTTGATGCCCCTTCACCATATGTGAATGACCTGCCGAAACGCATGTTTTTCAAATCTAAGCAGGATTCCAATGCTTGAAGCATAGCTCATGCAGAAGTCAGCAGCACTAAGACCTGTAAGCCCTTTACTAGAAATCACTATTGCAGAGGGAAAATAAGGTTGAGGAAGAGAGCAGCAGCACTAGCAGATGGATGCCTGAACATTTACTCAGAGATGCTCTACAGACCTCCTGGTTTTTCTAGCTTCCAAAAGCCTGGCTTTTTATTAAGGTTGTATATGAAGTGTTGAGTTTGTTCCCTCCCTTGACTTTTATAAGGGAAGTAAAGTTACCCACGTGCTGTCTCAGAAATGTTCATCTCCCTTTCAGCAATAATACTCCTGGCTCATTGATCAGTTCCAATCAAATCTGATAGAAAGGTGGGGATGTCAAAGGTTTCTGGATTTCAGGTCTGCCTGATAATCTCTCCCCATGCAGCCCTGAGGTTGTTGGCTTCATGCTCGACAACGATGTCGGTGTCAGCAACAGCCAGCTGGCTGACCAGCACACCTCTGGCTCCAGCAGCACACGGTGTGTGACTTCGCCATCCCCGCTGAGGCAGCTGAGGACGTGGAGGGGAGCTGAGGTTACTGCAGAGGAAGAGGGAGAGATGGGTGCAGAGCTGGGGAATTGTACTGTAGCTGCAGGAAATCAGTCTTCATTAATCCTGTTGCGAAGATTTGGAGTGATTCTTCTCTGTCTCTCAGGAGACCATCTTAATCATCTGGGACAGGGGAGGTCAGTGTCTTTCTCCTGATTGTCCCTCCAGAGGCTGCCCCTTTTGTATGGATAATCCACCACTCAGTATAGTAACACCAGGAACTTGCTAGAGAATATCAGGAGAATGCATCAGCCGTAGCTGCTGTACTCCTTGGCCCATTGAATATTCAAATGTTTAATACCCAGTTTCAAAAGGAAAAAGGCATTCCTGAGAGGATAAAAAGCACGGCTCTGGGGGGGAAATAACTCATCTTTCTTCTTGAAGCTGTTGCTGTCTCTGCTTATATGTTACAAGCCACGTGCATTTAAAACAAAAAGAGAAAAGAAAATCCTGAAAGTTTTAGGGTAGGGGGAGATTCAGAAAGGTAGCTTGGTTCAGAAAAAGAAAATAAAAAGAAATAATCTTTTTTCCTTCCACCCAGAACCAAAGCCTGAAACAACGCCAATGAGACGTTTTAGATCGGTGTTGCAGGGCAGCTATCTTAGACCCGTTGCTTTGGCAGACATTTGGGTACCCTGAAAAACACCCTAGGCATTGTTAATTCCTCCAGCACTGCAGGTCTTGGAAGAATGGTTCAGTAGGGAGTCCCTGCTAGAAGCTGCTCAACTTTCTGTTGATTTTTCTGCTTTGGTTTTGTCAAAACTGGGCTTTCTTACAGGGATAATTTGATCCTTCAAAAAATCAAGCGATCCCACTGAAACAGTACGTTGTTAGCATATTATCAGTCACCTTCAGGTTTCATCAGGTTTCTGCAAAATGCTCTTGTCAAGCCTGACAGAATTTTCATTCTCATTTGAAACTAATTAGAGCCTCTGCCTTACTTTGATTTTATAAAAGGCTGCAGCTGGGGAAAATTCAGTTACTCTTACAGACCTAGCCCTAAGGAAACATCTCTATATAATATAATATATCTAGATGTAAACTACGTATTTTTACATAAAGTTATGTACAATATAGTGAGACATTTGCCAGTTTTAAGATACAGCCAAGCACTAGCAGTGTTTTTTTGTGTGCAGATAAGCTCATACTGATTCCAAGACAGTAGAACAGAATTAATATTCTGGTAATTATCTATTTCCAATTAAAATATCATTGTGCAATGAATAATAATGAAAAAGAGCCAAGACTTTCAAATGTTTGAGATTGAGTGCCTTGAATTAATATTTATGAACCAAAAATAAGTGTCCTGACTTCATAAGAGTGCTGTGCACTCAGCAGCATCTTCTGCAATCAACAAAAACATGGCTGCAGCATAGAGCAACCTGGCTCTCTTCTGCATTTTAATTAAGGATAGGGCTTGCTGCCTTGTTAAGTGCACAAGGCTGAAGCACTTGGGTCAGGTGTAAGTGAGTCTGAGTTTCCTTGGTTAATGATGACAGTTTGCAGTAATAACTAGTTTTAAGAAGCAGATGTACTTAACACTTTGAAAAGCACTTAGCAGCTTCTCCTGAAATCCTGGTTTCTGAAATACAGACCACTTATTTAAATTTTTTTTTTTTTTTTTAGCTGCCAATCCAATCCATGAGGGTGACTTGTCTGGGTGTTAAGACTTTGTTTTGAACTCTGTGGTGGTTTTGTTTGTCTGAAGATCATGGGAGTACAAAAGAACAAATTATTACCATCCATTCCCCTCAAAATAAGCCTGCTTAAGCTCTTCCAAGGGCTATGGAATATCTTTTTGCACTTAAAAGCAGTTGTTCTGTAAAAAGATACAAGTTCTTCCATCTGCATTTGCTGTCCAAACACCTTCCTGGGAGCTTGCTTAACGACTGCATCTTCAGAAGTACAACAACAGAAGACAGTTGTGTTGCTCTGTGCTGCATCCAGATCTGCAGCACTGCACTTGTAAACAGGGTTTAGGTGATGTGGGATGCATCAGAGCAAACTGCAGGGAATTTGACCCTGTTGCCTGTTGTTCCTGGCTTTCCACGGAAAGGACATAGTGCTCTGATGCCTGTGAAGATGCTGAGGCATTTGTACCAGCTGATAGATATTGAGGGCTGACACATCAGCTTGACTATTTAGTGATGTTGCCTGTAGCCCTTTTCCAACTGGACTTTTGCAGATACATTCCTCGTTGACATTCTCAACTTTTTAAGAGTCTTTGAAAAACTGCCCAGCCTTAACCATTTTCCTGTTGCAGTGGGAGGTGCTCCTTTTATAAACAACGAGGTTAAAATTTTGTACATCATTCTTCTGTGCAGGTGGTTGCCTGTTTGCTTCTGGCCAACCAGCCAAGAATAATTTCTGTAAATTCTTAGCTTCGAGAGTTATGTTATCACAGGCCCAATAGAATTGTCCCATACATATCTATGAATGACTGATTAAAGTGGATTTCAAAACTAGCTAATCAAAAAGCATTGACCTTCTTTATGCCCTTCAGAGTGAGCCACTACAGAAAGTGCCAGACAAGAGTCAGGGCCCCACTAACCTCCTGTACAGTGTCTCTATCAATTCTACTTCCTCGGTGGGACTCTACAGCTCTATCCAATGTAATCTCACAGTGATGAGTGAAAGAATTATTTTGATATCCTAAGGTACGTGGTTTACTTTTTTGTTTTACTTCCACTCTTAATTGCAGCTGTCTACCAAGTAATAAATTAAATCTTTCTTTGAAAAGAAAGATGGGTCATGATATCAGCTGAAGTTAAATTTGAGGGGTTTCTGCCAGCATAAACGGTCAATACATACCAACATTTCCTGGATTTTAGTCATTATTTCCTGAATTTTATTCTATTTTAGCTTTGCTACATAACATTTTGCTTTGCACAGGAATTACAGAGCAGATTGAACCCATGGGACATCTAATCTAACAGTCAGATGGAGGTCAGTATCAGCTATTTCAGTGGTAGGTGTAAAAATTAACAATCAGTAGACATCAGGTAAAAACATGTCATATCAGTTCCTTGAGTCTAACAAAAGATTGGTTTACAGGCTTGCATATGGTATTTAAATCACTCCATTCACTTAGGATAATTCTGTGAAGTGTTTTTATCAGTATATATGTCCAGTTCCTCTGTGGCAAAAGTAAATCTCTGCCTTCCTACGGCTTGATACCTCACTTCAAGGAGCATTTTGTCCCAGACAGGTGACCAGTCACCTTTCCTTAAAGGCAAGTCTCTTGTTTCAAAACTCTTTATTTTTTCCCTCTTTACATTCATTTCTCAGGTATGTCTGAAATAGTAATTTAAATAAGATGAGGACTAACCTCTTCCATCCACACAGTTGTCTGGAGTCAGCAAAAATCCGTCCCTGGCATCCCTGACGTGCCAGGGGAAGTTTTGGGAGAGCTGAGGAAGTTCAGCACTCCAGCCCTGGTGAAAATAACTCTGTTTCAGCATCTTTGTGCTTCTTAGTTGGTGCCAATTTGCAGGAATACAGATTTCTCTGCTGATTGCAAGAACAGGTTTTTGGTTGACTGAAGGGAAATATTCTTTAAAAGTCTCCCAAAATATTGCCAGATTTAAAGTCTGATGAAAAACTTGATCTACACAAGTAATCGCCTTCCAGAACTGCATTTTCTTTCAGAGACGCTCTCCTTCCCTAGCACTCTGACTCTTTCCTCTCCCAGCTTTTAAAACATGGCTCTGGCTTACTAAAGCCAAATGAAACTCTTTCATGTCATAGGAGATTTCTGTCTGCTTGGAAACCTCTCCTGTTTGAGTTCAAGATGAAGAGCTGCTGATTGCAAGTGTTTTATGTGCACAGTATTACACGCAGGTACCTGCGATCAGCCGGTAAGGCGGTATGTGGGAAATCAGCAGCAGACAGCTGCTTAAATCAGACTGTCAGAGAGGTGAAATGGGTAACGGAGCCTTAAAGCTCCTGAGGATCCCATTGAATTTGAGTGTAGTCTGCATGGCATGGTGATTGGAAGAGCATTGCATATTCCATTTTTTAGGTAGTGTTTGAGCCCTGTCCAAATACAGGAATTGTACAACCTGAAGTGGAACTAAACCACACAGCTGCACAGTTGTGGTGGAAAACATATACATATAGTAGAACTCTCCTGCCATGGATGCAGGTGTTTCATCCTTTTTCTGTCTCAGGTTTTCACCTGTAAGCTGAGAACAATGGTAATCTTTCTCTCCCTCCTCCGTTTCCCATGTGCACTGCAGCTCATGGGGCAGTGACTCTGTGTACGCTGAGGGCTGGGAGGGAGGCCCATGGCTGCGAATGGAAGTTTTCTTGACACAAATAATTCACATGGGATAATACAGACAATTGAAATGAGAGGGGGAAGTTCCTCTTTCAAAGGAAATCTTTAACCCACAGGCAATACAAAGTAATTACCTGTAGTGACAAGGACTGCAAATTTGTCGCAGGTTTCCTGAATCAGACTTAATGCCACCTCAGCATTTTACTGGGAAGAGAAGAATTTCCTCGTCTTCTAAATGAAATCGTCCGCTGGGATCTGGATATATGGATGGGCAAAAACCATAGGCAGCCCTGAACTCTGGGCATATTTTTCTCCTTTTTGAAATGCTGTGTCTGTGAAAAGTATCTGATTACTGACGGGTCTTTAAACTTTTATGGCTTCTGCTCCATGTTCTAAGGTATGCGTTTTTCTCCTTCCAACTTGTCATATTGAGATATTACTAAAGAGATCAAAGGCAAACATTTAATTTATTTCCTTAGTTCCTACTCCATTTTAAATATAAAGCCTTCATTACTGTCTTCCACTTAACAGCCCTCCTTGCAGCTAGCTCTTTCCACTATTGCCCGCTCATCTCTGCTGCAGTGCACCTCCACACAGGCTTTGGTTTCATGGGAAGATGTTACTTCAAGGACTGTCGTTTGGCACCTGCAGTTTGATGCTATATGACTTTCCTCCGTGTCTGTCTTAAACATCTTCAACTCTTGTTCTCCTGTTTTTGTGACATTGGCTTCTGCAGCCCTTGACAAAAAGGCAGAGGAGGAGAGGGAACCCCACCGCAAGTCAGGTCAATGCATCGATGCTGTGAACTGCAGAAGGCAACGCCCAGTGTTCCTGTGGAAGTCTGTGGTTTAATAACATTTAGTGCTAGGGCTGAATTCAGGGGCCTGAACCAAAAATGTGGAGGAAAAACTTCTAGAAAGTGTTTAAGAACTGAATGAGAGTACCTTGGAGCCAAGACTTCAAATTTCACTGCTCAGGCCTCACCGCCTGCTAGCTTATGCCACAGGTAAATGTACCGCAAACTGTGACACAGAGGCATGCAGTGTACTAACATGTTCACATATTCCAACTTGATAGAATTATGTGATTTATTTTTTTTTCTTTTTATGCTTGCACAATATCAGTTAAATTAGAAGTTCAGCTGGATTTCACCACCAGCAGCCAAGAGGAGGTACTATAATCGAATCTTCACTTGTAGCTTAATCATACAATAAACAAAACTGCAAAAATTTGACAGAGAGCTACAAAGTGTCATTTGTGTCAAGCTAGCACTAATTAATTTATTGATCTGTTTCTCTTCAGTTCTTTATATGTAATTATACAATTCTATAAGTAGCCGAGACCTTTCCCTGGGACCACATCGTGCTGTTAATATTCCTGTACGGGGACTGTGCCTATATGTGTCCCTACAGAGCTGCGCTGCAGCTGGGTGATCCATGTTCTGCAGCTGGTTTCTCTGTTCAGCACATCGTGACAGGACCTGACCTGGTGACTGCATAACTGGTGGGTTTTATGCTATCTATGTACCTATGACAAACATAGGCCGTGAGCTAGAGGCTGCTGAAAATTGTCCTATTTTCTTCTTGTTAGTGGAAAAGTTTATCTTTTGCAAAAAAAAAAAAAAAATCACATATATTAATATTTGGGGGGAAAATTGAAGAAATCTTAGTGTTTATTGGATAGAGGCATAATGGGAAGGCCTAGGCACTGATATGAAAGTTCATGTAATATTCACAGAGAGATAAGGTGAACTGGAGCCCCTATAAGCATTGGAAATACTGTCTTGGTGCTGACTACTTAGGCTTTCTGAAAACACAGTTTTGCTTGGGGTCTTTCTTTAAAAAAAATCTTCACAAAGCAAACCATTATCTCTTAAAACCCCCTAAAGCCATAAGCCCCGTTTTCTCTTACATAAAAGTGAAATATTAGGGATTACTGAATATTTGCCATTGAAACTAGTTTATCTATCTTAGATTTTTCTCCAAGGTATAAAAAGAGCATTTTTGTCTGTGTGCTGTCTCCTTGCACCCCATCGCTTGGCTTTAGTCATTCTTAGAGAGATAACATCCTACCCATGCAATAGCTTCTAGGCTGCCAGGATAACTACGCTAGTTAGGGAAAATCATCACTGAGGGCTAATGTAATTTCCAGTTCAGGTATTTCCCACTAAAATGCATTTTGTTATCTTAATCTGGTTGAGCGCATGTTGCTATTTTCTTCAGACCATTCTGATGCATCTGGTTGAGGTGAAAGTAACACGGAGAAGCTGTGGTTGAGCCATGGATTTTCAGTGTGTTGGCTCGGCTGGGAAAAGCAGCTAAAATAATCTGGCTGATGGCACTATTTTTCTGGTTGTGTTTATCACAAACAAGGAGGGACACAGCCACTGCAGGTTGAAGTCATCAGCATATATTGGTATCAGTCCCAGCAGGGGAGCTGGAAGGGTGATGGCATGTACTTGACATGTCAGTTATTGTCAAGTGTTGTGTTGGTATCATGGCAAAGGAGAATGTTCAGATGGACTAAGAGGAGAGTAACACAGAAGCATTAAGGAAGTGGATCAAAATGAAGAGAAAGCATGAAACGGCTTGTTTGAAAGTCCGCTTTGGAAAACCGGGCTGGCATCATCAGCTGATTCAAGAGGAGATGCTTCTGCTACAGCCTGAGGTGATAGGATGTGTTGCGGCAGGAGGGAAGGGTCTTTTGGAGTAAACAGAATTGCCTGTGTCTGAGGCAGCAGAGGCCAGTGAAAGGGTGGGAAAGTGTCACATAGTCACAGAAATTGGCAGGAAGACTATCTCAATTTCATCTTCACAGATAGATCTGGACTAGCAAGATCACATTTGCTATGGCCAAAGAAAAGGATGTTGCAATACTTGATACTGAAAGAATTATCTTTGGAGTTCTCATATCTGAGAACCCAAAATGTATCATATATAAATATATATACATACATACATAGTCCAAAGAAACTGACCTTGGCTACATGAAAAATTTGCAAATCTGAGAGCTGGGGAAAAATGGGAGTTATGTGGGTTGTTTGTTTGGTTTTGATTTTTTTTTTTTAAAAGATATCTAATGAGGCATCATCCAGTGGAAAGGAATTGAGATGGAAGACTATCCATCAAGGAGGGATTAGTCCCACCCAGGCAGAGTGTCCATAAGATGCTTATAAAGAGACAGGAAAGAAGCCATGGCAAGGCTGTAGCATATTCATCGCCTGTCTCGCTCCTCCTATATGGAGCAGCTCAAACTACAAAACCCCAGTGCATTTTGGAGCTGAAGGCTGCTATTTTCTCCCCTTGCTGTGCGAGGCTGGATGTCACACTTGCCTCAGGTTAGACAGGATGGTGCTCAGACTGTTGGTAGTGAGAACTTCAGGCAGCTTAGGGCTCTCATGTTTTGTGAGTCACTACTAAGGGCTATAAATAGGAAATAATGTAACATATATGAACTTTACAAACCACATGATGTGGGCATAGTATGACTCAGTCCAGTCTCCCCATCCTCAATTTTATCATTTCTTTTATCGCTATGTGATACTTGAGATCTGAAATACTGGGGGCAAGCCAGGGTCTGTTACATTAATGAGCTGCTTTGTAGTTCTTGTTTCTCAATATACATTATTTATAATGTATTGCAACAAGTGGGAAAAGACTGGGCTGAAACGGCTGGTGAAAAAGCATGATAAAAGCTAAAATCAAGGTAAGATGGCAAGAGAGAAAAACGGGTGAGGGGAGGAGTGGGGAATGTTCATACTACAGATACCTCAAGATTTTAAGTGAAACCAGAATTCCTGATTAGGAAAGAAAAAGGGAGTGAAATGCATCTCATTTCCATGTTCACAGCTGTGGATCTCTATTCAGTGATATCTCTTAATCAAGGAGGAGGAAAAAAGGAATAGCAGGTTTCAGGATATTTACATCTTGACCAAGCTGGGGTACAAACAATGGGTGGTGGTTGATGTGAAGGGACAGTCCTATACAGCAATGCCCAGGCAGTGCAGCATGTGATGGGACCCATCCTGCAGCAGAACCGGTTGGTGTCAGTCACTGAGCCGGCCTAAGTTTGAGGTGGAGTTTCAATACTTTGGTCTGGTCTGTCTTTGTAGTTCTTTGCTGTTTTATAATGACATGAATGTCTTGTATGTGATCTTGTCTGGTAGTAAACCTCATCTCAAAGTGGCTTTGCAGACCTTGCCAGTCCATTCCTCTGGGAACTAAGAAGGTATCTGGAAGGTGCAGGTATCCTTTGAAGTGTCTTGCGTCCCAGGTATGTGCTGGAAACCCTTTATATCACCCTGATTAAAGGCGACAGTGCCTGGTTAGAGGGAACAGTTGATGGAGAAGCACAAGTAGACTCAGAATTCAGTGAAACTCCTGCGTTTTGAAGAGATTTCTTAAAAAGAACCAAAAGCATGAGCTATGTTTCATTAAGTTGTCTTACAAATCAGTCTTACATGTGACCATCCATATAGGTTGCAAATAGAATAAATTTTGGGTACTGAATGAAAGGGTTTCCCACAAAAATTTATTTTCCACTTCCCTTTTGAAAGGTGTCCTCAGCTGGATGAAAACGTGAAAGGTGTGGAGGAGGGTGTGCTTTGGCTTCTGCCAGCAGAGAAGGTCACGGCTCAGGAGGGAAGGAAGCTAAACCTGAATTCACGCAGAGATCGGTGGTGGAGGTCTGATTGAAATTTTGCTAACTGGCAAATTCTGAACTTTCCTAGGAAAGGTCAAGATAGTTTAGCAGGAAAAAAAAGCTGTTTCCAAATCCTGATGACTTACTTTCTTTTTCCCAGCTGGGAATAACTCTGAACTGTCTGGATAAGTTTAACCTGCTGCAGTGCCAATAAAATAAGCAGAGTTAAGCTGGGACAAGTTCATCCTTGGCATGAGTACTTGCTGAGCTGCTTTTGCGCCAGGGACTGGTTTTATCCAGCCTTCCTTTAAGTCACTTTTCTGGACTATAACAAGCTCTTATCTGAGACATCTGAATAAAATAATAATTTTAAATAAAAATATTAATAAAGTAGATATTTCAGATACTTCACTTGCAAATAATTCATTGCACTGAATTAGTTTTCTTTAATCAATTAGGAGTCTGCCAGGTACCAGCAAATGGTAATTTAACAGAAGGAACAATTTTATGTATTTTTAGAGAGGATGAGAGAGTAGAACCAATTTCTTTAAAATTACTCCTTCAACGCACAGGGCCCTGGCTGAACGTTTCCCTCCAATGACACAAGGGCTTTTTTCACCAGTATTCCTGTTCAGAACTAGGTTATATTGACTTAGTGCTACTCCAAGCCTAGTTATTTCATTTGCTGGTGGAGTGCCATGAGTATTTACTCTTGTGAGCAAAATATACAGTCATATGTTTTACGTACCTCAAGGACAAAACCAAGATCTGCAGAGACAAATACGAGTGCCTACAGCTTCTATATCTACAGCTGACGTGTGGTTTTAGCATGATGGTACAGACCCCTTTTACAATCGGTACAGAGACACAGAGGACCAGAGTGATCCAGAACACCCATCTGGTGGTTGGGGCCATATTACAGACATACTGTTTCTGCAGTTCTTGATAGATGCTGCGTATTAGTCTTTAATGGATGATTCTTTGGTCTAACCTGATTTGTTTGTTCTTATAAGCTCAGGTCTGCCTACAGCTAGCTAAGAGAAAGCAGTAGGTACAAATTGTGTCTGAACTCTCACACCTCTCTGGCATTTGGATACTTGATGTCAGAGTCTTTCAGCCACACAGAATACAAATAGAAGCAACGCCTTGCTAGCCTGTGTCACTTCTGGTTGATGGAGTTAGGGCTAGTCACCTTTTCCTTGATGAATTTGGAGTCCAAAAACCTGAGGGGGAGGATTACAGCTCTGCCTGATCACCGGGCTGTAGGCTAGATTTGTGCAGTGACATCCACCTTCACCCTCTGCTGCCAGACCTGGTAACGGCACTTGGGAATGGAGGAGGGAGGAGCAGGGGAAGCCTGGGTAGTAAGACAGTCGCTGCTGACTTAACCAAAGCCTCTGAAGGCTTATGCAGACAAATCTATCATGAGGATGTCTTATATCATTGTGGTGGGTTTTGTCATGATCCTATCAGAAGCAAAAGTTGAGGGGTCACCCTTCAGTGTTCAAATCCTGAAATCTAAAACCTGTTGTGACTCCATGAAGAATGAAAAACGGTGCTCACAGTCTCCTCTGCCCCTTACTGGGTGCGCACTGGAGACAATGAGATTGGATGCTGGAAACCACAGAACGTACCTCTGGCTCTTCTAGCTGTGCTGCCAAGGGCTTTGGTTTTCTTTACCTGGCTCTTCAGGCCAAGGTCCTGCTCCGGCTGCATGTTGGTGCAAAGTGTGTCAGTCCAAGTAACATGTGTTGACAGTGCAGTAGGGAAATCACAAGGCAAATGCCTCTGCTTCGGCACCCCCTGTCACAGAATGCCGTAGCAAGAGCGAAGCCACATGGCGGCTGGCAAAGCCCATGCAGCTTTCAGTAGATTAAAGCAACATGTCTCAAAAGAAAAAGGCATTTGACCTCAGGCAAAAGCAGATTTGTGCCATGCAATTGTCATTACTGCTCTTCTGTACGACTGCAAAAACTTGAACAGCTTGGAGTTGTCATTTAGTGCCCTAATCTGTTCCACATTTCCCTGGGTAAAATCTCAAATACTCATGTGTTGCAGAGTTCAAGAATCCTCCGTATCTGCCTCCACAAACTCTACACTGGTTTTACGATCTGGTGTGCGTTTTGGTCTGCACAGCTGGTTGTCTCAACCCATCATTAAGGGGAATGACTGAGATGCAGCTCTCTGAAGTGATACAGGACATCCCTAAGGAAAATCTGTTTCTGTCCTTGGGAAACATCATCAAAACCTCTCAGGGAAAAGGGCTGCTTTTCTCTTTTAAGTTGAACCAGCACAGACTTTTCTGCAAAGGCATTATTCTAATAGCTCCTCACATACTTAAGAAATAGCTATACAGGCTAATATTAGTATTATATTGTATTTCATGCCAAACTCATGCTAAGTACTGTACAAAACCCCAAAACAAAGGCAACTTCTAGTCCAAACCAGGGCCCATGTATAGCAAACTTCTCGTTAACCATGCACACGCATTTTCTCACTAATTTAACTGAAACAACTTACAGGCATGAAATTGAAGCCTAAGCAGGAGTGTTTAGCAGGTCAAGGCTTGAAGGATTTTTAATGGCATGAACCAAGGCCCAGGGAAGTCACTGGAAGTCTCCAACCAACTAAGGGATTTTAGAGGTCTGGTTGTAAAGACAGTAAACCAGTGCACTGATGCATATCCAAAAACATTCTTGAAATTGTGTGTGATAACTGAGATTAGTACAAGTTTGAAACCCAATGTCTCATGAGGGTGAAAAAACCCTCCTGCTTAAAGCAATGTCAGCTGTGAAACCAGTCCAGGCTGCCCACGGCTTTGCCCAGCCCGTCCTGCTGCTAGACAGTCCTTGTGGGGGAATAAGTTTCTCCTCCTTTCCAGCACGTCTCATATGTCTCATTCTACCACTATGTGAAGAGCCTGCTTTTATAACAGGAATCTTTTAAACATTGCCAGGGCCCTGTCAAATTTCTGTACTTACTGATTTATTTTTACAAATTAGGTCTCATTTTTCATTGGAGCTTATAGTACAACAATATTTTGTGTCTGTATTTTTGAGATCTTGTGAAAAGCAAAAAACAGTTCCGTTAAAAATGTGAATAATTGTAATGGTTGTTGAAATTTCAGCTTTCAGTAATTTCAACTACAATTAAAATAATTAGTGTGCAATTTACTTAATGAAAATGTTTAACAGAAATGCTAAAAGAACATAGCAAATTAAAATGTACATGTTTTAGGATTCATAAGGCTTTCAGTCAGGGTCTCAAAGGATCTTACTGTCCCACTATTTTTTAAATAAGCATGTTATGCAGAACTGCCAGACTTCTGGGCCTTTTCCACCTCGAATATTAAGATTCTCTACAAGTTTATGAAAATCTCTGCAGATAAAATACACCTGAAGAAAATTTGCTCTTGATACTGTCGGTGGCATATTCTTCCCTGTAGCACATCATTCTCTAGTGCTTTGTCTAGCCTAGTTGTAAAATGAGGCTACAGAATAACTTAATAATTTAACCAACAAAATGCACCTTGGTGCTCAGAAATTGTTTTCCTATTATAATGAGTTGACTCTATTTTTGCGGCACGGAGTTTTGCCTGCCAAATGCAATGAGAGAAGATATGCAGATTCAAAATGATCGTGTCCAAAATGACTTGGGAGTGTAGTTTGGTAGGATGGAGCCATGGCCAGCAGAGCATTGTGCCGGTTCAGGGCAGTGGCAGTAACACGGCTTTTCTGTCCACTGCTGTTGTAGCCTGCTGCATAGTAGACGGAAAAGTTCCTGTGAACTTGCCCGTCGTGGGCTGGAGCAGCACACACAGCTTTTAAACACCCAGGCAGAATGACATAGGAAACTTCTTAGCATCACAGGTACCAGCCTTGCCTGCTGGATAAGATATTCCATTACCCGTACACCTGAAAAAACAAGACCAGGCTTTTGCCTGGGGTGATGGAAGGTGCTCTGCAAGGTGCTGAAGACGAAACCTCCTGTTCCCAGCACCCTGCTCAGGGATGTTCTCTCCAGTGTCGCCCTTCCTTAATGCCGAGTCCATTTATTTCTTTGATGCTCTACATATAACAGCAAAGTGGGTTTTTCCGTGTTTAAATTTTTTGTTTGTTTGTTTGTTTTCCTAGAAAAAGAAAAAAGAAAAAAAAGTGCAGGTGAGTGTGTCTAGGCTCCCTGGCCAGCTCTTCTCTCCCTCCCAGGCAGTTTCTCATCCACCTAATGAGTCCCTCTAGTGGTGCCATCCAGAAAATTTTACTCCTGCATTCCCAAATTAATGAGGAGCAAATGCAAATCAAACTGAACAAATATTTTAATGCAATCTGTCAGTAGTGAAAATACTATAACTTTGTGAAATGCAGATGTGTTTCATCCAATTAGCATCACGCTTGTGGAAAATCATGTACCAGCGTAATTCCAGTGCTTTCAGTTTAACAGGACTTGAAACTGTTTTCAGTGACAGCTGAGCAAGGTCCTCAATTTTCATGCAAACATGAAACAAGCTAAAAATATGATCTTTTTTCAACATGCAAAATGTCCTCCTCGCTCTTCTCAGAAAGATATTCTAGGGTGTTTATTTTGAGCAAATTAATTATATTTCTATGGTGACCTTGTGAAGGATAACTTCAGTATTATCAATGTGCATACTGCAAATGAGGAGTTCAAGCTGGGGCGTAGTGTTCATAAATAGATCTGAGCAAATAAATGATATTTCTGCTTTCTTGAAGCCATAAAATATTAGGAAGGAAATAACAGTGAAATTTTGGAAGTGAAATGGAAACATCACTGAAAATGAAAGAACTGAGAAATGCAGGGATGGTTTTTGAAGCAAACACACCTGCATGTAAAATGTTCAATACAGCATTGTTTTAATTTTAATTCTTAATGGGTTTGGTGGGGGTTTTTTGGAGGAGGGGGATGTTGTGGGTTTTGGTTTTGTTTTTTTTTTTTTTTTTAAGCAGTGTAGTTAAGTAAATATGAGAAACCACATTTATTTGTAGGGGCTTTTTTAGCTTATGGTGTTCAGGGCAATCAGAGTAGATCTGCAAAATGTTTAGTTGACTCCGAACCTCTGAGTGGTGAAACACAGCATGCAAAGGTGGCAGGAATCAGGCAGCGACCTAAATGACAGGGAACAGAGGATGACCGAGCGCAGGCTATCCTGACCAGCTGGGTGGCCAGAAGCACCCTCAGCACTGCCACACATGCTGATGGGAAAGGGTGTATCACTTACAGCACAGTAAATCCAAGACTGGTTGAAAGCGATGTACTGGGAGAGCGTAGCACAGCTGCCGCAGCAGTCAGGGCTGTCCTGAAAATTCAGTGAGCAGGAATGGTGTAGCTACAGGTAAACTGGGGTAATTAGAGTCTGATGACTTCACATTTGAGCCAGACACAGTTTATCCATTCCCCACTGCTCCACGTGGATCTCTGGACACTGAGTTGATGTGCTTTATTTCCCATTTCCCCCATTGCCAGGGACTCACTGGGTGAGAGCGCCTGTTATTTCCCTTTGCTTAGACACTTATTTGATAAAAATTCAGCTTTATCTGGGAATACAACATTATCTCTGTTAGTCTTAGGAATCACAAGATTCATGCAGATAAATCAAAATAATTTCCTTTCTTCCACCAGGTTGTCAGTCAAGGTATGGGAAGGAAGATGGTATTACTTTTCATTTTTTTCCTAATACCTTGAGGTTAGATGAGATTAAATATACTGTAATACTGCACCCTCATGTAATGCTCTGCAGAGATACCTGACTGAAGTCTGACGGCTGAGAAGTCAGTGAAACTGCATGTAGGTCCTTTGATGGTCCTTGAAGTAGCCAAGCCGTGTTAGCCTGGTGAGGCAGTTCTGCTGCTTCTGGGCTGGAAATTCAGTTTCCATCCAAAATCCAGAGCCAGCACAGCTCTTCCTACTGGGCTGTGTACTGCAGGCTGCAAATGCGCTCAGGCCCACGGCAAAACTACCCCAGGATATTGCTCGTAAGAGATGTAATGGATGAAATCTTCAAGGGCACCAGCTTAAGTGTAGTATTAAAGTCAATTACAGGGAAACACAGGCTGCAAAGTTTCCTGTAATAAATCTAAATGTTAATTCAGTGCAAGGGGACTTATCAACAGCTGCTTTGATAGAGTTACAGATGCCTTGGGTATCACACTTTTGCATTTCTCAGTGGAGTGTTTGAATGTTGAAAGTGTCATCCAAAATTTACTTAAATTTCCTTGAGTTTGGCTTTTAATAGATTTCTTTTAATCATGTATTGCTTTCAAGAGAAAGAGGCTCTATCTGGGAAGCTTTGAAAGGCAACAGGCTAGAATAATAACAAAAATAAGATGTGGATTCACAAATTATTCATTTTATTTCAAAACATAAAGCAGAGAGCCGTGACTGCCTGGTATTTGTGTTTATGCCCCTGCATGCAGAAGTGTGCTGACCAGGGAGGGGAGGTTTGGGCTCTGGAATCAATACTGAGCACTGAAGTAGCTTTTAGATGCTCTGCTCCTGCTGTGCTTGGTCTAATTTGCAGTTTGTTGAAATCCCATTTTAAATGCTGCTGGAGGAGTCTGCTTTATCTCAGCAAGAAATCTAGGGGAGTTGGTAGTTGAAAATAATGGATCATCAGGAAATAAATCTAGGGATAACGTATGCAGGGAAAACTTCAGCCATGAAACTTGTTTTGGAGGAGGGCAAGCCCACATCTCTGCTCATTTTTTACCCATAGAAACGAAATCATCAAACCAGTATGGGGAATGATCGGGTCTAATGGTTACATTTGGGTCTTATGGCTGAAATCCCAGGAAGACTTACTTTATTAATCTGATCTAGCTGACAGAGATAAACATTCGTGCTCAAGCTTTCAGAACAAGTGGTCATTTGGGAGAAAGTCCCGCTGCTCCTGAGCTCTCCCCTGCACGCTGGGTTTCGCCTTTTGCAGCATTTTGAGAAGGGTCTCCCCAAAGCCGGCCCGGTTGAGCAGTGTATGCTCTAACTATAAAACATTCCTGTCCTCTGCCAAAAAAGCACAGCAGTTACTGTGTTTCCCTTTGGCAAACTGATGTTTGCAGCAAAAGACGTGAATGTTGGGCAGGAATCCCAGAGGGTGAGAAAGAGCCCTCACCTTTTGGAGAGGAGAACATTTTGGTCGGTGAAACTTCCTCTCACCCCACTCTTTGGCAGCCCCATTTCATAGGGAGCCAGCAAGCACCACGGTACCTTGTCAGCAAGTTAAAAGGAGAAATGAAAGGGAGAACTTAAAAAGCTCACGCAGCCTGACTCTATTCATTGCTATAGCAATAATTCACTGTGAAAGTGGTGCAAAGAAATGTTTCAGATGATAATGCATTTTTAAAATGCAATAGTGCTAGCAAACCCCCTCTCTCATTGTAATCCATGAATCTGTGAAGACCTTTAATGATATTAATAAGGTTCTTTGCCTTCCTGAAGGAATTCTTAAGTGGTTAGGAAGGAATTTAGCAACTCCTACCTCGCAGTTACAGGAAAGAATCTAGATAAAGGAGTGCTTAAACAACACAAGTTTTAAGCACAGGTTGTACCTTGATATGAGCGAGTCTTCTGCTTTCTCTTACTGCTTCAGAATCCCAAAGCCCCCAGAGCAGTCAGAGACGCAAACGCAACTAAAAGTCGCTAGTTGTCATTTGGATGTTAATTCCCTTTTGCACTCTTGAAAGTCCACTCCGTACTGAAGTGTTAAGGTAGGAGAAATATTCCCAAGAGACATGTCCCAACCAGAGCTGTCGTATGTCAGGGGCAGGATATAGAACAGGGTCTTTCTGAAATACATTTTTTGGTATCCACAGGGTGCAGCTACCTTCTTACAATAGTCAATGCCTTATCCATCTTCTCTGTTCCTCTATAAAGAGAGGACATAAGAACTCTTTCCTACCTTGTGAGGGCACTGGGAAGGTCACAGGCTGTGAGGTCCTTGCATATGGCACAGATTGATGGTGAATAGTGGAGGTTCTGCTGGAATATCTCCCTCCCATCCAGAAAGAGTCCCTGGAGGCACAGAGAGGACTACGTGCCTCTCCTCTGCATCTGCGAGGCTATGTCCTTCTACACATTACATTATTGTTCTTCTACACAGGCAAAAAAACACAGTCCAAGGAATCAGTGGGTTATTTGGCTTGTAAGTACTTTTTTTGTGCTATTCGCTGAGGTGTTAACCATGCCTTCTGTGTTTACGTGCCTGGCAACTAGCAATATTGTTTTAATTAAACGCCTTTCGACTAGGAGAATTCAGCTACTTTGTAAAAGCAAAAATATGAAGCAGCTCTGTTATACGCTGGTATTTTAGTACTACCCTGCTTTTTCTAAAGCAATTAAATAGAAACTAAGAAAGCATTTAATTTTAAAGTACATTCGTTTGTCTTAAGGCTTTCGAGTAGCCTTATTACTACACCTACTTCAGCTGAACAAATGAAAAATTCTGTTCTATTCAGCCCAGATTGTGCTAGTTTTAGATTTAGGTATTTTTTTGCCTGTCAATGTGTGAATGTTATTTGGATTTTGCTGTAAGGGAAAAATCTTGGGCTTTTACCTCCTGCACAGAATACAATAGAAAAAAATGGGTTTAATTTCTATGGCCAAAGTAAAAGAGATTTGGGAGAATAATTCTTTTTGGTTTAAATTTAAAAGTTGAAGGGTTGGTGGTTTTTTTTTCTTCTTTTCAAAACGGGAAAAAATGTGGATGGCCAAGTAGAAGTTTAGTTCCCCGAAATAAATACTTTTTTTTTTTTTATCTTGGGGAAATTCTTGTTATTACTTCTTAATAAAGCTACATGTTAGAATAATTTTGAAAGTAAACATTGAAAAGGTACTTGAGTTTTTCCTTGAATTTTCCTTTGAGTTGAAACTAATTGTTTGATCTAATCCAAATGTTCAAACTGTTTCATTACCCTTGACTCTGGATTCCTCAGTGAAGCAGCTGTCTGGGGGAAAGCCTTTCCAAGCCACAGTAAAATGTGAATTCTGAGGGAAAATGCACGTGTGGGAGTTGCCAGGAAGGACCATGTATGTCTCCAGGGCACGGTGGAGTGCGGAGGTCCCGTCGCACAGGGGGCACAGAGGAAGAAATCTGGAAGCAGGGAGGTGGATTTCTTGAAGTGAATAAGATCCAATATTATAGGATAGGATATCCTATATAAAATTATTTTTATAGTACTGTATAATAGGATATTATATATAATAAAAACACAATAATAGGATCATTCCTGTAATATAGGATATAATAATAATAATAGGATTATTTCTATAACATAAGATATCCTATAATATACGATATCCTATAATATAGGATATCTGATATCAGTATGCTCCCATCCTGGGGATTATGAAGCTATGGATTGCAGGGTAATGAAATAATTATTTCCAGACTTTTGGTAGCTTGTCATCATCTCTGCCTCTTCACTGTCAGTACTAGGATTTGCAGGGAGTATAGAGAGAGCGAGAGAAAGTGCAACATCTGAATTAGCTCAGCTCAGGCACAGCGATGTGATCCAGCCAGAAAGAGCAAAACTAAAGGCCACCTGTACCCATCTGCATGTTCAACAGTTCAGGTTTTCACCTATGTGAGTGATCGGCTTTTTCAGACTTCAGACTGAATAAAGCAAAATCTTGAAATGAACTATCAGTTCGATCAGTTTCTTGAATAAGGGAAATATTCTTCCTAAATGGACAAAACAAATGTTGCAGCATTAGCAGGGATGGGTTTTTATGAAGTGAGGGTGGAGAAGGAGGTAGCAGAAAAATTGTCAGTTGAGCACATGAGGGTATTACCTGTATTTTGTGAGAATAGCCAGCATCATATAGAAGCCCCTTCCTTTCACTGATCGTCAGCCCTCGGAGTGAAAGCCCAACAGTGGCTGTACGTTTGGCAAGACTGGAGATGGCATTCCAGCTGGCAGAGATTATCACTCTCGGTCATGAACGAGATCATTACCCGGTGCAGTCTCAGATAGACTTTCTCCCCACTGCAGAATCGTTTAAAGATGAGAGGAAAGTGCAAGCATGAAAACCCATTATAATATATAGCTGCACTAAGCCTTTCAGTAATGGAAAGTGCATGCGGTATCTTGTTGATGTCCAATGCCGGCTCAGGGTCCATAGCAGCTCCTAGCAACATCTGCTACAGCAGAATCTCTCAGTAACAGACAACCCACTGTGATGTTGTAGCTATGTCAAATGACATCTACCTTCTCGCAGCGGTGGGGCTGAACATAGCTGCAGGGGAAGGAGAGGGACTCCGGTTCAGTGCGTACCCAAAAGAGATCTATTGCCGTGGCTCCTAGAGCATCTTCTCGAGCTCCCTGAGTGATGCAAGCCTTGAGTGGGACAAGCCCCTTCCCTTCACTGAAGGGCTTTCACCATAAGGTGTAACTTACACCTGTAAGTCAAGGGAAGGGAATCTCAAATCCTCTACTCTTTTGTTTACTAGTCAGAACTCAGCTAAAGCTGTGAGATTTACACACCTTGTCCCCCAAATTGCTCTCAAGCTCAGGGTCACCATCCATCAGGGATACCTTTACGGAAGCCCCCAGCCACCGTTTGTGTGCATGAGCAGTCTTGGCAGTTCCTTCTGTGGTTTTTGGTGGTTTAGTACAACAGCAGGAGAGGCCAGATGGGCTGTTTGTGGACTGCATGTAATGCTCCTAATCTGTGCTGGAAATGGGAATATTGGGTGAGCTGCTTAAGACAGATGTAGAGATACTTTCTATTAAGCATGTAGTCAGTCTTTATAAGTATGGTATACACTGTTCATATTTCTAGCCGTTGAATTCATCAGTACAATGAATGCAATTTAGATGGGTAATGAAAAGTCCTCTGTTCTACCTTAAACTGGCACATAATTTTACCTGTCAACAATCTGCAGTACAGAAGGTTGTTTCTGAAATTCCTGGCTCTAGAAGTTACCGAGGTACTTATGAAAATGTAGTTAACTGCCAGTGAGTCAGCATTCAGAGGTCTGAAACTCATTGCCAGGAATTATGTGATTTACAAAGCTTGACTTCCAAACCTGGCAACTGACATAGCAAGAGATAAAATAAAGAAACTCTCAAATACAAACCCCGCATGCCTTTCAAATTCAAACCACAGTAAGAAAACAGTCAGTTTCTTGTGACATATCTGCACCTGTCATTTAAAATCAGAGGGTAGTGGAGAAATACTCCATCTCAGTCATTTTTTCTTTGGGGTCACAGTTTCTTCACTGATGTCAAGTCCAAAGATCCCACTGAACCAGGAAGAGGAAACATTCTTTAAATTTAACTGTACTAATGAAGACCATTCCTATTCTTTTGGAACCTTTAAATGTGGAATGAAAATGGTTGGTATATTACCAGCATCATAACAACCAATGGTATCTGCTCCGGGCAGTGCTATGTGCGTGGGGTGGAGGTGGCAGGCTACTAGCAGCAAAAGTCCCAGCGTTATTATTTAAGGTTGATATTCCAGTGGATCTCTAGAGCACTTTGACCAGGCCCATTTCCAAAGAGGGATTCCAAATAATGCTAGTGCTTTTCAAGTAGAAGTGAGAAAATTTGCAAGCTCTATTTAGGGAATGAGACGCATAATTTATTTAGAGTGTTAAGGCAAGGGAAGTGACCCTTCCTAGGTTCCCCCCAGCCACTAAGCAGCATTCACTGGTAGCAACCTCTTAGGGAGAATAATTTTTCCCCTCAGCAGTACCTTCAGCAGATGACTGTGTGCTCTTGGAAATAAGTTGCTGTTCTGTCTCATTTCCTTAATTTCCTGGCTCTGTGTCCTACTTTTTAGACAGATATTTTTCCTTTTCATTAGGGGTGTTATGGTAAAGGTGTAATTCATACTTCTAGGAGCCAAAGCAGTAGCAGAGCTATTAAACATGCAGGCGATGCAACCTTAGGAGACCCCATGACTGGAAGGGACATCCACACTCTGGACTGAAAGATGAGAAAAGGCAGAGGTTCGTGGCTGCAGTTTGCTGAGAGGCAAAGCACACACCCTTTGCACCAGAGCCTTGGCTAACCAAATAGTGCTGTTCCCCTTAGTGTGGTATGTTTTTAATGGAAGTGAGGCACATGATAGCAAAGAACTAACCAAATTTGTGGCAAGCCTTGTAAATTCTTTTTAAAGAGTAGCATTTAGTACTTTTATTTGCCATCTGACTCCTATTTTGTTGCAGAAGTTACCATCCCCTTTGCTGTAATTGGTAAATGCCACTGAGGAATATGAAAATATGTAGAAAGTGCTAAAAGCTCTTATATGTACTGAGTTTCCCTCTTGCTTATGGAAAAATTAGTTACTTGGCAAATTCCTGGTGTCATATAGTCTGCAGTATCTTGCATTGCTCTCACTCCATTTTCAGACCCGGTTGTGCCATGGGAACAAACTGGGTTTATCTTGTGAGAGCAGATAATGTCCCCAAGTTTGTGGGTACAGGTAAAGCCCCCATCATGATTGTCTGAAAAGTAGAGCAGATTTTACTTAATTATAGTAGTGTATACTGGTTCTTGTGATTTCGTTGGACCTGAAAATTTGACTGAAAATATATGTTTTGTTCATATGTTTGACAGAAATCTGAGGTTTGCAGCAGGAAAGTGGCCATTCTCCCTAAGAGTTATCTATTCTGTGGTCCCATCATATTCATAAATTCCTTGCATATTTCTTTTGTTTAGTCAATACAAACCTCCAGGGTCTCAATTATGTTTCTACAAATTAAAGCCTTGCCTGTGCAAGGTATTAGAACATATAAAATAATTTGAGTATACAAATAAAACATATGAAATAAGCTTACTTGGATTTTATTAGAACAGGAGAGGAGTTATTTTCCAAGGTTGATGCCAGGCCATTAAATAAAGAGGAATATATTCAGTGCTCTGGTGGTAGTATGCCACTGGGGCTTTTCTTTCAAGCTGCGATATCCCAAGCCAAATATTTATGTTCCATCTGGAAGCCAACAGGTGACCTGCCTAGGTTTCTCTGCTAAGAGATGTATATAAGACTCTTTTAGTGTTTTACTGATGGGGAAAAAAAACCCAAACCACTTCACATACAATTTAGTCTATTCTCAAAGCAACAAAGTTGTTTGTTATGACAGCAACATCCTAATTAAGATAAAATGAGTTTAAAAATGTTCATGGACACTACTTTATAGGAATCATGTGGCACCAGCCAGGGGTCTGACAGCACTCTTCATTTTCTCTTTGTCCAAAGCAAACTGGTATTCCTTCGTCATAATTTTGTACTGCACAACTTCTAGGTCTATTCCTGGGCTGAGTTAAGAAGCAAAGAAAAACACATTTGAAATGAAGGAATATTAAAAATTACTCAGTCCAAACTCAGTGTACAGATGGATGTTAGGTATGAAGGATCCTTGCTTTTCCACACTAGTTTTGTGAACCTCAGTTTAGATCTCAACATTATACTGTAAAGGGTGGGCTACTTAGATATAACAATGAAATACCATATACAAAAAAATGTAGAGAAATTATTACCTCTCTGAAGAATATTGTACTGGAAATACACCAAAATATGCAAACAAAATACTTTTGTGTGTAAGTAAGTAAATGTATACACATAAGTAAATGTATACACATAAGTAAATTATGTTCTTTATTGCATATAAAAAAATAATGTTCCTGAAATCCTAAATAATCAAATGATAATCAATGAAAAAAAAAAGCCTGCTATATCAGGTTTCTGTGCATTTACAGAGTTGGAGGAAAGCTTGACATTTCAATAGACATTACATATACAGTCGACAGAGCACTTGAAAAAGGCAGCTGTAAATTTCTTATCATGGCCTAAATAAAATGTTTCCATTTACCTGGAGAAGAGAATTTCAGTAGGTGCCTTAGACGTGATTACTGAGTTCAAAAAAGAAAACATTTTAATCGGGACAAATATCCATCTACTATTGTTTTGGTGAGGGTTATTTATGTTCTTATTAAAACATCTATTAGTAATCAAGTGAGGAAAGACAGGAGGGTAAACATGTTGGAAATTAAAATAGGAAGCATTAAGGAAGGTTCCCATATTACTTGTGTTTTGCAGACTGCAGAATTTGGCTTTACCACTGCAGCAAGCCAGAAGAGACTCTCCTTTACAAAATCAGAGGGTCCAGCTGACTTCAGTGGGCTCTGTGTGGGCAGCCACTGAGCCAAACACCTTCAATCCTGGAATGATTCACTCCCAGACATGTGGAAAACAGGCGAAAACCTGAGGTGAGAACTGCTCCACCAGGGACCAGCTCTGGAACGAAGCAGTGTCACCATGCATCTCCGTACTCCCGTGACTGCGCTCCCGGGCTGGGAGGAGAGAGGTACAGTTTCAGCACTTGCTCCTTGTTTCTTTTTGTTTCAGAATTTTCCTAGTAAGATGTTGATCCCTCTTCTCACTTAAAAACAGCTCTAGTAAATGAGCAGTATTTGTAAAAGACGGTCCAAGAAGATGCATGGCACCCTTGCGTTTTAGGTAAATCTTATTTTAATATTGCATATTTTGGTGTCGCTTGGCCTTTTTTTTTTTCCCAGCATGTCTATCTAATGCATAAATAACTTCCTATGGTGAACCAGCAGCCTTGCTAACAAGGGATCATGTGGAATATCTATTTAACACCAGTACAAATGATTACATATTTGAGCAATTTTGCAGGGCTGTTTGTCTCTAATCTTTTGTTGTTACATTATGGGACTTACTGTTACAACAAATCATCTGAATTTGTCTTGCAATGGGAATGATAGCTATCAACCAGATGCTCATTCGCACACCAGAGGGTTACTGAGGAACAGGCACAAAAGGTACAACAGCTCGAAGAGCTGACTCCGCTCTTAAAGCTAAGGCAAACAACTATGGTTGCAAACCACTGCAATACTAAGAAATTTTTTTAAAGCTTTTGTTTAAAGAAGATAAAAAAACCACTAAATAGCTGTGCTAAATGAGTTTTTGATATTGAAAATAAAAAAAAAAAAAAAAGAAAAACCAAACCAACCCCCTGAAAATACAGTCTATTGTGAGCATCCCAATTCTCTCTCACAAATGTTATGATCCCATTTCTCATTATTTATGCTCACTGTGGTTCTCAAGAGAGCAGTGAGCAACATGCCATTTTGGAATTGCAGTTATCAAGGGCACCCGTAGTTTAATTATTAAAACAAAGCTGTTGCGTAGCATGCTCTAAATGCCACTGCTGCTGCTTAGAAACTGATGTGATTTGCATTCCTTTTAATAAATTAGGTATTTAATTACATTATAAATGTAACCTCTAATTGAAGCACCTTCTCCCAGTGGACATAACTCCATGATGATTTTGCACGAGCTACCTAGAAGTAGATGCATGCTGCTGCAGGAGTGGGAGTCTCACTAATAAGCACTTAAACATCATTCTTGAGCATTTTTGTAACTTAATGGATCTTCCCCCAGGATATCTCTTAGAAGGATATTTGTTCTGCTGCAGTGTGTTGCCTTTTGCTCTTGTCCTCCACTTGTGGCCATTTGTGTGTGTGCACCTTCTTCTTGGATAGCTTTTATTTTGCATACCTGGATACCCACTGGTATCTGTAAGGGTGGATAAAAGTCCCCATCCATGGATATTTCATGTCAATGGCGGTACTGTTTTGTTCTGAGCCTATTTAACTGTCTAAATACAGCTCAAATTTTTAATATCTATAATGTTACTGAAGCTTTTAAGTGAGCTCTGATACCTCAGTTTGCTCTGTGTAGTAACTCACGGACCCAATTTAGAAGAGCAGTTCCCTGCTGAGGTTGCTGAGTAAAACTTCATTGTATGGTGAAGTCCTGTATCATTCTCATTGTTAAAGATTTAACAGCTTTAAATATATTTATTTACCTTAACCTCTTGGCTAAGGTGTAGTCTAAGCAGTTATTTTCTGCTTATCTATAATTTGTTGTCACTTCAGTATAGAATTTCATTTTTTGTTTCTGTCTGTAAGTTACTTCATACTGTTTCTGCCCAATTTAACTCCCAAGGTGGCTGAATTGATGCATTCAAATAACACCTGCCTGTATTTCTTACATCTAGAGAGTGTTGTGAAATTGGTGAAAACAGAGTATAAATCAATACATTTAACTAATGTTACTGTTTGATTGCAGGTCATCGAGGTGTTAGGCAGGGTTAGATAAAAATAATAACAATTTGTGCTGAGTGGTTGAAGAGCAGCTTTACAGCTTCTTGCCCTGATTCACGTTTCCAAGACTACCCCTGGACTTGCCCTCTGTGTTTGCTGCCAGCTCTCCCGTTGGCTTCCATGGGGAGATGAAAACCTGGTTCTTAAACCTGAACAAACAAGGCACGCTCATGACAGTTAGGAGTTTTGATCTGATCTCTGTACCAGCAGTAAATTCAATTGCTAAAGCAGTGATGGAGGCCCTGAGGAGCAGAAAAAGATGTTAAGAATTGTTCAGAGTTTAGGCAGTTTCAAAGGCTCACTTAGTCACTCTAAAATATACAAGAATTTCAACACCACATTAAAACCAGGACTCTACCTACTATAGTAACTTACTCCTGTCAATAGACAGTACCAGGTACCAGAGAGAGGTCCCAGGAAATAAAAGAACAAAAAAATGCCATTTGTTTATTGCTTACGGTTCAATTTCTTCCCAACTCCCTTAGAAATTTTTCTAATTCTTATTTAAGCTCTCACTTGATTACTAATCTAAGTTTTCTGCATGCTTTTGAGCTGTGGTCTTAGTTCTACCTAACACTAGCTAATTATACAGTGTTGGGGACGTATTTCTTTGGCTTTAATTTACTGTCTTTTGCCATGCTTCTCCTCGTTCTCATAGTAGAAGAAAGATGATCAGACATTTGCCAACTAAAAAAGCCTGATATTTAAATTCAATACAATGCAGTTTCCAGGATTAGGTCAGATCAGGTAAATAAGAGCTGGGTGACCTTAGAGAAGTCTTATCTCTCAAAGAGATCTTGAACAAGTTCGTGTTGAAGAAGGACAAATCATAACCGTTTCTGGTGACTCTCTGTATTCTGTAGACAACACGAGAACCTTCTCAGTTTCTCTGGGAGACATCCTAAGATTAATTCAAACACTTATATATACATCTAGCTGATAGATTGCAATATTCTTTCTCCCTCAAACCTCTCATTTTGAAAGATGAAGCCTGAATTTCAAGTATGAGATAAGCAACCCATTTAATTAGTTTAGGAATCTCCTATCTGTGGGCGGACAAATTCTATTTGTTTCTCTGAAGTATGACAGCTCCTTTTCACACAAAGCTAAGAATGCAATGCCATTTATTTTTCTTTCTATAAATTGTGTCACTAAATACCTAGTTAAACTCGTTAGCAGAATAAATGAAGAAGTATGGGAATACCATTTCTGGAGGAGAAACTGCACAAAACCAGTCTGGCTGCAAAATGTATGTTTGTAAACACTGGATCACATTCTCAACTGCGTAGCTTCATTGACTTTGATCAATAAGGAACTGATGTATTGGTTTTCTCTCAGATAAATATTAATGTACTCTCCCTTTTATCTCAGAGTAGTTCTCCCCGAAACCAAGTGCAGAAAGGAGGACAGCTGAATCAAGGCTTCCTGGCTAAGACTTCTAATGGAGGCTACGGTATTTTCAAAAATATTAAGGAATAAACCGTGCATATGGGGCTGAAAAAGAGGGGCAGCTATTTTCATGTGGGGAATCTCACTTCTTCACCTCTCCTGGGACATGGCATTATCTAAAGCCAGCTCTGCTGTGAATAAAGAGATGTTTTTGAGACTTCATCCTGTGCCTGGTAACACGTATCTTGAACTTTCTGCAGCTACGTTGAGAAGACAATTAAAAAGAAGAGAGATTGCAATACTTTTTGGCCAGGTTATCTTATTGTCTTTTAGGATTTTGCAATCATGAGGCTGACAATTATACTATAGCCTTGGGGTAACAAGTAGCAGCCTCTAAACTTCAGGGTTATAACGGTGCTTTTGCTAGAGATGTGAGCAGAGCCTACTGCAGGGCTGTAGAGGAGCAGAGTAAGGTCTTGCTCACTCCTTATCTGCTACTGCTAACTAATTAAACTTGTCTTGGTCAAATAACCACAGTGAAGTTGCATCAACAGTGAAGGGTTTGCTTTTTGGGTGTAATTCTCAAGATGTTTGGGGTGGCTTTTTCTTGGTAGTCCCTATAGCCATTAAGTGTGAGGCAAATTTCTTTGCCTTTGCACCACCACCCCATATCTTAGCACCTTTTTTGTCTGTCAGATATTGCATATCTCTGGCTATCCAAATTAAGTTTTCTATTAAATCCCTGAACTGTTAGAGAATATCATTACAGAATTCAGCACAGCTGTGGGGTCATAGTGTAACCTGCATTTGGAAGACAGACATGAGCAGCAAGGTAGGAAGCTCCTGATCATCACTGCTGGGAAAAATAAGTGTTCTCTACAATATCTGTGCTGGGAAAGGAGAAACTGTCACCTAATTCTGGGCATGGGAAGCTCAGAGATAGTCATGATACTTCATGCCGCTGGCAGGATGCCCTCTCCCAGCTAATCTCCACCTAAGGCATACAGCAGGGGTGCCTTGTGTTTTATGTGGGGTGAAAAATAAAAGACTAAATCTTCATGCTCTGCTTGACTCCCTATGGCTTTGCTCCATGTGCTTTTGCAACATGACATATGGCTTTATTATGAGACTCACCTTCAGCTTGGGAAGTGTCTTTTCACTGCCTGGGACTTGTTTCACTCCTTCCTGCCATCTGTAACTGTGACAGTTAAAATCATGTTGGTTTGGAGTATATTCAGGGTTTGCTGGTGAAAAACCTCAGAGCTGAAGATGGCCAAGCTATTTTATTAGCAAAGGCCACAGTGAATGTTCATATGGCAGAGATTAGCGACTGCTTTGCAGAGCAGTCACAGTGGTTTCCTCATGATAAATTTTTTTTCACAAAAAATAAGAATCTTCAATGTTGCGTGACTCGTACTACACCTGATCGCAGTAAAGACTAATTGAATGTATTGCTTTCTGAAAGCAGTTTTGGTTGACTTCTCTTTGTTCTCCACTTTAATCCAAATGAAAAAAAAAGAAGGTATTTACTTGTGCTAATTGATTTATTTGTGTTAATGAACATCTATTGACTCATCCTTCTGTATTGCACTGAAATTTGAGGTGTGCTGCAAAGCAGGCATGGTTTGGCATACCAACAAAATAAAAGCCTTTGGGGGCTTTGAGTTGGTTATACATCTACCATAAATAAAGGCACTTAGGAAATTGAAAGCACTGACTTCAGACTGCTGGTTAGAGGAAAGCCCTTGTTTTCAGCCCGAGATGTGGCTCAGCTGTGTTTGTGGCAATGGCTATTTACAGCCATTTATACTCATATACACATTTATAAATAGTTTACAGAAATATTGCTGCAGTTGAACATAACGATCTTTATTTTTTCCAGAAGTGATGGTATGAGCCACTGAAGGCTGGGGAAGTTGTTGATAAAAGGAGTGGAGGAAAACAAGCTCTGTCTGGTGCAGGATGTCACGCAGCCAGGAGGAGATAGTCCTAGGGTTGTCCAGTCAGGATGTAGGTTCTGGATGCCCTTGAGGATCTGTCAGACCAGAGGAGCAGGGTAACAACCTCTCCTTGGCTCATGTGTTCAGAAGGACAACAGAGGTGTCATTTGGATGTCCTGCAGAGGGGACACTTTTATTGTGGCTGCTCCCAGTTGGAGGAGTTTCCCCAAATTCCCTGTCGCCAGCAGGATAGGATTTAAGCATGGCTGAGGCAAAATGCCCATGATGGATGTGAAAAGTGGAAGTTTTCCAGTAGTATCATCAGCTGCCTCCCTCCCCGTCTGCCCTTCTGTTGGTGACACAGAGACTCAGTTCTGACCACTCCCAATTTTTGCTTCAGTCCTTCTGTTTCTCACCTTGAAAACACCCTCCACACTGAGCTGACTGGTCCCACAAGGGAGATACCTTGGAGGGCTCTAAGAGGGCTTGGCAGGCTCTTCTACATCTCTTAGTTACCAAGTTATAGGTAAATGAAGTGTCCTTTCAGGTCCAGCCAATGCAGATGTGGACCTTGTGCAGCTGATGAGAGGGAGAAAAAAATAATCAGTTACTGCGCTCAGTTTCCGTGGCTTCAAAGGTGATCTTTTCCCTTTTCCTCTTTCTCTGGTGAACCTCAGAGCCTCATCTTAGTCTTGGGGAATCCATATTGATCATTTTTGACCTTTTTTGCCCACATGCCTTGGTACCAGACCATGATCACCCACCTTTGCTCTTTGCAGGTGTCTGCAGTGACTGGATGGAGGCTGTAGTTTGATGCCAAGACAGGCAGCTTGCCTGCAGGTGGCACGTTACAGAGCTATACTCTACCCTTCCTACAAGTATACTTTATGGTTGAAGAATGAGAAAGATTTGGGGTACGTGAAAAAGGGGAAAGTGCGAATGGGAAGGAAAGTAGGAGTCACGGAAGGGCTGGAGGTGGGGACCTGCCCGCAGAGATGAAGGTTGTGTTGGTTATTGCCTCCCAATGTGCAGCCGTTCTGGTGAGAAAAGACAAATGGTGATCTCTGTCAGGATGAGAGTCTTGAGAAGAACAGAAAACTCTCAGATGCATCTGGGTTAGGAGAAGACTTCTCTTTTTTCTTCCCACCATGGTGAACGTGAGTAGCAGCATAAGCCTGCAAAACCATGCCAGGTGTATGATAGACTTTAAAACTGTTTACAACAAAGCCAAACAGTACGACCCAAATGATGTTTGCTAGTGTCCTATGCTCTGGGCAGGCTTCCAAGCATGGTGGGAAGGGAGCTGGAAAATTGCCAGGTGAGTACAAAGTGCAGATGTGCTAACACGATCCTCAGTGCTTTACTGTGAAAAGAACTTAGCAGAGTCTCAAACGGGCATACGGAAGGTGCTGTATTTCCCCAGCTACTACAAAAAGCTTCATTCTGTGGACACACACACTCACAGGCAGCAACCGATGGTTTCCTTCCACTGCAGTTGACCAGACCTGATTGCTTTTCAAAGCTCTCCACTTTGTGGCAGGATCCTGAAACGAATTCCCTCCTTCAGCCCTTCTTCCTGGGTTAACTGCCCAGTGCAGGGGAACACTTTGCCCTTTCTGACATAGGGAGTCCTGCTTTGTGGTTTTGGTTCCTTTAAAATCTGATAAAAATACTTTGTGGAAGTGGGTTTTCTCTGGTGGAGAGGGAGTCTCTCTATTGGGTTGTATGGTTAAATCGAGCATCATCATTTGGGTGAGTCTTCCTGGATGCTCACTTGGGGATGTAAACCAGCAGCTTTTGTTTCCAAATTGCTTTATATTTTGTGGAATTGCTTCCATCTGTGAGGCTTTAAAATAACATCAAATTTAAATGATGGCATTTTGCATTTATTTTGTCCAAATGTAAATGTTTAGGCTGTTAGACAGCAGAGAGTCAGGCCCAGAGTGAAACTTTTTACTTAACTCTTATTGAAGAAAATCCTCTGAGGAAATACAGTAACAATTTAATCTGTCTCTAAAATTTCCACTCTGCCTTTAATCACATTTCTTGCAATACTTCCTCCCTTTTCCCTAAAAAGAGTAAGTTCATGGCTTTTCTTTTTTTCAGTTTCTACAGTAGAAAAATTGGCAAAAATATTGTGTTCAGATTAATCTGTTGCAGGGAAAGAAATCAGTCAGTTACTACCTCTAGAAATCGAGTCACACAAGGTTATCTTATGCATTCAGCTGGCAGAATTTCAAACTTCTTGGTACCAGGAGTTGCAGCATTTCAACCTACCCACTTTCTGGGAATGTCACTTTTTCCTTGTGCTCTGCAAAGTGGGTGAATGCATTTCTATTTATGAAACAAATGAGAGGTTTGCTTGACTATTGATTAGCTAACTTCACAATCTGCTTTAGGGAGGTAAAATGTGCTATCAGCACTTGAGGTTCAACAGTATAATTAACAAATGTTTAGGATTTGCCTGATTTTTAAAATCACTTTGAATTGCTAAGTTTTTGTGTAAATTCCTCAGAGAAAGTGCTTGTGATGCTCAAAATTGTACAAATAGAGCATTAGTGAATGTTTTCTGTCCTTTGGAGCAGCTCAAAGCCTTTGACATACCTGCTTTGTAACTTGAAGCCTTGATTGCCATTTAAATAATTGCTTTTATTGCCATATAGCTTTTGGGTCATCCTGCATGAAACTGCTTTCATTTTATTGTTATATTAGAGCATACGGGACTGAAGGATAAAACTAGCCCACTTCAGCTCCATACTTCTGATTTTTCCCAGATTTTTCATATGATGGAAAGTGAGTACATTTCCAGAACATAAACTTGATGCTTAGGAAGCAAATACAGCAAGGGGACTGCTGTGTAGACGTTCTGTGTATGCTCAAGCCATTTGGGGATTGAATAGAATCATAGAATCACAGAATGGTTTAAGTTGGAAAGGACCTTAAAGATCATCTAGTTCCAACATCCCTGCCATGGGCGGGGACACCTCCCACTAGACCTGGTTGCTCAAAACCTCATCCAACCTGGCCTTGAACACTTCCAGGGATGGGGCCTCCACAACTTCCCTGGGCAACCTGGTCCAGTGTCTCACCACCCTCATAATCAAAAATTTCTTCCTGAGATCTAATCTAAATCTACCCTCTTTCAGTTTGAAGCCATTACCACTTGTCCTATCACTACGTGCCCTTGTAAAAAGTCCCTCTCCAGCTTTCTTGTAGGCCCCCTTTAAGTACTGGAAGGCTGCTATAAGGTCTTCCCAGAGCTTTCTCTTCTCCAGGCTTAACAACCCCAACTCTCTCAGCCTGTCTTCATAGGAGAGGTGTTCCAGCCCTCTGATCACCTTCGTGGCCCTCCTGTGGACCCTCTCCAACAGGTCCATGTCCTTCTTGTGCTGAGGACTCCAAAGCTGGATGCAGTACTCCAGGTGCGGTCTCACGAGAGTGGAGTAGAGGGGCAGAATCACCTCCCTCGACCTGCTGGCCACGTTTCTTTTGATGCAGCCCAGGATGTGATTGGCCTTCTGGGCTGCGAGTGCACATTGTTGGCTCATGTTGAGCTTCTCATCAATCGAGCCCTCAAGTCCTTCTCCTCAGGGCTGCTCTCAATCCGTTCTCTGCCCAGCCTCTATTTGTGCTTGGGATTGCCGTGACTCAGATGCAGGAACTGCATGGTGGTGGTGGTGATGCACTTGGCCTGATTGAACTTCATGAAGTTGGCATGGGCCCACCTCTCAAGCGTGTCTAGGTCCCTCTGGATGGCATTCCTCCCCTCCAGGGTGTTGACTGCTCCACACAGCTTGGTGTCATCGGCAAACTTGCTGAGGGTGCACTCAATCCCAACATCCATGTCACCAACAAAGATGGCAAACAGCACCAGTCCCAGTACCGACCCCTGAGGAGCATCAGTTGTCACTAGTTTCCACTTGGACATCAAGCCATTTACTGCAACTCTGAGTGCAGCCATCCAGTCAATTCCGTATCCATCGAGTGGTCCATCCATCAAATCCATGTCTCTCCAATTTAGAGACAAGGATGTCATGTGAGACAGTGTCAAATGCTTTGCATAAATCCAGGTAGATGACATCTGTTGCTCTCCTCTTATCCACCNGCAAAAAAATCATTGAGTACCTCAGCCTTGTTCATGTTCCGGGTGACCAGGTCTCCTATTTCCTTCCTGAGAGGGCCTACATTTTCCCTAGTCTTCCTTTTGTCACTGACATACCTATAGAAGTTTTTCTTGTTGACCTTGATGTCCCTGGCCAGATTTACCCCTATCTGGGCTTTAGCTTGCCTAACCTGGTCCCTGGCTGCTTGGACATTTTCTCTGTATTCCTCCCAGGCTACGTGGTTTTGCTTCCACCCTCTGTAAGCCTCCTTTTTATTTTTGGGTGTGTCCAGGATCTTCTTGTTCATCCATGCAGGCTTCCTGGCTTTTTTGCCTGACTTCTTTGTTGGGATACATAGCTCCTGAGCTTCCTTGGGCTGATCTTCCCTCCAGTGCTTTATCCCATGGTACCTTACCAAGCAGACCCCTGAAGAGGCCAAAGTCTGCTCTCCTGAAGTCCAGGGTAGTGAGCTTGCTGCACACCCTCCTCGCTGCCCTAAGGATCTTGAACTCTACCATTTCATGATCACTGCAGCTAGGGCTACCCTTAAGCTTGACATTCCCCACTAGCCCCTCCTTGTTGGTAAGGACAAGGTCCAGCAAAGCTCCTCTCTTCATTGGTTCCTCTGCCACTTGGAGAAGGAAGTTGTGGTTGATGCATTCCAAGAACTTCCTGGATTGCTTGTGCCCTGCTGTGTTGCCCTCCAACAGATATCACGGTGGTTAAAGTCCCCCATGAGGACCAGGGTCTATGACCATGAGGCTGCTCCTATCTGTCTATAGAGGGCCTCATCTGCTCCGCCATCCTAGTCAGGTGGCCTGTGCCATACCCTCACTGTAGCGTCACCTATCCCTGTCCTCTCTTTAATCCTGACCCATAAGCTATCGGTTGGCTCTTCATCTATCCCCAGGCAGAGCTCCGTGCACTCCAGCTGGTCACTGACATAGAGGGCAACACTCCCTTCCCATCTCCCCTGCCTGTCCTTCCTAAAGGAATAAATGAAAACTGAGTAAGTCAGTTCATAACCACTGTGGGATTATTTTTCCGTGGCTCTCTGCTCGGATATCCATGCACAAGTAAACAGGAATTGTTAGTGATGTTTGAAAAGGTGAGAACTGTTGTTCATGTGTTGGTAGCTAATTGCACAGGTGTGAATCCCAACCACTTTTAGCATAGAACAAATACTTTCAATTTAAAATTACTGAAAGTTTATTTATGAACTTCAGATCTATTAGAACTTACTGGTTGTCTAGGTGAAGATAGGGTTGTTTCCTAATTAAAATATAGAAATAATTTTTATCTGTAGAAATACAATAGAAGGGCGTGCTTATGATTGTCATTAGACCTTTACACTGGAGGAGATACAGTTGTTCAGTGTAGTGGTAAACACAGACAGGGCATATATGCAATATAAGATGGGCAGGATGGTTTGGAAAAAATAAGTATTATGTAAATTTTGCCATAAGTTGAGGTGGTCTGTTTTTTCAGCCTGAAAATATTAGGACCTAAATTACTACAACAGTGGAGCCTCATTTTACTTATACAGGTGGCTGGGAAGCAGTTGGATCATGGCTTGGTATGGAAAAGTTAATCTGCTCTAACAGGAGTTTTTATCACTCCCTTCCAATAAGAGAGAGCTGTATCATCAGTGGTCTATTGGAGATTGCTGTCAAATGACACATGCCAGAGAAGTCATTAGGTTGTTCAAACTAATGTTGGTGCTTGGCTACTGCAGGCTTTCTTTTAATCAGAGAGGCATAATTATAGCTTCACTATGGGCAGAAGAAAATCTGGGCTCTGAACTTGCACTCTACATATTTGTATTTATCTCATGAACCTCCTAGTTCTTGTCAATGGAGATATGGGGTTGGAGATCCAGTGGAGATCCAGTGGGTTGAAAAGTTCAAAACCATTAACTTTCAGCACAGCTTCAAGTAACTCTTCTTAGCTATGTTGAATATGTGGTCCCCTGGACCTAAAAGAAAGGTACAGTCTACAGCTCCTTCAGTAGTTATTAAACAACAGTTACCGTCACCTCTATCAATGTAAAAATCTCCTCCACAAGGACGCTGGATTAAAAGCAAGGCACATAGAGAGAGGCTGGGTTTTTGTGAGTTTTTTTAAGCCCACAAACTAAAGTTATTGCTAAATCTTCTCTATCAAGAAAAAATGTCAGATGCCCGTAAGTCATCTTTAGTACATTAAAGTGCAAGGACAGTGAAAAAGTAAATGAATGGTTTTTAGATACAAAGTATGTTTGCATAGCTGTAAAAATCTGGCAAGCAGATGGCAACACATTGAATTTCAATAGGAAATCAGATCTGCAAAAACATTGTTTGTTACCAGGTTGCTCTTGAAGAGACTGATTATGATGACTGATAGGAGTCCCTGCGATGAACCCCTTGCTCAGGCTGGCAAGCAGTTGCTCACGTGAATAGCTGTAATGATTTCAGTGTACTGGCTTTCTCCCCAGTGCAAGGCAAGCGTGTACGCTGGTCCAAATCTTTACTTATCAATCAATGCACAGGTCAGCAATATTTTCTCTGAGGACTCGCAGATGATAAGATTAAGAGTTTATCAGTAATTGCATGGATGTGCTTAACCCATGGCGAGAGAAGTGTGGTACGGCTGAACAGGCATTGAGCTCTGCTGAGCTGTGCTGTTTTTAGCACAAGTTAAAACGGGCATGTGAAAAGCTACCCCAGCCCAGCTGATGCATGGTAAGTCTTTAACTTTTTCTTGAGGCATGAAAGAGCCTTTTTTACAGGAAAATCCCATCTGCAGAAAGTGGGGGAATTTCAGGAGGGAAAGCACGGAGCCTGGTACAAGAAATAGCTTCAGAGTGGGAGGATATGAGAAGCGTGCCTGAGATGCAAAAATACATCTAGGAACCTGGAGAAATCCTTTCAAGAGCTGTTGGAAAAGAACGGGAGAAAGTCCAAGTGGTTCTGAGACATCACAAACCAGAGCAATGCTATTTTCTCAGTACCTAGGACACATGGCGCTGTCTGAAAAATCTTGTGTCCTATGTGTTGTCATTGAAGGGCAGAGCACAGCTTAGCCCATCGCTGCGTGCTTCATCAGGAGAGGCCATGAGAAAATCATGGAAGTTTTCTATGAACGGTGGCTTGCTTTTAAAGTTCTTGCTAGTTAAATTTAGGGAAGAACTGAGAAATGCTGTTTCTGTCAGTCTAGCTGAAGTTAAGTTATGTCTTTGTGTCAAGTCAATGTTTTTCATACATTTAGGTATTTTTGAACTCCTTTCATGGAGTCTTATGTGAAAGGTGTCAGAGAAGAAAATATCCATCCATGTGATGGGCTTATGCAAGAGTCCCTCAAGCCCTCCCGTTCCGTGAGAATTTGTGCTTCCATTGGGAAATATTTAGAGCATGAAGAAAGAGAAACTGCAAACCACTTGTCTAAAAGATGGAATATTTTAAAACCTCTAAATGCTGTCTAGGCCTTGGAGGTAGTTATTATGCAGTGAACTCTCAAAACTCGTTTGGAGGAGGGTGAAAGAGACTATCTGTAGAAAAGAAAAATGTTGGTCTGAGATGCCAGGGATCTTCTCACAACCCTGTATTTTGCCATTTCCTCTAGGTTGTATTTTTCTTTGTCTCTTGTTTCTTAGGAAGATCTTGGCTATTTCTGGGACTCCTAAACTCAGTGCTATTCCAGTCCTAGCTTTTTGCAGGTGATTCATTCTTTGGGAAGCCATGCATTCACTGCTTTGCAGACACGGACACTGGCACAATTCTGCAAAACAGCTAAGATATAGCTTCCACAGGCGAATGCAGAGCAAAGGATGGGAGGGGAAGGGATGAGGAGGTTAACAAATAAAGTGATATGGCCTAAAAATTCTGAAACACCTTAAAATAACATTTTGGAGAAAACCTCAGGCCTCCAGCGATCCCTCATATACCTTCAGAGTTGTATACTTCTTTCTCTTGACTCTTATTTTTGGGACGACTCCTCCTTAGTCTCAAAGATCATCTGAGGATTTGACAAAGCAAAATGATGATAGTTCTGATCAAGCTCCTGTACGTTCTTGCTAGAATTTGATGAAATCACAGGACTTTTGTGTCGGTTTTTAAAAATACATAGGGTTTTTTTCCCTGTTTCCATTTTCAGTAAGGTGTGTGCATGCATATGTGTGTACATTTGTGTTCTCCATTCCTGCTCCTTACATGAAAGGTATTAATTTCATTAACAGTAATTGCTTTCCAGAAAGATGTATATAACTTCTTGCTTTTTATCCAATCTGGTGATCTCAAAGAGCAATTAAACAAAAAAGGTCAGATACACAGTCATACAGTAATTTAGGTCAGAAGGGACCTGTGCAGTCATCTACTCCCAACACCCTGCTCAGAGCAAGGTTAACTTCAGAGTTAGGTCTAATGGCTCACGGTTTCATCCAGGTGAGTTTTGAATATTTCCAAGGCTGGATATTCCACAGCCTCTCTCACAGCGTGTTTCCACACTTCATCTCCGTCCTTGTGAATTTTCTCTCCGCATATCTAGCCGGAGTTTCCCTTTTTTGCACCTTGTCACAGTTGCCTCCTGTCCTGTCGCTGTGCATCTCTGAGAAAAGTCTGGCTCTGTCTTCTCTCTAACCCCTTATTAGATAGTTGAGCCCAGCAACTAGGACTGCTCCTGGCCAGGCTGAAGAGGGTGAGTTGTCTCAGTCTTGCCTCACACATCATGGTCTAGCCCCAGGCTGCCTGCAGCAGAGCCTGCTCCTGTTTGTGGAGCTCCCTCTTGTACTGGAAGCTCTAAGACGGGCACAGAGTGCTAAGTGCAGCCTGACCAATGCCAAATAGAGGGCAATGGCAAATTGTTGTTGGGACTTTCTTTTAAGACCATAGCATGATCCAACACCTGATTTGATAAGCAAATAAATAAATAACATCCTTTTAATTGCTTTTTGAAGAATTAATGTTTCTAAGGAAGCAAATGATGTGGCTTTACTTACTGGCTTCCACAGTTTGTGCCACAATATCCTTATTTCATAACAGGAGCAAGGTATTCCATGATTAAAAATTCATTAAAAGTGGAGATTATAATCAAAATAATTTAGGATTTGTACTTTGCCAATAAAATGAAACAAATTGAACACTGAAGTTGGAAAAATAGCAATGGAATAGCAATGTGAAAGAAAAGTAAGCTTGCATGCTTGGCGTTATTATTGATATGACAGCATAGTCTTATTTTCCCAAATTCAGGTATATGTGAAATGGAGATAAAAACAGGTGGGTTTTTTGCTGACTTTTAATCATGGGAATATATCATACTTACACTTCACTGCTAATATTTTCCACTGTGGGCTAATGTAACCATTAATACTTGCAATTGTCAGCCTTTATAAGCAAACTGCTGGGCAGTGTAAGGATTGGGGCCACTTTTTAAGGGGAGCCCGTTGATTGCCTCGCTTGAGTGCAGTAGAAGTGAAGATACGTCCAGGAGTTGGCACCTATGACTGTTCCTAGATCCTGCTAATGATAGCAAATCTCACCAATCTCCAGCCGTCAAATATTTCAAATCTGGAATCCTGAAACTAGGTGTGTAATTCCAAAGTCATGAGCTCTGCAACTGCAGACAGAAGTCAATGGTGTAAATACCATAGCCACAGCTGACAGTGTTGATTGATGGGATTGCCTTGGATCCAGCTGTCCCTATTAAAAAAGACATTTTTAAAGACTATGTGCTGACAAAATGCATACTAATTTAAGCTTCCCAGAAAGTCATCATGTGTGCTGTGGGGGAAATTCAGTGTGCTATAATATATCTGCAAATCTCTACCTACTTTCCTGTCTCCTGTGTCTAGCACTGTACTTGTCTTCTGTATTACAGCAAATATTTTAATTTATCGTTTTTCTTATGTGTTTCCCAGTGCTTTCACAGCTACCTCCAGCCTTATGCCATTGCACAGGGGTAGAGGGACTGTCTGCTGCACTCCTGGACTCACAGGAAAGGATTTCTGGGCAAATCATGCCACAGGCAGAAATACACCTCTGCTGCACTTGCTTCCTCCGCGGAGCATATTGCAAAGCCTGCCCGGGAGTCATGTAAGTGCAATGAAAAGTTATGTGAGCTTGTGTTTCGATCCTCATTTATCAGAAAAAGATGAAATGTGAGAAGAACTTTAATACGATAGAAATGGTTTCAATTTTGTAGCAAAAGAAGAAAATTCACAGGGGAAGATCCAAGTTCAAATTAATTTAAATCTGATCATGAAAGACTGACGGAGGGCTTCTGGTCACAAAGGCAGCTCATGACCTGCCTATTCGTACTCTGCCATTCGCAGAGGTGGTCCAAGTGAAAGGCATGGCAGAATCCACCATTTTGTTTTCATGTTCAGTTTGACAGAGTCACTGGAAATTACCCTCATTGGTCTGATAGGATTCCTGTGGCTAGCAAAAGCGGGAACAATTCAATATTATAAAGTATTTATAAATCCCTAAGGCACATTTACAGATGTCCTTGGCAACATCAATTTCCAGACTGTTAATAGCTTTAAAAGCTAAAAGCAGAACTGTAGACCTTTTCTAGGCACCAAAAAGCAGCAAATACTGACAGACAAGTAGTGAGTAGGCAGATCCCTTTCTGCCCACCTCTGATAACAATCAAGTCACTGTATTGTGCTTTACCTTCAGGGAATGGATTAGCCCTTTTGGCAGCCCACTATAAAGCACTTTGCAGTAATCTCATTTTGAGATCTCAAAGGCATGAATCATCCAGGTCAAGTTTAAATCATGCTTTGAGGGCCAGATTCTTATCTTGTTTACACCACAATGAGTAGAGAGCTATTGCATTAGAGCCAATGTTGTTACACAGCTGTGTAGAATCAGTATGCAGGTAATCAGAACTGGGCCCTAAGGGTGAAAAATTGGCATACTAGTAGAAATTAGCTGAGGGAGGAAGTACGGGTTGCTATATATAACAGTAAAGAAACAACTACTTCTAACATGGAACGAGAAGCTTTCTTACAATAAAGAAAAGGAAATGATCCCATTTCAACTAAATATTTAAGGTCCTTACTGCTTAGGTTCCTACTTCTCCACTGAGTTCACTGGACCTCTTCTATAACCGAATTATAAACATTTCACAGGCAGACATTAATATTTGAACACATGCATCCTTCCATCACATAAATCCATGCCCTTCTGGCTTGGGATGAGGTCTCTTGCTTCTGGCCCCTTCCAGTTAGTACATGAAAGAGGTAGCAGACAAGAAAGGTGGCAGACAGTGGACTGCTAGATGACTTTATCCAGCCCATTTCCTGCTCTCCCCTCGCATCTGAGGGCTCCCAGAAAAAGAGGGCTAAAGTGACACTGGGTGTGGGGAGCTGTTCTTGGGGCCGCATTGGCCTTGTAGGCAGCCATCTCCGGCATTTTCCCCATTTGATCAATTCTGAGCCTACTGACTTCAGTGTGACTATGCTGCAGGCTGCACCCTCAGAAGGAGGCATATATTTTGCAGCTTCGTAACATTTAAACAAGGTATATAGCACTGAGCTGTTTCTCAGTCATCATTATCTAGGCGTGAAAAACCTAAATACTTTAGCCTCCTCAGACCTGCTGTCATTAATAGCTGGCAGGGCACATGTTTATACATTTTTGCGGCAGCTGACCCTGCAGCCTCACTCCCTTCTTATCCCAACCTTTCCATGTAAATTGTTTGCATATTTCTCATCTGTAGGTGCCTGGCAAGTAGAGCAGATTTATTCCACTGGAGGAGAGAGCAAAGTGCTAATGCAAGAATTTGCTGAAGAGTTGCACACAGCTTTTCCTCTGCAAACCAGTCACTCAACCTGTCCACCCTTTTCTGAAGGTTTGCTTTGGAAATAATGTGCTTAAAAGCTGCCTGGATCTCAAGAGCTTCAAATGCAGAAGATGTAAACATTGTCCAGAAATCTGAAATGGAACAAGACGTTGCTCTGTCCAGTGACCTGGAATAAAAGCAATGTGGCTCAGAAGAGCTTGCAGGGGTCAGGTCATCCATGCCCTGCCTTGTAGTAAGCTCAGCTCTACCTAGACCATTACTAACAAATGTGAGTCTCCCCTGTTCTTAAAAAATCTCCTGGGGGGGAGATTCTTCTACCTCCTGAAGAAAACTGTTCTGGTATCTACTTGTCCTCAGTTGCCTATTGGTATGTAACGCCCCTAACAGCTGGACAAGTCTAAACCTAGGATCTCCTACTTGGTTTTCTGTTGGGACAAAGATGGTTTTGGTCTGCACTGGAATATTCATTTTTGAAGGTTTATGGGGTAGAGAAGACCAGAGTTCTTACTTCACATGTTAAGCGTATTCTCTGACTTTGAAAGCAAAAGGAAGAGGGTCCCCCAGTGATTCTGAGCTCAAAGTACTTGCACGGCAAACTTATGGAAGCTGTAATTTCTGCAACTACCAGTCAAGCTCAGACTTCTAGGATTGTTAGGCATCTGGCTGCACGGCGGGGAGTCTGTCAGCCTTGTGAAATGCATCTTCTAGGCTCTGCCACAGGCAGTGCAGGAAAGGTGATGGAAGGGCAGGCACATTTCCCTTGGAAGGATAAATTAAACCAGTGTGTCCCTGCTAAATATGCAAATTATTGACTTGTCATATTCCGGGGGGGGGGGCAGGAAGTCTGTTTAAAAATTGATAACTAACCTTTTAGAAAACTACCTTCCCACCATGTGTTTATCAAATACCCTTCAGTTTGAGAGATGCTTTTGCATGGATTTGCTGGGTCACAGTACAGATGCAAAATCCTTTTACATCATTCTACAAGACCATTTCTGTTCGTGTTTTCTTGTAGCAGGCCTCTACACGGACAGAATTCCACTTCAGCTTGCAAGATTGCCAGACAAGAGCCTTTCTGCATGTGGGTTTTGTAGGAAGTGATCTAATAAATGGAGGAAAAATACTGAACTTTGTATGTGCGTGCAGTTTTGTGATAGTGTATCCTTTATTGCCTGCAATGTAATCAGCTTTCATTATGATTAATACTGCACTGCCAATGAAACAAACTGCCTGCAAACAGACATTTAGGGGAAGAGCTCGTTGAGTTGGTTCACAGCTCTTGGGTTCACTTTCCAAGAACATCAAAGAAGCAGTTAGGCCTTTTTAGTTTGTCTGTTTTGAAGCCAGAACACCAATATTTACGACTCTGCACATTCTTTGATCCTTCTGTTAATGTCTTCATACCGGCTGACAATGTTTTTGCAAAAGTTAAAAAGAGACCTCAGCTATAGCAAGAGCTTTTGCCTGTGGAAATAAACACTGCTGCTTCTCAGCTGCAAAAAGTGCTGCTACCCAGCTGCCATTCAAGCCCAGGGTTATGAGGAGCATTTGCAGAAAAATGCACAATGCACGCTGAATGCAAGAGCACTTTCTTTTCTGCTTACAATTTGTTCTCTCTCACAACGCTTGGAATTTAAATGCTTCAGTCAGTGACCAGGTTCTTCTTTGTTTTGACGGAATATGTTATCCTCCCCCCAAGAAGCCTGCAATATCTACAAAACCACAAATGGTTTCTTTACAAAAGATAGGAGGCAAAACTATTCTGTCTGATGCTTGGACAAGAGGAAGCGCAAACAAATGCTGCTCAATTACATAAAATGAATTGAATGTAAAGGCAGGACATGTCTTAGCAGCATGCAGACAACTCAGGATGGGGACAGGACTCTCTTTACTGTGCAATTGTTACGAGATGTTCCCTCTCCACAGCGGCGGAAAGGGGCAGATACGCAGCTGTCAGGCATGCTCTCCTTCATTCTCACTACCTTCATCCCTCGCACTAGAAAACATGCCATTGAAATATGCACGTACACAAGTCCTTCAGCACAGGAAGCCTATTTGGCTCCTTTTTGGAGCTTAGTAACAGTCTCTACTTTGGCATCTCACATAGCACCAGCAAGTAGTATCTGGCTGATGGCTTTTGCCTGTTCTTACGAAAGCTTGTCTCCATGAAAGGAGCAAAGAAGCAAAAAGAGCAGGAGAAAGTACTGGGAAGGTAAGAGCAAGAAAAGGTCAAGAAAAACAGGTATGCGTGGACCATGAAGGTGCTTGAAAGAATTCAGGGTAGGCTTCAGGCCCATGGTTAAAAGACTGACATGTGGATGTCTCTATATGAACTAGGTGTTTAAAAGCCTGTTAGAGTTAATGGAGGTGAGAGGGCTCTGCAGCTGACCAGACATAGGCGTGGAGGGAAAGAATTTAGCCTGGAGCCTCTCTGCTGTAAAAAGGCAGGTAGGTCTCAGTCTGCACTAACTCACTTGTTAGTTGAATTCTTGCCATGTATCTCCTCATTCTCCTTTTTATCTGCTTCTCCTTCTGAGTTTTATTTCATATAGCTTAATAAGTACATAGCTGAAATAGATTGGAGGCCTCCAAAGACAACTACCACCATCAGTAGACTATGTAGCCACATAGCCAACCTTTAAAAGTTTGCAGACTATATGTCCTCTTTTAGTTACAATCTGTGGGTCACATTGTGAGGCAAAGACATTTTCCATACACGGCACTCTACCTTCACTGAAAAATTTTGCTTTTCACCAGTCTGTTTGCTTACTCACTTGTAACTGAGCATGTATGCTGATATTTTGCAACAGTTTGTAGATCACCTTTCGATGTGGACCGTAATGAGAAACATTGCTGTACTGACAGCTTAGGCATTTATGTTGTGGAGAATGGATCCACTCAGTACCTAAAATTAGGCTTATATTAGGTGAATAGTTGCTTTGCTTACCAGAAATACAGTGTTATAGAGTCCTGGAAGATACCTCCCTCGCCAGGAAATGCTCTCAAAGTAATTGCAACAGCCTTTTATGTATCCCGAGATACATAAAAGACTGTTTCCTCTCTGTCTTCTCTAAGCTAAACAACCGCATTTCTCTCAAGTGCCCCTGATAAGCCATGTTTCCTTGGGCTCTGATTATCCTTGTCATTCTTTTATTGACATGCCGATTGCTCCTGTCTTTATTTAACTATAGTATTCAGATGAGAGACAGGATTCCTGCTGAGGCCATGCCAGAGCTGGAAGGAAGGTGAGGATTGCTTCACATCTTGCATAAAACCCACCTGCTTCTACACGCCAGAAGGAGGTAGGTAGATACAGTGCAGCTGTGTGACACTGCAAACGTGTTCAATTTGCAGGTCTGACCCTCTTCTCCAAAACCTGATGTTTATCAAGTCCTTTCCCATCTTCTATTTGTGCAGCTGATTATTCCTACTTTTTTACCTGTCCTCGCTGAATTCCATCCTAATTTATTTCAGACTGTGACTCCAGCTAATTAAGATATTTCTTTTAATTCTACATCCAGAGAGCTCGCAACTCACATTAAACTTCAGATTGTATACAAGTTGCATAAAGAGCACCCCCCACTCTCATATGAGTCATTAACGGAAATACTGAGAAATGCCAGAAGCAACCTGGATTTTTGCAGAAAGCCACAGGACATCCTACTAGTTTGACAGTGAACACTGATAATTTTTGGCATAAGGTTTTCAGGCAATTGTATATAGCTTATAACAATTTCAGCTAGGGCAGTCATTTAGAAAACACAGTATAAGTACCTCCAATAGAGTATTCAAGCTACTTTAAAAACCTTACTGTTAGGCAGCAAAATGCCTCCTTTTTACCTCAATGCTGCCCAGCAGAGAGTCAGGCGCTTTTTGCCATTGCTGGCAGTAGTGGCTTGGGAAACCGAGCCTGGGAACCCCTGATCTACGGGATCTAGCTGGTTTGAAAAAATGTCAGATTAGTAGGCTTTTCATGGCATTTTAAATAAAAATACAGCACATCACATCCATTTCCTGCAAGTGTTTTGGGTCCATTCTGGAATAAAATGCAGTATTTGACGTCTGTTGGCCTTGAGAAATTCATGTTGCTGTTGCTGACTTTTTAGGGGCTTGTAAATTATTATTTTTGCTGCAGTATTTCAAGGACTGTTGGAGTTAGGCTGACTAAGCTACCCTTCTGACACTTCTGCATTCCAACTCAAGCCTTTTTTTTTTTAAAAAATAGATATGCAACGTGCACTTTCTAAGGATTCTGTTTTCACCTGTCCCCCATAATTCACAAAGCCAATACTTGTGAACTACCTAAGATTGCACCACTCAGTAGCCCATACACACCAGTGTGAGTTCCACCAGGTCAGCTTGAGGCAGGAAATGCAAGTTATAGAAGTGTAGTGTTATTTAGGTTACAAATAACTTCTGGAGATCAACTATTGCAATCCATGTTCACAGGGCCAGCTTGAATTTATCTCAACATTTTCTGCTTTTTTTTTTTCCATTTTTTTCTCTCTTATTCAAACTTAAACTCTCTCCTTTTTATTACTAAAGTTAATTGTTGTAGCCATTTGATTACTATTAAACTCCAGAGAAGACTAAACAAAACAGAAGTTAATACCAGAAAGCTGTTTATTAGCTTTCTAGTCTCACAGAGTGATGAACCAGGTCCTTTTACCTTCTGAAGAATGTGTTCATTGAATATTTCCCTCTTTCTGTCTGTATATTTGTCAAAGAACAAAATGAACTACCTTTTGGTCATCTTACCTTTACATAATCCAGTACCTATCTCACACTCCTCCTGAGTAACTTGAATTACCAAAATAGCATTTTCATGACATTCGAAGAGTAAAAGTATTGAGAAGTGCAATTGAACTATTCAAAGTCTTTTTCTTCACAGTGGTGGTTCCTATTTCACTCTATATTTATTCCTCAAAGGAGCAATTACTACACAATTCACATTCTTTTCTTTCCTTACGTACTTCACCAGGAATATTACTGTTTGCTACTGCTAATTTTGCCCTTTCTACATTGTTACTCAATGTAGTCCTCAAAAAATGTGTCAAGAACGTACCTTTCAAAAAAAGTCTGACCATAAAACTCAAGTCACTTTTCGCTGGGGTAGCTTTAAAACTAGAAATATCTGGATTTGTTTTTATCACACTGCTAGCTCGTAATCTGTTTAAATCTAAAGTGTTGAGGTAATTTTCCCAGAATTAATGAAAACAAAAACCCCTGCCCCTGTCTTTCATCTGACAAGAGTTATTTTCAGGCCTGTCACCTCTTGACACAGACAGTATAATAACAAATTTTATTTGTATTAACGTCTTTAATATGCTAAAAAGGTGTCTTACAGTGTAGGCTTTGGAAGCTCTTCTTCAGGTTTGATCTCTTTCAGAAAGAAATCAACATAATTTCTAACAATTTGATTTTGAATAAGGTCTCTGGGCATTAACTTTATTAATGAAACATATTATCACTCACATTGATTTTTCCCTGGGAAAGAAGGCTGGCACACAGTATGAACTGCCCTGGGTGTCTTCTAGGAATGGCACCACTCTGACCTGATAGCAGCTGATACGCACACCCATAGGAGCTAGTTAACACTGCTGCTGGCATGGAAGCAGAACCAACTACCATGAGCAACTGGTAAAAGTCTCAGAGCTGGATTTTAAAGGCATTTAGGTGTCTAAGTGCTTGTGCAAATGCTGTTATTTATTTGGTTGTGGTTTCTAAAACCCAAAGAATATATCTACAATAATTAATGTGATGTCCAAGTGAGTTTGAAGTGAACTAGCATGCAAAGATAATAATTTGAGTCCTGAAAGCAGTAGAGCTGTGTTAGAATTGCGTTATATTAGACTAATTAATACTGCTTCTTGACAAGGCAGTTGCCTTGGAATGGGGCTGTGCTGACAGGGTTGTGGCTGCTGGAGATGTAGACAGCTGGTTGAGTGCTGGGCTGAGCGCTCTGCTCTGCTGTACTGCCCAGTGTGAATTCTTTGAGCCAGTAGGATCAACTCATGATCACAGATATTTCAGTTTTTGAGAGCTGGAGACTTACAACTTAGCTTTTGAAATAGTTCGTAGCTGCTTTCTGCTTTTGTCAAGTGAGGCTTAACTTGTGGCTAAAATCTTCTTTAAAAGGTGTTGCTTCTTGGGAAGGGTTATTAAAAAAGAACCTGAATTAGGACTTCATACACCTCTGAAATATTGAATGTTTGTAACTACATAAAAGAGCACTGCCTGTTCAGGAGATGGGTCGTGTTAGTGTGCCTCAAATATCTCTTACTTCAGCATGTGTTCAGCGATACATTTTCATGTCTCAGAAAAATGCAAAGGCTTTTCCATTTAAACAAATCACTTTCGGTTACATGGGCATTCAAAGTAATTTACGTGTGCCTTTGTAAAGTAAATGCAATGTAACCAAAAGTGCTAAGCAAAAATATGAAAGATGAGTGAAAATGAATGTTGCAATGTTGCATTGTGCTGAATTAATTCAATTCAGTTTTCTGAGGGAAAATATCGAGACATCAGTATCCAACTCCATGCCTTGGAGTTCCATCTAGTCATGTATAGAATCCTGTCTTTTTCATGTAAAAGATGAAAATGCAGCTACATTCAGGTCTTAACAATTATTCATAAACTACTTTTTTTCCTTTTCTTTCTTCTTTTTCTTTCTCACTTCTTTCTTCCTTCACCCTTCTCCTCTCTTATCCCTTCTCTCTCATCTCTTCCTTTTTTCTAAAACAACAAGTAAGTGGGAACCTGTTGACTGCCAGTAAAGCATGGAATAAAGGGAAGGGAAATCACAGAAAATGTCTTTTTCAAATGGTCATATATGTCAAAGGCCAACAGGGAAGACTTCTGCTAGGGAAACACACCACAGACAGGAGAGTGAGTGGGTGGCTTTAAAGCACCCTGGAGATGTAATGATGGCACTTCACACGTGAAATACATGCACAAAATGCCACGTGGATTTAAACAAGTAAAAGCTCATGTATTTGTTCTATATTATTGCATGGCTGGTTTTTCCCTACTTGCTGCTTCCTAGCAGTCAAAAGAGACAATTCTTTGACTACAAGGCTTCAGCTACGCCAATTTTAAATGTTAGTACAAGCATCAAAAAAAGTTGCATGAACAAAACTGTCTTAAACCTCTAAACCCCAACATCTCATTAGTGTGGAAGAAAGCTCAGTTACATACATCCATAGCTAAGCGGTCATATCTGAATGCACAATCATGATTGTGCTCGTGCAACAGGCACTCAACGCAGCTGTGCATGTAAATGAAGTCCAGTATTTTACTCAAAACTCTGCAAGTCATATCAATTGATTGCAGCTCATCCCCACTATTTATAAGAATATAGTTCATTTTGGAAAAAGTAAGTGTAACAATCTCAAGGCTTCAGGAACTAAGTTGGAGTGCAATGCTCTCATCAAACAGGCAACTGGAGAAATTAAAGTTGACTCTCTGCCCAAATATCTTATAAGCTGTATTGTGGCTATGGCAAAGAAGGTATTGGCCCTATCAGATATCTCCACTATGATGAAAGTGGGCCAATTTCTGCAGTTGAAGAAGCCTTTAAAAAAGCCCCTTAAAAGTGAGGTCTAATTATTCAGCTACAAAGAAGGAACAACACCCACTGATTTTGAAAAATGCTACTCATATTCATGGAATCACGGGAATCACAGAATTTTCAGAGCTAGAAGGGACCTCCAGACATCATCTAGTCCAACTCCCCTGCTGACGCAGGAATGCCTAGAGCACATTACTCAGGACTGCATCCAGGCGGGTCTTGAAAACCTCCAGAGAAGGGGACTCCACAACCTCCCTGGGCAGCCTGTTCCAGTGCTCTGTCACCCTCACCGTAAAGAAGTTTTTCCTTATATTTGAATGGAACTTCCTATGTTCCAACTTGTGCCCATTGCCCCTCGTCCTGTCACTGGGAACCGCTAAAAAGAGTCTGGCTCCATCCTCCTTCAACCCACCCTTTAGATACTTATAAGCAATACTTATATGTTGTACAGTCGGAGAAGAAAGTGCTATGATTAAAATAAAAAGAAAGAAATTAACCTTTTTTATCTGTTAGTACTAGAGCACCAGTTGGTGCCCTTGTGTGGGAGTACAATGATGAAAACATTTAAACTATTCAACTAAGTATTCAATCTAACTTTTAATACATTTCAGTGTTTGATTTCAGACTTCAGCTTTATACCTTATGCCATGCCGTGCCTCAGGTTTCACCCAGCTGGTATTGAAGTTTTGGAGGAAGAGGAATTTAGCTTTGTGATTGCAGCTTGTGCTTTCCAAAATATAGTATCTTTGTGCTTTGGAATCAGGCAAAGTTTCACAGTATCTGCACAAGGATTTCCAACTTTTTTCTTTAAGAAAATCTTGTCTGTTTTCAGAAGTCACATTGTAGTTATAGAATATGATTCCTGACCTGTGTGAAATATTTTCTGTTTTCGCATGTCCATGTAGTTGTGATGTAGATTGTGTATGTTACCCTTCAGGGAATATACCCATCCCTATTTAACAAAAAATGGATAGCTCATGCATTTTTTTCCCCTCAGAAGTACTAGGCTATTTGTTATTGTTTTGATTTGAGTGTTAGTCCTAAAGCCTTTCCCTGGCCAAGATTCTCCTAAGTTTCAAATCTGTTGTTGGATTGCTGAGGTACTTTTTAGTTACGTGTGGAAGAAACTTACCTTTTGAATAGCTTGTCTACAGTCAGCTCTTGTTGCTGGCACTAGTGACAGCCTTGAGTGCTGAGAATGTCGCAGTCTACATAAAAGCATTGGAGAAAAACTGGCAGACATGAAAGACATTGTTGTAGTTATACACAATGGAAGCCAAAAGATTTTTGATTTTTAAAAAAAAAAAAAACAAAAACAAAACTAAACAACTATATTGGAAGAGGTGCATGAATACATTTTAAGATAATATTTTGATAAATACTCTGAAATGTGTAGTTGTTTGTTCTCCAAAATACAAAAAAAAATCTATTGAAACATTGATATAGGTCATTACAAATGAGATGCTGAAAGATGTCCCCAATCAGATAAATTTATCAGGCAGGTAAATTGTCCATCTGCTATTTTGCTGAGGTTCAATGATGTGCTTTCCTATGTACCTCTTGTCTACATAAAGTCTTATTTAGGAATAGCTGTTGCCTTTTAAATTAATGAATTTTGTCTTTACCAGAAGCTATCAAATTTAAACAAGTCCTTGTTAATGACTGAAGCATAAAACTTTCCACTTAGCGATGTGTAACACCAGCTTGGACAGAAATGTACGCCAGAACAAGATTAAATGTAGCAGGAGCAAGCTCAGGTATTTCTGAATCACAGAACATTTTGTATCGGGGATGTTTTAAAACCCACCAATAGCAGCTAAGTGCCTCAGTCCTGATGTAGTTTATCTCTTTGCAATGTGGCCTGCTGCACACATTTGCTTTTTGCGTTTGCTCTTCGTAAGAGATTGCCTCCAGTTCAAGGTCTTGCCCTTATCTTCAAGAGACTCCGGGGAGGATTCATCAGACCAGATGTAGACTCCTACATCAGACTGAGTCATCATAGGCTCACTGTACTGTCAGTGAAGAGAAATAGGTGCTTGATGGCAGAAATCTTCTCATCCTGAGGTCAATGCCTAAAATAGTGTAGACAAATCTCACCCAGCAGTGCTTCTTTCTTTCTGTGGACTATATTTGGTAACATGAATTCCACCTGCGCACAACTGAACTCTCTGCAGCAAAGGGAAAAAGTGGTCTGCTGACTCTAAACACCAGCTGGATTATTACAGTAGACACTCTTCTGCAAATATTTCTCCTGCTGGGACTGACTGAGTGTACAGACAAGTGACAAACATGTTACAAGACCTAATGAATGTTGGAGGAGGTGCTGGCTACAGGGGGAGCTGGATGTGAACGTACACAGGACATCGCAATGTAGCAGGAGATATAAGCCCAATTACTCTTTCCAATTTGGTAATCTGCCGCGCAGCTCTTATTTTGTCTGAGTATAAATGTACTCCTGTTCAATGTAAAGACTATATTTCATAAGTCAGTGACATCGGCTTCCTACTTCTCTTCTGGGAACAATTAAAATATTTCATATTAAATCAGTGCATATGTTGTTCCTGGTTATCTCTGAGATCACTTAATACTCCATATGAGCTGAAAATAAATGCTTGGGACTTTACAACTACTGCAATTCACAGTGAAAAGTCCTGCTGGGGAGTGAGCATTTTCAAACGGAGACTCTTGCTTTTAGAATTTGGTTCTCTGTCAAAGTCTAGCACAGAGTGTTTTCTGACTTCTGCGGCAATGAAAATGTGCTTCCTGATTATTTTTCTCTGTACAGCCTAATATCACTTGTCAAGAAAAGATGGATGTTTCTAGGTCTCCTCAGAGGAACATTGAAAGCCAGTACCTAGGGAATTTCTTTCCTTACCTAAACAGCTTCAGGCTACAGAATAGGATATTACTATTCTTTCCACACGAGCTAGGGGCCTTTGCAAAAGTATGCTGCTGTTTATAAAAACATGTCTGTCAATTTAATAATTAGGCAGGTATCAGCTTTCATTCAATGGATCAGAAACAATGTACTGATTATCTAATGCTATATTGTTTTGCAGACTGATTGGAACACTGTACTTGACTCCAAGCTTTCTGATTTCTTTCATTAACATAATTTTCTGTTCAGTGGATTTCTTTATAGTAATTGGTGCTTAGGGTTTATTACCATTGTTGTGCAATCTATGCCAATACTAGGAATTCCATGTCTTTTTACCATTACACCAGTTTGCATGGCTTTGTATGAATGATACTCACAAGAAGTAGATTGTTAACTGATTATAATAAGGTTTTCCATGTAAAATGGTTTAACTGGTGGTCTTCTGATTCAAACTCACAACACTGGAGGTAATTCCACAGGGTTAAACAAATTACTTTGACCTGAAGCTAGTAAAGGGGAGGGGAGACCTGGAATATTTTGGGGCTATGATGATCTTGCTGAGACAACTGCATGTGATCCACCAACGCTGTGAGTGAGTTATTCAGCTGATCAAATGTAGGATCACTTCATGGGGAGCTGAGTAGCTCATTGGGCTCATTTGCTAGAGTCAATAATGGTTACAGCAAAAAATGTAGATACCATGATACCTATATTTAGGCACTCAGGTTTAGATATCTACAATCTGAACTGTCTTCCTTGAGTGGACCAAAAGGCAGTGAAGACTTTGAAGCCCACTGGGCTTTGGTCCAAAACGCATTTTTTCTTTTTCTGTCTTTACTCAATCCCACTGAGAACACCTATGAGCTTGAATTTATGAAGAGGCTTGTTCTGACATTACTGTTCCAGAAATGTGGTGGTTTGAAGATACCATTCTTTACAAACTTGCAGGACACGTCTTTTTATAAACTTTCACAGCAGACGATCCTGTTATTCTAAGCATAGTGCCTTTGGAAAGATAAAGTGCAATACAATGGTCATATAAATCTACCCTGCTACATCTAGAGTATTTGATAAGAATGTTGTTGCCATGTTGTACCTTGTGTTTCTAAGAAAGATATCTTCTTTATTCATTTCTTTCAAGCCTCCCAGTCTTTTCTGTTGGAGGTGCAGGCTGCAGAAATAATGAAAAAATACTTCTGCTATACTTCTGGTGGAATAGCCTTCAATGGAGTATTAATTCACCTTGCCAGTGGTTGGCTGGAGAGAGTGAAGGCTGGGACATGGTCTGGGGCAAAAAGAAGATTTTACTTCAAGTTCTCCAACCCATATGTCCCCCATAGACAAAGGCAAACACACTTTAATGTTGCAGTATATGGAAGGTAGGATGTATAAGTAGCAGTTCAGGTTTCTAGGAGTCCGACCGTACTGGTAACTCAGCTTCTACAATTCCTGTTGGTATGGGATGGACATTTTTTACTTGTTACAGGTAGGAATACCTGACAACTAAAAGTTTGTATAAAAATGAGATTACAAGTTTCAGAAAATGCTACTCCCTCACAAAGGACAGGTGTTCAATCTGGAAGACAAACTTCACACGTCAAGGAGGACTGATAAGAGTGTAGACACGTATGTTAGGCTGGTTCCATATTCTAACTTAAAAGCAACTTCTTATGAATTGTTTTAGAGAAAAAGCTAATACAAAATGAAATTAAGTGTGAATATATTCCTCTAGATAAACAGCTACCACCTTTTCTAATTAATCTGTTATTAATCCCATCTGTGGTATAAAAACTATGCTATAGCCTGTGACTGACTCCCAGCCTATGCAGCTGGCAAACATGGAATATGTTTTCCAAACATGGAAAACTCCTTCTCTTAGCAAAGGGTGAAAGTACACTTATGGAAGGATGCCCTAGTAGGAGAAACCCATAGCACTTGTATTGCTTGAGTGTGGTATAGGTATTGCATTTCAGTCCTCAAACCAGACACACATCTCAGTCTTGCATTGATCAAACCCTTAAGCTAGAGGTATTTTTAACTCCTACATTTATAAACTTTCCACTGTGCTTTGACTGGCTGTACTGGCAGGAAAATCTGGAAAGTGATGTGTCAGGCTAAATGGCTGTTATCAGATATTCCCACTAAAAATGGCTGGTGAATATGTCTGGTAACTGCCATACTTAACCTCTGGATGGTTCCTGGTCCTTCTGCCAAGCTGGTCTGCTCATACTTCAATGCACATACGCCCATGGAGATTTGAATTCGTATCTCCTCATCCATCTCCTTCCTCCACACTGGCAAAGACAAAAGTTGCAGTACCATGTTTGTAGATTGCAAACATCAGACTTGATTGCCAAGTGTCAGACATTCAAAACCTATGAACAATAGTTCAGCTCCCATTCCTGTTAGTATGGGGTGGTAAACTTTAATTTAAATCTATGCTAATTTGAAATAACTGCAGAATCTGTTTTTAAAAAATATACTGGCAAGAACTTTTTCTTGCTACTTTCTAACAGAAATATTACAGATTCTATTGACCATCTCTACTGAGGGGAAGGTACTTAGCTAGATCAAACATATGGACTTAATATTTGAAGATCTCATGCTAAATCTTGCACAGGTCATAAAGATTAAAAGCATTATTTAAGCAGAATTGAAGCTGTGATATCCAGAGTATCTCACTCAGCTGCTGCCAAGCCTTTCTTGTTGTAATGCTCTCCAGAAACCCATAATTCTGCTTGTGTGTGTGCCCAGAACAGCTCTAACTAAGCCTACGTCCTTCAGAAGATGTCAATAGAGTACAGAGCAGGGGCCTACAGAAATGCCCAAAGAGCTGCTGAGCAAGACTAAATGCTTGATGAGCTCCAGCCACTTAACAGAACTGCTCTACCCTGGCTAACCACACTTTCTAAGAAGCAAACTTGATCTGTGTGGATGGATTTTTTTTAAGTTAATACAGCTATGAGGCTTCCCAATCTTATCTAGCTTATTCTAAGCCAGTTTCTTTACACAACAGAGCACTGCAACACTGGGTTTTTCTTCGTTTGCTCCCAGAGGGGCCTGATCAGCCATGCATAGAAGAGAGTCCTTTATGGAGTCTAGTTGCAACAACTTTCCTTGGAAACATGGACGGTGATGGTGTTCCTCTTAGATTAAAAAGCCTAGTCCTTAGAGCAAACCAAACAGTAATGCCACACTTCTACTTCCCAAAAATGGTTCCTAGACTTGGCAGGGTAAGGCAAACATTTGATGGAAGAAGGGCCATTGCACACAAAGTAGTCAGCTTTCTTTGAAATTTGACTTGCATACATTTCTCGTTCTACTACTCCCTCTTGTAAGCAACCCTTTTTGGGTTGATGGCCATTTTGGATACTCTTTTAGGACATCTCATCTCTTCCACATACAACTCAGAGTTCAGCTACCCAACTCCATGCTCAATTCTTTCTTCAGGAGCTTCTCTTGTGGGTGCTTTACCCAGTTATTCAGCCTAATTATAGTACTCCCAGAAAAATTAGCGGCCTATAAGATGGTTAACGTTTTGTGTATATATGAAAGAAAGTTGCATCACCATGGTGTCTTCACCCTATGATGTCCTCTTTATTTGTGAAGACATGGAATGGCATAATCTACTCAGATAAATCTTACAAGTTTTCTTGCCTGAGAATAACAGAAGTTTTTGAGTTTTTTCTAAACTTCAATGAGCCCACAAACTTCTGTCAGCTGCACCTCTTATTGCTGAACTTCAATCAAACACATTCTGAGTGTCCAACAATTAAAGCATTAAGTTGAGCTTAATGTCTAATTGGAAAGAATTTTCTCAGCAAGTACAAAGGGGCACTGCCTACTGCTTTCAATCATGTTAGCTTTCAGTAATAGAGACAGGTAAACTAATCCTTTCTTTCCAGCCAGACTACTCTGAAAATAGGCCAGGTCCCACTGGGAACAAAAGATGCTCCTAGAAAAGTCTGTAATTAGACAACTTCAACTGCTCTGCACAAATACCTCATTAAAGTTCCACTATGATCAAGCCTGATGATGCATAAGACAGACATAAACATCTCAGCTGAAAGCTGTATTTTCTTTGATTCATTCTCTGAAGCAAATATTGCAGAGAATGTTTATCTCTTTAATCCAAGCAGATAGCCATTTTTCTTCACTGATAACCCAATCAAATGTCTATTGTAGCTGACAGAATATTTTCCAATAATTTAGAAAGATCCAATAATTTGGATCAGGCCCCAAGAAAGGCTAACGCAGGGCCTGCAGAATAGACTCCTAGCAGCACTTCATTCATTCATCTCAGATGGAGGCGTAGTCTGCAGCTGTGCCTGGTCACTGATGCAGAGTGAATGCCAGCTAGACTTTTGTTCGAAGTTTATATCCATTCTCTGATGTTAAGTCTGATACTTCAGAAAGTAAGATCAGAATGAATGTCTGATTTAGGATTGAGCATGGGAGAAAAAGGAACAAACATGGTAATTTTTTTCATTTTTTCTAATTTATTCGTAGTGTTCTGCATTGCCTGCCTTTTTGCAATACAGCTGTCAGCAAGTGAAACTCAAATTATCTCTTGTGAAATATAGATTAGAGTGATTAGGACAAAGCATTTTGCTTGCAATGGCATCTTAACCTTTGACACCAATTCTTGATCTTACACTTACTCCCCACCCACAAAACACCATCCACTGAACCCAGTCAATGGTTTCTGCTGGACACAAGAGCATAAGGTAGCCCTGGTTAGGTTGCTGCTTCTGTATGATTCACTTTTAGATTGAAAAATCCATTTTCCCCTTTTAAAAGTAATGGTGTCAACTCCTGCCAGTGCTTTGTAACTAGATAGTGTGTCTCTCAGCTGGCAAAGGGAAGCAGAATAGTGATCTCTCTCCCTGCACTTTGGCTAAATAACCGGCAATGCTAGAGAAAGTTTGTTTTTTAAAAGGAAAGCCCTTGGAGACTAATGACAGTTAAGTGGGATGTAACTTGTTCATGTTATATTTCTTCCTAACTGCTACGACACCTCTTTAGAAAGAACCTGGACCTTATTAAAATGAATTGAGGAAGATGGGAGGGAAAGGTGGAGACTGAAGCTGAAAATCTGAAGCTTTATTTTAGGATATTCACAGAGGAAAACATATGATTGTGATATCAATTAAAATAATTGAAAGAGATTTAAAGAGAAGAGATGAGACTGCAGCTGAAGAGAAGAAACAGGGGAAGGGGCAGGCTTGTGAGACTTTTTTTTGTGTAGGAAACAATTCTACATTTTATTTTTAATACAATTTTTTCTACACTGTTTCTAGGCTTTGTCTTCTAGGGATTTACCAAAGAGTTTCGATGTTCAAGGCTTGTTTTGAAGATCTCCGCACTGCAGTTTGCTGTTACAGATCCTGGGGACTGACAGATGCTCTGATCCTTCTTGGTGCAGTGCCAAGAGTGGCAGCAGGTAGCGAACTACACTGTGCGCCGCCAGCCCATATGGCATGTCCACATATTAATTAGTTCTCAAGAGTCGGTCCTCCTGAGCCCACCCATTTGTTGCTTTCATTGACTACTGCCTCGTATCATTAATCAATGCTCGTTTCTGCAAACTCCTGGTAAAGCCAGTTAGTAGACCTGTAGCAAGTAAGTAGTATTGAAATCCAAAAACTTAAAGGTCTGCAAAGCAAAGATGGTTTCCTAACTTTTGCAGTTAGCACACTGGAGACTGAATTGCTGGCTCAGAAAATGATCATGCTACACTGACATACTGAAACCTGAATAACTGACAGAGACTTGGGTCTCTTCTCCCAGACGTGTGTTCTCTCTCTCCATCCTCACTGGTGCTAGTTGGTGCAGATTGACTTCCTGCCATAGTATCTTAATCTGATGTTCGGGACTGTGTCCTTCTTCTCTAGCAAGGCTTTGGGAAGACAGGAGGAGTAACTGGTCATTTCACTCCAGACAAAAGTAGTGAGAGCTATGAAAAAAGAACAGTTAGATTTATCAGCTCCTCTTCAATGACTTTTTCTGCTTTAAATGTATCCAACTAGAATGCAATTGCCATTATCTGCTTTAAACTGAAAAGCACCTACCAGAAGTCTTCAAAGTGCTCCGTGCTTATATTTTTCTTTATGCTCATCGATTGTTTCAAGACATGATCCTATTCCTTGGGAATTTCATGCAGCCAAGGTCATCCTTTGCTTTTCACATAAAGCTTTTGGTCTAACATGTCCTTGCCCTTTCCAAATCCCTGGGAAGCTCTCTCTTCCTATCTCACCTTTTGTTATATGTTTCTAAGTATGTCATTCTTAGTCTTGCAAACATTGATCCTGCCTGCTAGACACTTGGTTTTGTTTTCACCTGAACAAGATTGTATCATTTGCAGGCAGGAGCGTGGTCAAGCCTTGAACACAGAGTTTCTATATACTAATAAACAAACAGACGAGATCATAAGCAAATATATTTTTTATGACTAGAGCTCCTTTTAGTGCTTGAAAAAAGTCTTTTCTCCTCAGAGCTTGAATCAGTTGCCTAAAATAGGTTTTGAGGACCAGCTGGGATGCCTTAGGCTATCCCACCTAGCCTCCAGCTCCAACTCAACATACCTACATCTCCTGTAGATCCTAAGGCTATTCTGCAGATCTCTGCTCACCGAGAGCATCCTGCGTGGCACTGGATGCATCTGTGAGGGCACGTGACCTGGTACCTTAATGTCTCCAAATGCACTTCTCATGTATCTTCTTTTCTTTTTCTCTGTTTTTATCCCTGCACCCTCAATATAATCTCTGCTTTCCTCTAGTCTAATCTTGCTGGTAAGGTGATCATTACGGAGGTCTCCCACGCCACAGGAGCCAGCCAGCCTGCAAAGGGGAGGTCAGGGAGCCAATCTACAGGCTGCACTCTTGCAGAAGGCTGATTAGGAAGAGGTCTTGTGTAACAGCACCTCACTCAATGGGAAGATGCATCTGTCCTACAGTGCTGTTCCTGGATAACAGCAGATAGGAATACACCTAGCAGGGGTATGAGGGCACTGTAAACACGTTCTCCCTCCCCTCCAAGATCCAGCCGCAGCACCGCTGCAAGGGCAGTGAGAACCCATATTGCAGCACCACGGTTTCTCTTTGGCAGAGAGGTGGGAGTTTGCTGTGGCTAAATCCAGAGGAGACTATCGGTCCATCATTGTCATTTCCACATCATCCAGAAGCTGCATCACCATGTGAACAGTCAGTGGGTGTTATCTTGAGCACCATGCCACTGTCTCAGCTCTGCTACTTCCAGAGCAGAGGTGGATCATATCCAGTGAGCATCAGTCTCCGGAGGAGGGTGTACCACATCTCTGCCAGCCACAATTGTCCAGCTTTACAGGTGAAGGGATCTGAATAATTGTTCACATGGAATCTGCTTTGTGTGTAATAATATTTTTGAACCCCAGGTATCTTCTGTACAAGTAACGTCTCATCTAAGCCTGATGACTGTACACCCAGGTGATAGCAGTGACACTTCCTTGTGCAGGAACGACCACCTCTGGAGTGAAAGTGTCTGATGTTTATACAGGTCAGGGGGTGCTTTCTTCTTCTTTTGGCACAATAAGGAAAGGAGAAAGCAGGACACATATCTGGAGTAGCCCTGAACCATTTTGACCCTTGGTTACGGTTTGGTCCCTTATTCCTGCTGGTGGGAACTAGAGCAGCACTTCAGAGCTCTGAGCTGAAAATGAGATCAGGTCTATTAAGCTGCACAGGAACCAGCCCAACATATACCTGTACTGCAGTTACAGGACCTCCCAGGTATCGAGACATTTAAGGCCAGTATATTACTCAGTGTACTGCAGCTGATGACATTCTTAAATGTTTAAGTTACTTGCTGCTTTAAACCTCCCCCAATTCCAAATTATGGGCCCGGTATGTAAAACTTCTTATTAAAAAAGGTTTCTCATATATATATATAGAGAGAGAGAGAGGTAAATCCAACCTGTTTACAGCTGGCAGAAATTCTAATACTAGTAAGTTTATAGATCTGATTGCTTTGGGAAACATTTTTCCAGGTTGTGATGCCCAGAATGCTTGCCCTCTGAAGAAGAACATCCCCTTGTACATGAAGATGCATGCTTGTTAAAAGTGCATGGAAAACTTATGAATTTGTCTCTCAGAGCTATCTCACCAACAATCTCACCAACACGGCACACCCTCACAAACACTGGCTTTTCAGCAAGAAAGGAACATGGGAAGAGATGTCTGCAGCTCAGTGCCCAGGGGGAGCCCGAGACTTGGCTTCTGTTCGTGCCCAACCCAACAAACTTACACCTCTGCAGCTGCAGCATAGGCTCTGTGTGGTGTGGTAAGGTGAATATTCATATGATGTATATCATGATGAAAGTGTACGTCCAATAAAAGTAAAATGGTTATAAGGTGCAGCTAAAAAAGAAAGTCTTATGGTATTGGGATATGGAATGACCAACACACTTCCGTTACCAATTAAAAATCAAGTAATATCAGGTACAGAGCACAATCTTTTTCTTTATTTTTTGTCATTCCAGATTTCAGTATACATTACCTTTTTTTCTTAAAAGGAGACGTTTTGCAGGCATAATACAGAACTTCACAGAATGTGTTTTATAATAGCACATACTAATGCTGTATCCACATCCTTGTTTAGCTCTGGGAAAGTGCTAGTAGACATTCTAAGAGAACAATTAAACCCTAGAGAATTTTTCACATTACCATCAAATTAAAGAATTTTCTATGTTCACAGTTTCTCCATCTTCTAGCAAGACCTTTTGCTGGAAGTTAAGGGACATCTCCTCCTGTTGTTCTCAAAGACATAGCATAGAGTCCCTGGAGGTAGAGCTTATAAAACAAAACAATCCACAGAGAAGATGGTGAGACAGAAAGGGCAAAAGTGGAGCGGAGGAGGGAGAAAACTCACCAGCGAGACCGTACATCTGCTCAGCAAGGACAAGTGCATGGTGGAATGAAGCAGATCTGAGAGAGAAAAGAAACAATAGTCAAGGTAGAAAATTGTTTTGATATTTTGCCAAATGAGTGGGTGTTCAGAACGGTCTAAGGGGAGTGTAAGTGATTTTGTGGGTGGTCCTAGGAAATGGAAGAAAGCCTGGGGACAGTGGTGAAGGAAGCGGATGTGCAGAAGGTTTGGGAATTTATTGTGGTCTGGGTAAACATCCAGAAATCTGAGCGTGAACTTGAATCTGCTCAGACTTCTTAAGGAAAAGTCCCACATGTTACTGTGGCAGTAGGCAACCACTATAGAAAAGTATTCAGAGACTCACTTGTAAGGAAGGAAATACCTGAATGTTTTTGCAATGTAAAGAGACCAGAACCAAAAGCCAGTTGGAGGATGGAGAATTTCCAGTCCCATGTTGATTTGTTTTAATATGTAATTAACCTCACTTGAAAGTATCAAACCCTCATTTCTGCTTTGAGTTTTCTGAACTTCTGTTTCAGTTGCCAACCATTGAATTACACGGTGCTTTTAGCTGATGCCTTATAGATCTTACTGTTATCACTGCACGGTCTTGGGTGGGTTTTTTGTTTTGATTTGGTTTTGACACATTAGTCTCATTCAGCGGATGTAAGAAAATATTTCCTTCCCCAGTTCATTTGTGTTTTAGGGGCATTTGGATTTTCTCTTACCCCTAAGAAGTTCCTAAAACACTTTTATATTTCTTAAAAGCAGACAGATCCTTGGTATAAAGTGGGGAGACGTAGAAAGAAGCCGATTATTGTTTCATAACATATCATAACACATAGAATAGGTGCTGTAAAAAGTGGTGCTAAGGTTGGTCTGTTCACACTCTATTTTACTTCTACCCCCTACCCCTAAAATCTGCATCTGATATGAAAAACATCATGTAAATTTGAACAAATAAGAGTTCACATCTCACCACACATTATGGTTCATGAACAAAATATAGACCATGATGTGAAAATGAAAACTAAAATTATGATTTGCTGTGGATAGCTTTTGTACTTCAGGAGAAAGCTTGGCAAGTTGAGTGTATTTATTTGCTGAAAGCCATCTGCTGAAAAAGATTTGATGTTGAACTGTAATTCCAGGTTATTACTGCATATTCTGCAAAGGAAGGAAGTGGGAATTGACTACTTATTTTTCAGCTGGTCTAGACTAAATAAGAATGACAACACTGGGAAAAGAAATGTCATTTCAAACACCAGGTGCTGTCTCATGGGAAAGAAGCAGAAATGATTGATGTCTAAAAGTAAACTACTCATTAGGATGGATATGTGTATTAGAGAAGCTGTGGATGAACAACAGGATTGACTTTAGTCTGATTTCTTTTTCTCATTCTCAGTGTATAAAAATATCAACAGCGAACAAAATAGATCTACGCTGAAGCCAACACCATAGGCCACCCCCTGGGTGAGGTAATTTTATACCCAAGTTTTCTTGAGAACTAGATCAAGGCAAGTTGCCAGAGCTATTTCTGTGGTTCCTTGACTTGTCTTTCCACTGGGACAAGATTGGTCACTGAGGTGAAGGTAGGAATATAATCTTTTGCCAGCCAGCATTATTTTATTCATTATAAGCTTGGTTGTGTCTCTCGCTATTGCTCTAAGCCTGCCTTGGTTTTCTTTCATGTCCTTTTGTAATACCTAAGTCTTCAAGCTGTCTGAAGGGGAATATTTCTTATTGGGCAGTATGGTTACTGTTCCACTGCAGAGCAAGGCATGTTTATACAGTTATTAAAGCAAAGAGGGGAGAAATAAGTACATAGGTGTACGTAAATATACAGATCCTTTTACTTACCACTGTGAGAGATCAGCAGGGCTGGGAGCCAAGGAGGATGCTAGTTGGGCAGGCTGCATTGTCCCCAAGCTGGCTGCAAGCCCTGGCAGCCAAACCCCAGGAGGGGATGGATGATCACCAGGCCCTTACAGCACTTTTCCAAATGGTGAAGGGGCAGACCATCACGTTGATGGGAAACTGGTATAATCAGCTTTAAAGCAGGAGCTTTTCTCCTGCCTTAGGTCAAAGACACAAGGACAAAACCATTGAATTTCATAGGGCTTTTGGCTGCAATGCAAGGGGTGCAGCTCTCGGCACCCACAGGTTTCCTCAACACAGTGGCATCTTGGCTTGTAAATCATGGAATTTGGTGGTTGATCCCCAAAATAAAATGAATCTAGCTCTGTCTGAAGTCTCCCCACAAATTTGCTTTTTTTATAGCAGCTTTCTGGTATCTGAAGGGCGCCTACAAGAAAGCTGGAGAGGGACTTTTTACTAGGGCATGTAGTGATAGGACGAGGGATAATGGCTTCAAGGTGGAAGAGGGCAGACTTAGAATAGATATTAGGAAGAAATTTTTCATTCTGAGGGTGGTGAGGCACTGGAACAGGCTGCCCAGGGAAGTTGTGGAGGCCTCATCCCTGGAAGTGTTCAAGGCCAGGTTGGATGGGGCTTTGAGCAACCTGGAAGGTGTCCCTGCCCATGGCACGGGGGTTGGAACCAGGTGATCTTTAGAGTCCCTTCCAACCTAAACCATTCCATGATTCTACAATTCTACGATCATCCCTCATCAAGGAAAATGACTCATTAATATACTCAAATTATTTTCAGTGCTCCCTATTGATCATGTTGCTGTCAAAGGAAGAGGCCACAGGGAGAGCACTGAGTCTGGTGCGTCTGCTTTGCATCCAGGAGGCAGGTGTGTTACCTTAACTGTGTAGTCATAGCTTGGTGCTGCTCTGCTGTGTTGTAGTCTCACTACAACAGTTGCCCCTGGCGCTACTGATGTACCCAGGTAAGGAAAGTGGCCTTTCCTACTACTACAACCAATGGCATGCTCTGGCACCTGGGTCCCACACCGCTGCGGGTGTTAAAAAGCAGAGAGTGCACCTGACCACAGACTAGGTCAAGAACCTGAGATCACTGTTGCCTTATGACAGCAGGTGGTGTTAATGAAGGGTGCCTACTGAACAACGCTCTCACACTTCCACTGTCACCTGTGTAAGAAAGGAGTTAAAGCACCTCTTCCATAGACAGAAGTTAAAACCCACATAACATGGGATTTAAGCTGATCTTTTTAGGTAGAACCATGTCTATAAACATTTGAATTTAAAAATGGCATACAACTACTCTTTTTAATGCCTTAGCTGCCTTCCCACTCACACATGCATTTTTGAAATCCAGGGAAAAAACTTAATTGTGCACCTCAAGCAGTACAGGTACAAATTGGTCCTCTGTATTTTAAAAACTACCATAAATACATTATGCAGGTGGACGAATAAGCATTCTTACAGTGCCGTGATTGCCTATTATGGTTTCCAGGGAGTTTATTTCTGCAGAAAGGTGGCTATTCACTCACCTCACTCTCTGTTGGTCTTTAGTTTCAGTAATCATTGCAATCAGATTTATTTTTGAGCTTCTTCTGATTTAGGTGACTAAGCAGCATGTAAATAGCATGTATTGTTTTTAATTATTGTTCTGAAACCATTTTTAAGACTTTAATTTTTAACTGAAAAGGAAGACAGGGTATAGATTCTTTGTGGACAAGACCATCAAATGGGGAAATCTCTTTGTCACTTCCCTGGAACAGTAACACCAGATACAGCTGTACTTTCTAAGCTGTGGTTAGCGAGGATGGCAGTAAAAGCTCAATTTAACTGAATTTCTGTTTTGTAGGAAATTCTGACATTTGGAAACTTGTCTTCCTTCTGAAACAGAATGATTTGCAATGCCTTTGGAAATCCTGAAAAGGTCTGGGCCATTTTAAAAAGCATCATTCCCCATTTCTAGGAAATCTTGTATTGCGTAGTTGAAATAAAGTCATTTCAATGTCAAAGTCAAAGTCTCATTAACTTTTTGGTAATGCTTCTTCTATGCAAATCACTGCTGAAAAGAGTAAACATCCCAGACTCTGTCTCTTTAACTTTCTTGTGGTCCCAGAGGAGAGCTGTGGTGTGCTGGGTGAAAGGGGAGCGTCACAGCCACTGCTGCTTTTCCCTCCCACAAAAATTTCTAGCACAGAGCTGGAGAAGTGCTGTCTTTTCCCATGATGATGAGGCACTTTTTATTCCCTGCCACTAGCAAAGTGATGCCACCATAGTGATGTTGTGCCATTGAAGTAGGTGTCACACAGTTTCAAAGATCCTGAGGAGCAGGAGATGACACTGGTGGAGGGGGAGGGAAAGCACAGGCTGCAGTACCAGGTCCTTGGTGGGAAAGATGACAGTGAGAAATGAAGAGAGAACCAGTGTAACATATAGGGATGAGATCTCAAAGGAAAGAAAGGAAGAAAAAACAGCTTCTGTTCAAAAAAACCCAGGTTTTGGCTGAGGTTAGTTGAGGGTATTTCTTGGAAGTCATCAGTAGTTTCCTTCCTTTCAGAGAACCCTGAACATGTCCATTACTCTGCCACTGCTGGGGAAGAAGCTGAATTGTGCAGAATTACTCTCACACCCAAACTGATTATTGTAAGGAGTTTGCTGTTGTGGTCTCCTACAGAAGCAACCTCTCTGCGATGTCTGTCCTCTTGCCATGAACATGTTAAAACCAGCAGCTGATTTCAGCCTGATTTGGTGTCTCAAAGGAAATGGAGTTCCAGCAGTTTTTGTAGAAGTGAGTAACTGGAGAGGAGGAGAGGGCTGGGGTCTTGTGCCTTCCCAAGTTTGTTCCTATAAATTCTGATCATTATTCTCATAACTTCTCATTCTCTTACCTTTTTCTTTTTCAGCAGCATGACTTTGCAAAGCACATTACCTTTACCTCCAAGTGGTATGAAGCCATATGAGGCAAAGAGCCTGTTAGTGAACCGTTCAAGAAAATACTGTCAGATAGTCTCATCTTCTGTATCCCTATGTTGCCTCAGTAGTTGGAGCTCAGCTAGAAAGTTTTGCAAAGACTCTTATGACGGGGGTTGTGAAGACAGAAATTAGAAGCTGGCATGCTCTTTGTGATCCCTCTGCATTTGGTGTGGGCTGCATGTGTAAAGAGGGTTGCGGCAGATGAATGGAAGAAATTGTACTGTTGTACAGTTGCCCAGCTTCTACCTGTCACGCAAAGCAGAGCTGCTGCACTACACCTCTAGGTACATGGGGGACCAGGCATGTCTGACCATTCTCCTCCTCCATTAAATCTACCTCTGCCCATAGCGATAGGTCCTCTTTTACTGACTTTCTACCTCCAGCAATAACAAGCCCTGGTTCCTGAAACCATTGAAATCTTTTTTACTAGCTCTGGTTTATCTACACTTTTGTTGCAGGCATACTGCCTTCCACGGTCAGTCCTTCTGTCCACATCTGCTTCTAACTAAAGACAGTGGGCTGGCTGCTTGTTCTGAGTTTGAGTGTGTTTTAGCTTGTAACCTGCTTTTTCCATATTAGACTTATATGCTTTACTCTAATATTAGGTCTTAAACTCTTCTGATGTCAGCTATTAGCACCTTCCAGCACAGCATCCTCCATGGACACTTGTTTTCTTGTTTCCTCTAGTCATCTTTAAATAAGCATGGCTGATAATTATAGGCGAAAGTGCATCTTTGCCTTGTTGCCAGTTCACCTGTCCACAAACAATTTCATATCTGTTTTCCAGCATTTTTTTCATCTACCATCAAAAATGACTCTTTGCCTTGTTGCCAGTTCACCTGTCCACAAACAATTTCATATCTGTTTTCCAGCATTTTTTTCATCTACCATCAAAAATGACTCTTTAATATTTTAGAATAAACCCAAGTATATCTCACACTGTAATATACTTATCTTGCCATTCTTTCTTATGTATTTCTTTTTTTTTTTCTGGTTTACCTTAATCCTACAAAATTTTGAAGTTTTCTTCTTCCTCTTCTTACGCAACTTTTAGTACTGTCATGTCAGGCTCCTGTCATGAAAACCGGTAATGAAAGTACTGCTTTTTAAAAAAAACCTCTCATTCATTAATCATGGTGACATCTCATATTAACTAGTTAATGTATAAAGGCCTTTGGGCGTTTATGAATCTGTCATTTCAGAAGAAGTAAGATGAAGCAATAGTATTTCAGGCAACCAAAGAAAAATTTACCAAGGGCAAATTTAACGTTATGCAACTGTTCCAAAAATACTCATTCTATATGTGGAACAATACACTTTTTAAAAGTAAAAATCAAAACACATCAGAAAATTTACATATGAAAGCCTGACTGCTTTCCAGGCAGAGTGTCGGTTCTGTATTGAATCCTTATCATTCTGAGGGCCTCTTCCTTGCAGTCAAAAAGCCCTTTGAACAAAATAGGAAAACATACTTGCTAAATTTCTCAGGTGTTTTTTTTAAGGTAGTATACATAGCTACTTGCTAGGAATCACTTTATAGGAAAGCAATATATCATATGAATGACTCTAATACTTTTATGATACTCTTACCCAACAAGTAAAACCCACAGATCTTCAAGGGGTTTTGTATTATTTAATTTGAGTAAATTTTGAGGCCTGAGTGATTTTTACTAGCATGTACACATAGTAGATAAGGCTTTGAATCTCATGTGTAGTTTATCACTGTCATTAGATGAAATTCCTTCTAAAGTACTAAAATACCTTATGTCACCAAAGAAGTGACCAAAGTGGGAAAAGACTGTATTTGACGAACTGAGATAAATTATCTGAAAATATTCAAGTGAGATGGAAATGCAGAATGTTCAAAGGGGGGAGAGAAATAGTGAAGAAAAAAAAAAAATGGGCTTGAAGAGGGGTTTTACAGGAATATACCTGAGAAGTGACCTGGCAACATCTTGTGCTGTGACCACTGAGTCCTCTTGTAAAGTCGCTTTTCTCACATGTACGGAGTATTTTGTCACTACCTTTTTTTTTGGGAAGTAAAAATACCTCTTTTGACTGAGTGTGTGTGAGGGCAGTTTTCAGATAACCGTGCAGTAAGAGTGCATAGGGGTAGTGGAAATGGGTCTGTGACCTCTGATCAGGATGACCCACATGCAGGCTTGCTAGTTGCTGCTTGCTAGCATTTCTGTGCAGTCTCTGATAGTTATCCAGGTGCATGTTAAAGAGTTCAGTGTGGGATTACAAGTCAAATTAATTATTTAGTCTGTGTGAGTCCTGAATTCATTACCTTGTATCTCCACTGAGCACAGGGGTATGGCTACATGAATAAATTACTGTGAGATAAGATAGGTTGTGCACTGAAAAAGTATCAGCTGCCCAGTAGAACTTGTCTACTTGCACGCTTTAGCTCTTGAAAAATATGAGGAAATTTGGGATAACATGCTTCTCAAAGTTTACAGTTGGACTCGATGACTTTAAGGGTCTTTTCCAACCTAAATGATTCTGTGATTTTGTGATTGAAAGCATGTAAACTACCTTGCAGGACAGCTCCTGGGAGCGGTTACTATGAGGTAGCCGACATGTTATACATCCACACTGGTTTTGACATTTTAATAACTTTGCAATGGCTCCCAAAATACAGGAATGAGAAGATCTGTACACTGTTCTTACCCCAGTGAATGATGTTTTATTTAATTCACAGGTGATCCGTCAAAGAACAAAATATTCTTTAAGAGTAGAACATTTTCTGACAAATGCCTAGGATGTTCACAATTGACAACTTAAACTGTGGTTAACAAGGCTGAAAATTACATGCAAAGGTCATTTAATCCATTCCCTGCCCAAAGACAGGATCAACAATACATTTATCATTCTTTACAGAAGTTTGCCTAACCTTTAACCTGACCTCTGGGGTTGAAACTCTGTGACTTCCACAAGCAGTGAATTGAAATTCCTTGTAAATCAGAGCTTGTAATTAATGAGTTTTCCTAGTGTCTTATCTAAATATTCTTTGTCCTATCTACCACAGATATGAAGAACACTTTATAACCCTCTCTTTTTGCAAAAGGGACTTGAAAACTCTCTTGAAAGATTTTAAAGAGTCTTTTTGAACTCAGGTGGTTTACAGTTCCCCATCAGTCTTCCAACAACTTTGATTCATTCAACTGTTCCTCACATGCAACCAGAAGCAATATTTTCCAGACTTCTGTCAGTCTTGTTTCTTCTGTCTGGACTTCCTCTCTTTCTGCACTCTATTTCTGAATGACATTTCTGCAAAAGAGCTACACAATCTGTTGTTCCCCATCCTGTCCACCTGATTACCCTTCTTTATCTTTAGAACCTTGCGCTTCCTGAATTTCACACATGCTGAGTTTCATCCCGGTTTTGGGCCATTCCTCCAACTTGTCAGGATCATTATTAAGTCGTTATCCCATCCTACAGCCTATGCACAGTCATTTCTAGCTTTGTATTATCTGCACTTTTAATAGGCATACTGACCATCCATCATCCAGATTGTACAGACTTTTGGAGAACCCTACTCGTCAAGTCTTTCAATTTTGTCAGTGAATCCAATGAATTACTCTCTGGAAATAAGTAGACAAACTCTTTTTTAGCATTTTCATTTAGAGTACTGGGAGTCTGTCCCAAGGCAAAGTTAATAGACTTAGCAAAACCTAGATATGTGATACTTACTTTGTCTTTCCATCCAAAAAGACTGATGATCCAGTTATACAAAAAAAATTTTTTTTTTTTGGTAGAATCAAAAAAGATTGTACTTAACAACTCTTTGTTATATGTTCCTTATTTCCTTGCTAAGAAATAGTTGGCTAATCAATGCTTTCTTCGCTGCTCTTTTTTTTTAAAATACACATTGTCTTTGGCTTTATAGAGTGTTTCAGTGCTATAGTTATTATTGCTGGAGTCTTATAAGCATCATTAGTTGTTCTGAAATTGCTTCAGCCAATTCCAGCCAACAGGATGCTGTTCTGTGCCTTGGAAAATGAAACACTTGACTTCTGTGTTTCACTGAGCAGCTCAGTAAATATGATTATTGAAAATGAATTTGTTCCTCTTGATTTCCATTGAACAAACTGGAAACATAAATTTTTTTTCCATTTGGGTGTTGCCTTCACTTTGCTGATAAAAAAGCATTACATAAGTGATAAAGAAAGTAGTATTCATTTTCAAGATAGTGCTGAGATCAAAGTAAAAATGAAAAATTTCTTTTGCCCTTCCCATGATGGTTCTTTCTGTGGTAATGTCCTCCTTTCCTGGCTATGATTGATTGCTTCTATTAATTATTTACAGACTAGTTCAGCTTATTTCTTTCACACACACACACGGAGTCAAAAAGTGAATCCCCTATCAGTATATTTAGTTGAGTCTAGCCCACAGCTTACTGCATTAACCTTATAGTACAGTCGGAAACATGTAGGGAAGACACTTATAATACCTGATTCTCAGATCCAACTATAGCTAAAAGTAGGGTTTAGATCCCTGGTGGGCTTTCTCTAAAGTTAGCAATTAATATTGGGTACTTTGTGTCTCTGCTCAGTGGCTCATTGTCCATGGCACTCTTGTTCAGAAACTACAGACCATAAACTCAAGAGCTGATTGCGTCATATTTGGGTCACTTCAGAGGTCAATTTTGACAACTGAATTCTCCAAGGGAAACCTGGATCTAAATAACTGCCTCTTTCACATTCTTGTTAGCTCCAACACTGTAACAGAGCAAAGTGTCTGATCTTAAACAATTTTTTTGTTCCTTTAACTTAGTCAATACATTATACTCTTGTCTTATTTCTTCTTCCATATATTTTGCAATCAGACTGAGTCAAAAGACACTACTGCATTCCGCATTTCATTAAAATTCTTGTTGGTTTCTTACTTTTTCCTCTTCCCTCCTTTATATGCCTCAACATCTGAAATTCTCAGGTGGTTCCTTCAATGTATTTCAGTCCAAGAAAACCCCAGTACAGCTAGCCTGCGACTGTTACAAGTCATTTGTTCTTTCATGGTATATTGCTTGATTTCCTCTGTGCTTGAGTGGTGAATGTACTTACGTTTGATCAGCTCCCTGGTTTGAACTGTATCAGAATTTCTCATAAAGTTGGTTCCTCTACACGTGTTTTAAAATCCTGAGTGCCCTCTCCCCAGGAGGTCTTTCAGGTAGCCCTCCTTATAGATGCTCCCCAATCTTTACGCTCCGGGGGCTTTTTTATTTGGCAGAGCTGAACCAGTGCACTGGGAAATGCCATTAAACCCATGCTACGGTCTACAAAAGTGTTGTATTTCAGTTTAATGCATGCTGCTTTGAAGGTGAATGAAAACAGAGGTCATTATAAAACAAAACGGAAGGGTTCATATGGCTTTTGGGACGAGTTTAATTCTAGAGGCAGTTTCAAACATATCTCACGCAGATATTCCACCAGCTCTGTCTCTGCAGCCAGCACAACTGAAGCCTCTCAGTCTTGCCCGGTGTTGTGCTCAGCTGCAGCAAAGCACAAGTCCCTTCCCACAGCGGAAGGTCATGAAACCGTCCAGGGTCTGCTCCTCTCAATGTCTTTCCTTATGGGTTGTGACTGTACTGACCTCACTTCCATCCCGCACAGGTGGTGCATGTATGGCTATGTTAACTTAGAGCATTCTTCTTCAGATAGAGGCCTTTAGTTGATGTTTAAGCCAATCTTACTTGTAAGGGTAGTGCAAAACTATTTTATGATTCAATGCCCTCTCTTATCTGTCCTACCAATATGAGTATGTAAAGATTGAGAGAGGATATTGTTGTCTCCTAGAAATACATTAAGGAGAGACAGGCAGCCTGTACCAACAGTAAATGGCAGTTGTGTGAAGGAGAGGCTATTTAAGCTGAAGGCAATCTAGGTACTCATGGGTAGATGTGGTCTATGATTGCATTAATGATGAATATTAAAAGAAGGTTATAATAGTGTGACTCTGGAGTGACTTTCCAGCAGAAATACTGGAGACAGGAACCAAAATGGATTCCAAACAGAGCCCGAGGCACGTCTGAAGATGTTTATGTGGTCATTTTCTGCAGTGGGGAACTGGCTGTACTGACCAGGAAGATTTCTCCCAGGTCTGTGCTTTGTATTCCTAAATCCTTAGTGACACCAGAGGCACTGCCAATGTATTCAGCAAAGAGTAAGGAAATTAGTATTGCCCTACACTGCTGAAAGTTTGAAGTTAGCTCAGTTTTGAGAAGGGATGAACTAGGTTTCTGGAGATCCTTTCCAGCCTGAACGTTTCTACGTTTCTACATTATGGAAACTGGGAATTTTGGCTCTGCTTTTCATTTCAAAAGCAGGTACTGGTTTTCTGCAGTTGTTTGAGTTGGTGTCCTCCTTTGAAGAATAATATTGCAGGCAGTGGGAAGAGTTCACTGGGTCTGGGAGCAGAAGCAATGGTAGTTGTGTCCCAGTGTGGTGGTATTGTACGGCTGCCCACTAACCTGCACTCTCAAACGTGGGTAACACATCCTGATGAATCCCGACAGAAAGGCTTAACCAGGCTGACCTGGATCCCTGAAGCTATTACGGAAGCATTGAGTGGAAAGATAAGATGGTTGTCCTGATTTGTGTTCTTTTGATATTTTGTAACTTGGGCAAAATTCCAAAAGGTAGAAAAAACCCGAAGTTTGAGGAAGGTGAGGTAATGATGTTGGAAGACGCGGTTGTCACACAGCAGGGACACAGATCTGATACCGATACTATCTATGTTAATTGTTTCTTCTTAGCCCAAGCTGGAGCTAAGATAAGCATGTCTAAGAAGTGGTCAGATGTAAGTCTGTCTTTAAATTACCAGGCAGTGAGTAAGATTCAATTAGTAACTACCTCCTAGGGTTCTTGAAGAGGAAAGTTCTTGCTGGACTGCATAAAATATGATGTGATGTCGTGAAGCTACCATGGAGCTTGGATTATTTCAGCACTGAGAGTTACATGGCTGTTTTGACAACCTCAGAATTGTTGTGAAACAATTGCATTGCTGGGCCAGGGGAATCTGAAGGAAATTACGATCCTATGTCTTACATAGTTGTTCTTAGGGTCTCAAGGAAGTGTACGAGAGTTCTTCTGACTGCATTTCCAATAAGTTTTCTTGAGGAATGTTTTCATGGTGAATGTAGCGACTGGTGTTTTCTGTTTCATATATGACAATTAACTTAGTGCCTTGTACTTTCAAAATGTATCGTCAGCCAAGTGTAAATCAGAGATAAAACTGCTCTGGTTTATAGTTATTCTTGCAATAAAAAAGTATTTTTTGAAGCTGGAATCATCCTATTTTATTTTGCTGTTTGGGAAAACTTTACATGAAATTATATTTACTTCTTGGACAGCAATGGCTTGGCAAGTAAACAGCATTTCATTATTTCTGCACTCGGTGTCATTACATCATGTTAATCTTCTTATGGAGGTACAAATAAACATGAATTCAACACTGGAAAATAACATGTGCTGAAAGTATTCCTTTGAAATATTAAATCAGGTTCTTATAATGTGAAGAGAGACCTGTGTACAATGGGCCTGAGTTTTCAAACAGCCAATTTTTCCAGGACCTCAGCTTTCAGACCAAAGAAAAGTGGATTTTTAAAACTAAGAAGTGTCTGAATCTTCCCTCAGATACCAATGGATTACCAAAGGATTTGAAGTGTTGAACTCTTTTAAAATACCCAATCATTCATTTTGTTTCATGCTCTTTTGAAAATTCCCCCTTGCAGTGTACCTTCTTTATGGCTTAATCAATTTTGTGTCATACCTGTGAATTGCTATTTTCATAGAGATTCATAACTGTAAAGGTGTTCTGATACAAATCTTAATGCCTTTGAAATTATATTATTGTGTGAACAGATGTGTCTGAATAAGAGGCCTGAAAATGGAGGACTTGGTATCTGAAGTATTCGTTCTCATTGTGTCATTTTCTTTAATGAAATCCCCCAAGGAGTGACAAATTCAGAGATAAACAACAATTAATAATTCACAGTGGCCAGAGGGAAGGAACAGCCAGTTACATTTCATTGCACAGATCTAACAACTAACATGTAGCCTGGACACAAAATTGAAGGAGTTGGTCACTGGCTGATTCTTCCTCAATTCAACCTTAGTTTGGATAAAATGGGTCCATAAGCATAAATGCTTGTCTTCATAAAGCAATATAAAGAATACTTATTTCTCTAACCATTGTCTTATGAATACAATCTAGAATCTATTCTGCAATGCACATCGGTATTTTACCTCACTAAAATGAGATTCTTTTTATTCATCTGGTGTGTAATAAAGAAAAAACCCACTGTGAATTCCAGTCCCTTTCATGTCTTTTCTATCTTCTTGAGACTCACTGTGTTTATTATACACATAGTAGCCCCAGTTTATTTCCTGGAGTTTGCCATCATAGGGAGTGACTATCATAGCCGTTTAGTCATTGCACATGCAAATGTAGTGTCTAAAACCATCTCTCATGTTCAGGCTTTCTTCAGTCCCTACTAAGGTTTACCTTGCCTTCAAAACCCATTTCTTCCTTCCCTTGTCTGTGCCTTGGCTCCCGCCTGTTGACACCTTCCTGTTCTCCAAGGATTGGCTAAAACCCTTTTTAGGGCATGGACTTCAAATCCATCCAAAACGTTCTGCTTGGATCATATCACACCTAGAATTGCCTCTTCTGCCTTTCACATTAAATCCCAGTTCAGTGGTCACATTTTCTAAGTCATTTCCATGCTCAACAAAAAATCACATCAGAACAAGACAGGTCTGAAGTGGATATTCCTGCAGACTAATCTCCAATTCCAGTGAATTGCATTGTCTTTTTTTTCCTTAAGATCAACCAATGTAGTTCTCTTCAATGAAATTAGATCATAGAATCATAGAATAGTTTGAGTTGGAAGGCACTTTTAAAGATCATCTAGTCCAACCCCCCTGCAATGAGCAGGGACTTCTTCAACTAGATCAGGTTGTTCAGATGGTGTCCCCTTGAAGCAAGACAAAATTTTAGCAGTTGTGATAGTTTCTCTGTGACAAGGATCTCCACAGCTTCCTTTGGTATTGCTTCAGATGATTTTCATCCTTCCATTTGCTCTTTCAATTTAGGCTTACTTAGTCATTTTACAGGATGTGGCAATGAACACCCATGCTCTGTTTACCTTTTCCCTCCCATTTGGAATACATTTTCCTGTTGTATTTCTTCCTTAGTCGCGTCTTTTCCAATGTATGGATTCCTGATCTATTTTATTAGTCCTCATGCAGAAACTATCTGATTTTCCTTATCCTTTGCACCTGCTTGCAATGAGGACTTTACCATTTGTTATACGCAGTAAAGATAGATCTCTGTATAAATCTTAACCCCTCGTTTACTTTGTTCCAGTGAACTAAATATGAGAAATGTATCTACATCTGAAAATGTTGACTGATACCCTTGAATTATTCTTCTATCCACATTAGACTATAAACTACATGGGCTAGGTACCAGGTGCTAATTTCCCTTTTGAGTACATCTGCATTAATACTGAATAATAATAAGTAACTGAATATTCAACTAGTGTTTAAAAGTCACATCCATTATGTAGAGAGTTTTCATGGAAAAGAGGTAATATAGTAGTCAAAGAGTTCCACAAAGGATGAATCAGCTTGATTTTTTGTATGTTAGCAATAGTTTAAATTCTCAATACTCAGTGGTGGGTTTTTTAAAAAAATGCATCTATTTCTGGTGTTTATCTGGAATTAATCTGGTGTTTAATGGTAAGAATTTAGCACATTTGGCTTTTGACAGCAGTCAGAAACATACTGAGAGAGTGCAAAAGGATCAGCTTAGCTCAGATTCTTTGGTAGCACTTTCAGGCTGAATTTTGCACCAGTGAGGGGCAAAGATTACGTTTTCACTAAATACAACATTTCTTACTGCTGCTAACATAAATTGGTTTGACGTGTAGTAAGGCCTATCCCAATTACTGGGTCATGGATAGATTATTTTGGGGATTCTGAACTTACTCTATTCAATATCTTCTTATATTTGGTAAATAATCATTCCCCCTTTTTTTCCTTTGGTTATTTTTTTCACAAGTGTGCTCTTTCTTGTTCCATACACTATTCTTTTTCTCTGAAAGCATGCATTATTTATTTTTATTTGTCAAAATTCATCTTATCTTGCAGTGTGCTGAATTATAGATACACTGGAAGGTTAGGTGAGCTGCCTCAAACTGCTGAGAGATCTTATCTATTCTCATCCTATTTCAGGAAAAAAATGCTCTGTTAAGGTGGTTTTGGTGAAAGTCTAAAGTCAGCATTCAGAACATGAATATAACTTAGAAAAATATTGCTGGTAACTAGGGTGACAAGTAGCCCTAAGATGCCAGGAAGAAGAAAGGTGGAAAATACATATTGTCAGTCTTAGGATAGCAATTTAAAGTAGTTTTGGTTTTTTTCAGAGAGATAAAGACATGAGGCCTTTCCAGGAGTCAGGCAGTAGTGAATAAATGTTAAAATAAGATTAACTTTAGGTTTTTAAGAAAGCAGGAGGGCCTATCACCCTCAAATTAGCTTGCCTGTTGTGTTGGCTCAGGTAGCAGTTTTTTTTCACAGTCACTCTTTGAGACTCATGCTCCATGAAAACTGTGGATAAAACTTCCATGAGGCATATCAAGTCTTCAGGTGTTTTGGGGTTTTTTGTTTGTTTTTTTTTTT
>VYXH01010980.1:57655-70675 GCA_013397275.1 Burhinus bistriatus | reverse complement strand
TTTTTTTTTTTTTTTTTTTTTTTTTTTTTTTTTTTTTTTTTTTCTTTTTTTATTTGGACTCTGTTTGCTCAATATGCAGTGAAAACTAGATTCTAAATTTGCAGATAAAGAAACACGGGGGAAATCAAATGTTTTCAATGTTGAGGAAGTAAATTTGACCCTGTCTGAATTCTCATTAATAAAACACAAGCTACTTCAGAGCTTTTCTCAGACTGTACAACACCAGCTAAATGATGGGATCACTGCTGAAATTCATTACATAAAATCTATGGAGCTTGGCATGAAGGGTGCCATGAAAGTGCTTTAGACTGTGATTTGGATTGTAGAAGCTCATTGACTACATATAAAAACCATAAGCATCTCTCTAGTGAAGTGGCATTTTCAAAGTGGAAGAACACATAAGTAAGCAGATGTGACAAGGTCATTTTGACATCTTGTAAAGCTTCTGTCAGTCAGGAGTTTCCAAACTGTATCTTAATATAAAATCTGTAGATTCATCTCTGTAGACATGCAAGTAATTTATAGCAACTACAGCAGTTGCAATTGTATATAATTATTCTTAACTCTTTTTAGGATAAAGTGCTGGCACATTTCTTTAAAAAGTATAATTTTAACTTTTTTTTTTCTGTACTCAGTCCCTCTGCACCATTCCTGTCTTCCCTCCCATAAATGCTTCTCTGCTTCTAGCTGCCTCTGCACCTTGGGTACCAAGTTTCTGTCTGATAATCTAACAGTTCTTTCTACTAGTACTTCCTACTACCTGTTAAGAGTCCACAGGGGCTAAAACTGATTTCTCTTTCACTGGAGAACATAAGGACAAAAAGGACCACAAAGATCATCACATCGTTTCCCCTGCACCCGCAGGACGCCCTGCACTGAGCATGTAACCCAAAAGGATGTGCTGAACATCTAGTCTCTCTGCCTCTACTTGCCAGGGTGCGTAAAGGGTTTGCAACAGCTTATAACAACCTTCAAACACAAATCCCTGACTTATCCAACCAGTAGGCTTTGGTCCAGAAATTTGTAACCCACAGACTGCCAGGGAACAGTCATTTAATAGCTGTAGATAATGACGTTTGCTTTGTAGGGCAGGAAACCCGACACCTATCATTTTAAAATCAATGGAAGCAAGAACCTGCAGGCAGACCTGTGGATGAATTACCCATTACTGTTGATGACATTGGTGATATTTAAATTTACTGTCCCACACTGGCCAGCAGCAGTTTGGCCCTGCAATGTGGCCTGATAAGTGTTTTTTCATCAGGTGACAGGACTCTTGATGGTGGTAGGAGTGAAAGTTGATCAGCACCAGACAGGAAAGGATCGGGGAGGGATTTTCCTGTGGTTTGCTCACTCTCACCATGTATTGCTTTCAGCTTACCTCCTTTCTTCTTTTGGAACTGTCCCTAGAGAGCAAGGGAGATTATATTTTGACTACAATTAATACTGCTTCCTTCATTATTAAATCAATATTCTTAACACTATTTACAGCCTTGGCTATTTTTAAATTCTTCCAATGCCAATTTTACAGGCACATTGATTAAAAGCTGATTAAAAGCCATAAGCCAGTTTACTGTTACTATAAACTAAGAAGAAATAAAAAAATAACACAAATAGTGAAGAACCAGCTAATCCTAACTTTTCTTTCAGGTTTAATAGATTAACATTATCCATAATGTGAATGATAGCATCTCTAAAAATACTTATTACTTTCAGCCCAACGATATATGTGTCAGTGATAATGTCTGTCCCAAGAAATGTCAACACATCTGCACCATTTGTCGTGTTTTCCAGCAGGCTTTGGTAGAGCTTGGGAGAACAGTGCAAAGTGTGCAACAAACCGAGCGTCTTTGTAAATCCGATTCAGACTTTCAGGAGTATTGATTCAGAGGCATTATCCTGCTAAGGAAAATGGACTGATCAAAAGGTGAGACTTTGCACCTGTCTGTTCCTGGTCATCACTTTCCTATTTTTTTATAAAAAAGGATCCTGGGGTATTGACTTATTTCATCTTTGTCCTCACTTCTCATCTTAGAAGTGACTAGTTAATTCAGGAGCTTTCTAGAAAAAGAGGAAAAAAAAAGGTTAAAATTTAAAGATTTTATTTAGTAATGATGCTGTCAATGATATGCAGGTTAGACATGTCTGCATTCATTATTTAAAATAATGTACACCCATCCGGCATGCTTTAATGGACTCTGTAGCTGACGTGTTCAGCTTCCATTTCATTTATTGCATTTCTTTATTTGTTCTACTTATTGCTTCCATTTCATCCTTCACCAACAGAAACACTCTAAAATTTGTTCTTAATTTCTTTTAAATTATTTTTCACTTGTTCCTATTATGAGGGTACTTCTGCAAGTCTCCATTTGCAGAATATACTGAGAAGCCAATGTGAGTTTGACAGAAAAAGGCATCACTGGAGGAAAAGGGAATAAATTGTAGCCTTTACTAGGATTGTCCCTCTTTATTGTATTGAGGGTTAAGCCTTTATAGCTAACTTCTCCATTCATTTGTAACAGCATGAGCAGTAAATGTGCAAAACCTCCTATGCCTATTACTATTAAAAATCTTTGGGTTCCTGGGGCAGAGGTTTTAGTCTGAGGTGTCTCATTATTTAGACATCCAAGTGTAGTTAGATGATGTTTCATGAGTCAAATCCTGTGGTCCTAATATTCTGTGCCTGACCTCTGAAGTCCACGGGAGTTTTACATGGCCAAAGAAAGGGGCTTAATGTCGTTAGTTAAAAAAAAGCACATCCCTTATGTGAGTAAGAGATGGAGTCCAAGATAGCATCAGTTAAGGTACTGAACAGTGAATTAATCATTCTGAAAATATTGATCAGTGCTCCCTGGTTTTACGTGTTATGTTTATAAGAAATATATAGGTATTTCCAGTCTTTCCTTTTAATATTTGGATCAATTTTGCTTCTATGTCCAGTTAAAAAAAAAGTTAGACTATTTAGCTAGTGATTAACTAGGTTTACTAGGAAAAAAAAGTAATGTGTTTTCCTGGAAATCTAGTCCCCAGTAAAGTTCACAGGGAACATTCAAGTGTTGGTCAGCTGTTGAACTAGTTGCATTGAACAACAAGAGCAGACCCTCATTAGTTAGTATCCCAAGAGAAGGCTGTAGTTTCCAACAGGCAGTGAGAAGCACTTTTCTTGAATGTTGTCTTCCACTACCCTATGGTGACATTCCAGCTGACACACAAGTCCACCTGCATGTGTCCCTGGGGTCCCCACCTGTGGTCCAAGGGACTGACACAAGATTTCAACACTCCTGAGTCCAAGAAAGTCTCAAGCCGTACAGAGAACCCTAATGCCATTTAATGAAAATTCTGTCTGATTATTTTTCAGTGTTTTTTTTCAATGTAGGTATTCTTTTGCTCTGAAGAAATAGATTATTGTGTGAGAAAATTATTAAGTGTAAAAACTGGAAACAATTTATTTTAAAATGACAGGAAAAAATAGCTAAGATATAAGAGTTAGGTGCTCAGACATTAAATGTTGTGCTGTCCTAGGTCTGAATTCGTATTTCTTTGCCTTTCAAGTTTCAAAAAAAAAAAAAAGAACTTCCATTATAATGTCAGATTTGTTCATTTCTATTCAAATCTTAAACCTGGCAGGACCATTGCAATCACCTACTTTGATTTCCTGCATGAAAAAACAAAAATAACATACAGGCAACAGAACATTAGCAAGTAATTCCTATATCAAGCTCACAGACAGCAGAGCCTTTCTTTTTCAAAGAAAGAGATTTAATCTTCATCCTAATATTAAAAGCCGAACACATAAACTAGACTGAAAAAATGAAGACTGTATTTACTATGCCTTTTGCAAAGCCATATGACTACCTCATTACTTCCACTCTAAAGTTTTCAACTTTGAAATGTTCATTCACTCTGTCTATACATTATAACCTGTATATAAATGATACTTCTCATTGTGTCTGACAGCTGAAAAATGTTTTGTCAGACAAAACCTCTCACCGTTCTTCTCCCAGTGCGTTTTTCCTGCTGAGTAAGAGGAAGAGCAGTGAAGGAACTTCTTCCACTGTTGCTGATTTTTATTAGATTTCTTTTGATGAAGACAAAAACTTCCACATGTAATACTCCATGCAGCCTAGAGCAACTGCTTGTTTTCCTAGACATCATTATGCTTCACTTATCTTTGGTTATTACATTTGATAGATAAATAGAACTGTGCATTGGATTAAGGCTAAAATCAGAGCATCGCAGTACCTTGGTTTTAAGCACCTAATCCATAGACAGTATCTAAAATCCAGACTTAGGTAGATAACATCTTTATGTATGTAATTTGCATACACACACACATATATACATAATTTACAAATTATTTATATAGTTCACAGAAAACCTCTGGATCATCTGAAATCCCCGTGCAGCTGGTAAGAAGCTGCCTAAAGTTAGATAGTATGAAAAACTCCAGATCTTGGTGTATTTTACTGTTACTGGCTGAGTTTTAAGGAGAAAGTAACTGCAACCCAGTTTTAGGGGGTGTTCCTGGCTGTGCTGGGCATGCCCTATGCCTGTTGGATGGGGTAGGAAACCGAGCTGCCATAGCACTCCACCTCTGGGTATCAGCGACGATGAAAAGGCAGTTTAGGTGCCATCCAGCAGCAGAGAGATGTTCACTAGAGATTTTGGGGCATCATCTATTTTGCAAATAAATGGCTACTCCTACTCTTCTAGATCACACACCTCTTGCAAGGTCGGAAAATTTATTTTCTTGGTTTTCTTGAGATACCAACCACCTTGTATGATGGAAATCTCACAGCATAAGGCATTTCCGTAACATTTTAAAAACCTACATCAAAATATGGTAAAGCAACATTCCTATACAATTTTGCTTGCCTCCTGCTTGGAAGGAAATAGCAAATGGATGTGCTTCCACTGTAGACTTAACTGAGACACTAAAATGAAAGGGCAAGTTTTATTACATCAGTTTGTTCCTCTCCCCTTGAAATTTGAGTAGTTCAGTGGGTTTAATTTCTCTCTAAAGAAATATGAGTCCACATAGCATTAGATTAAGAAATAAGTGTTAAGAATGATAATAAACTATTTGGGATCACATAAAACGTGATTTCCAGCTGCTGAGCACTAACTTTGCCTCAGTGAAGCTCACAGGAAAAAAATGCAAAACCAAACAAACTGGCTGAAAGTCCACTTCAGTGATAAATACATGAAACCTCTCCAATCAGCCACTATAGGCCATCGACTCATTCTGCTGGCAAGCCATAAGGAGGGCTGGCTTCCCCGTGTGTTTATGCCAGACTCAGGTGGGTTTCTCAGAAGAGCTGGCACAGGGGTCCTGAGCACCTCCAGGGTAGGTGGATGTCAATAATCCTGCTTTTTAATTGACTTGATAAAAACACTGAAAGGAATCAGACCCAAGAAACTAGAAGAATCTGCAGAAACTACTGGTCTTTTTTTTTTTAATAAGGAAGATTGATGCATTTAAGAGTGGACATGTTTGCCAGCAGTGGTAGGTCCCTGAGCTGAAGCCTACCGGTTGCTCTCTGAGGGGCTGTGGACAGTGCACCGCTCCCTTCTCCCAGGCAAGGTTGAAAGCACAATCAGGAATTGAATCCTGGCCTTCCCCAGTTATAAAAACACATTTTTCCCTGGGGCCATCCAGTGTGTTGCCAGACTCTCTAACACAGAAATAAGGAAGATTCAAAACCTTCCCTTGACTGCTGCAATTTGGTGCAGAGCAACCTCACTGCAACTGAATGTCCTAGATAAGCACATCATGGTGTTTGTCCCTTTAAAGCACGTGCTGTTCAAGCAATCATAATTTCTACCAGCCATTCTGTAATCAAGAATCTCTCTATCATTTTAAAAATTTTCTTTCTATAGAGAGCATGGGGATTCTACAGAATAAATGGGGGTGGCATTTGGGACCCTTTGCACTAAAGTAGGTGCTCCATGTGCTATCTTGACAGGATACATATTGTTTTAAATTTTATTTTTATAATCATCTTGTATTGTCTTTGTTTAGTTTTACAGTTAATTAAAGTACACTAGAAAGCAGGAATTCAGGAACTGAAAAACATATTTGTGCCTCAAATATAAACAAATGCTGCTGAAGCTCATGCTTCTGAGTGATGCAGCCGTGCCAAGCTCCTGCCAAGAAAGCTTGCCTACGCCAATCTCAACGTGAGTCTCTCTGTCTGGCTGTTTCTGCTGTAAATAAAGTTACTCATTGGTGAGCATCCCAGGAAAACTTGCTGTGCTTATGCACAAAGAACACAGATCCTCAAAAAAAAGACAAAAAGAGGAGAGAAACAGGTGATGACCAGGATGAACTGCCTGAACTGAGTATGAAACAGTAGAGCTGGATCTCTTTTCATTCCAGGTCAATGTCCAGTTCATTAGTGAACTGTACAACTGTATGAAAGAACCAAAAAATACAATTTTATCAGAAAATGAAAACCAACAAACACCCTATCAATAGTTACTGGAGTAGTGCAATGTTCTTTTGGGTTAAGAGATTGAGTTATATGTCTTGCTTGTGGATTTTGATGAATGTTATTATCTGGAAAAAAAGAAGCAGTCATATTTTATTGGTTGTGAAGTATTTTTATAACTTCAGCTGAAGCGCCAGTTCTATAGACACTTCACACATATAAGTCAATACAGTGAAGTCAAAAAAGTTACTTGGATGCCTGGGATCATACATTGGTATCTTCAGGAGCAGGCTTTATTTTCCTGGGCTTTACACTAGACTCTGAAAGAATAAATCCCAGCTCATGACTGCCCAGCAGTGAGTAGTCTGTTAGTTATTCAGGCTGGTATTTGCTGCAGCTTAATTAGGAATCTAGGCTGCATAGGTAGAGAATGGAGAGAGGTATGTTCCTGCACAGCATGATTCAGAGCACCTTGTTTAATAGCCTAATGATTGCCTAACCAACATACTCTGAATCTTCTCATGGAGATGTCTGCCTCCCAGGAAGGGCTGGGCATGTCCAAGGTCGGGAGTTCAGAATACCAGCTTTGCCTCCATGACCCTCTGGCTCAGCTCAGCACTGGCACTAAGGACAATTGAGTTTGGTGTGAAAGAGCATTAGATGGGCTCCATGTCTGTTGTATCTTTTGAAGATGTTAGTTTTGTGAATGTTTTGTTGGTATGGCCTTGTAGCCTCCATGCCTCCATGTTTCTGCCCCACAATATGCCACCAAACACACAGTATTCATTTTCTGACCCAGAATTCAGATTCTACATGCCTCAAAAGGAAGCTTAACTTCATCTGAAGGGGTCACCAGAAAGAGACCTTTTCTATTCTCCGTTCAGCATAGGATCAGTCTGGTTTGCGATGACTCTGATTTCACCCTGGCTTTACGAGCTGCCAATACACCAAACGGCTTATTCAGTCTCCTCTCTGCATACCAGTTAGCTTCCTGCTAAGAGACATTGGCTCAGCTGACGGCATCCCACACGGATTTCACTTGGGCAGATAAGGTGGAATCCCTTAAAGGAGGTGTTTGGAAACCAGTTAGCCTTCCTCGGTTTGGGCTTTCCTTTGAAGGTCCTCAACCCTCATGGGAAGACAGGTTGTAGGAATCTGGTGGGCTTCTGAATGGGGCTCTGACCTGCAGGACAGCAGTTTCCTCTCCAGCTTCCCTGATGCAATCGCTGCATCCTGAAATTTAAATTTTGATTTGCCACATGCAGCTTTCTCTATTACAGCATCAACCCATTCATCCTCAGCAAGTGGGTGGACTTTGCTTCTCTTTTCTGTTAATAGCAAAACTGCATTTAGCCACTGTACATTCTTATTACTCATAACTGTTCCTAATAAACCAGCCACCCTTTTCCTTTTTACTTCCCTGGTTTTAGTGAAAGAAGCTTTACAGTGGGACTTAAATCTGACACTGATAAGTGTTGGCAAAAAAAGTTAATGACCAAGAAAGGCAAAAATATTCCTTTGACTCAAAAAGCACCTGGGGTTACTGCTTGTAAGTCTGCTATTTTGGTGAATCTTGGTAGAATCCTGTCATTTGGAGCCTATAGATAAAAAAGGGATTAATCTTTAAACTGTGTCTAAGGCATTGTAATTTTTCTGGAGAGTTTACTTTCTGTCAGCCTGATTTCTCAACAGGTCTGATGAGGATGTGAAAGATTTCATCCCAAACTTACTGAAATCAAAGTAAATATTCCCGGTGATGTCTGAGCTCTGTTGATGCAATGTAGATTACTATTACGATGAAGCTATTTCAAAATTGTGGCTTTGTTTGTTCCAATAAGTCAATCCCCACACGTAACACAAGTGAACTGGTTACATTTCCTCCATCACAGGCTGTCCCCAGGGTGTTTTGTACCCCTTCCGTTCGCAAAACTCTTCCTTCAGGCCTTTAGGGTTTTCCTAAAGTCAGTGTTCAACCATAAGAGCTTTCTTGCTGAAATGAAATTATTCCACACGCTGTCAAACTAAGGCAACACTCTTCATGAGGACATCCCCCTCATGTGTTGTTCTGTGGGGAAATCTCTATAAACTGCACTTCTGGCAATTTGTATTCTAAGATTCATTTATATTTATGGTTCCAGCTAGTGTCTCTGACCTGTGGATTTAAGACCTCACTGCCCTTCTTTCCTTCACTCCATATGCCCAAGGGCAAGGAGCCCAACGCTTGCCCCAGATGAAGGGACACCACAGGCGAGCATGTGAGCTGATACCTCACCTCTTCCCACGCACACTCCATTGACTAAAGTGCATTTGTGCAAATACACCTGCATCTGCAGCACGGGTTTTGCAGTCAGACAGAGCAGAAAGGCAGATCACTTAGGGGAAAGTAAAATATCACCTGGTCACAGCAAAACTCTTTATTGGTGTCTTTCACCTCAAAGAAGCACTGATGTCATGGCATCTGCCTTGCCATTTGAAGTTCTTCTGTGAAGGTTTAATCGATGGACCCACAAAAAAGGCAGTGTTCAGGTAATAAAGAATAAATTGGAAAGGTCCAAATACTGCTCTGCCATTCAGCTCAACATTTTGTAAAGTGTTTGCACTAATATGGAGCTGTGAGTTTTATTTAAAATTCATATTAGTGTGCATTTCAAGGTGACTGTACTCTTTATTCTGAAAACTTCTGCATTACTTCATTCAGCCCTATAAACACTTATGGAAAGCACAGTCTAAAAATAAATTCCTTTTGGACTTCTCTCATTTAAATTGCTTTCAGGAAAATGCTGATATCAGGAAAGAGGCACCCACATCCATATGTTTACATTTATAGCAATTCTCAGTCATTTTTCTAATGCTAACTAGGAAATTATGTTATTTGAAAAACCTGTAATTACTCACAGAGCAGCACTCTGTCTTCATATTCACTGCTCTTATTAATGTTTATGGTACCTACAAAAATTGCCCTCAGACGCAGGGCTGAGGCACACAGCTGAGGCAAACAATATAAATGAAAAAAGACATGTTTTTCCCTCCGGGTGATCACAGGTCAGAGTGACCAGCACTGGGCTGTGTATAACGCGGGGGAGAAGAGACACCACAAGATGACAGGTGTGCTCCTACTGCAGATGCACACATCCTCTGCCTGCGGCAGACCTCCTCAGCTCAGGAACTAACCCGTTGTCTTAACAGGGTTAGTGCCAAAGAGAGGTTCCTCTGCCCCAGACGCTTCTCGGGGAACATTTTTATCCAGCCACTCATGTTGACAGATGGGTCTGCACGGGGTAATTCAGCTCTCCTGAACGGTTGCTGGTGGCAGCCATGTGGTGCAAAAGCTGATGCATCTCCTCTGAGTGTGGGAAGGGGTGTGGGGGACGGTGCATTGCCGAGGGATTGCTGGGTGTGGGGAGGGATATGAGGCTGCAACAGATTTTGTGATTGGGAATTGAACTGGTTCAACGCTGGAACAAACCGCAGATCTTCAGCTACTTGGAAAAAACATTCTTGTCAATCAACTTTTTCAAGCAAAATGAAGGTCTCCCTTACTTTTCTTAGACAGAAACAGAGACTCTATCATGAAACTCAGGTGCTTCCTACATAAAAATGCATCTTCCAACATCTTTGTCCTTCTCAGGCTAATTGTTTATTGACTTTTTTATTGGAAGTATTGTAATCTAAAAAATGCCTTGGGCAGCTGTGAATAATACATCATAGGTATATAGATCCTATGGGTCTGCTCCTTATGGCGTAGGTCCCAACTGGTGGTGTCCCAGCGTTAGAGGTACAGGGTCTTCGATGTTCTCTGTGAGCAGCTGCTTCCTCAGCAGGTTGCTGAGGTCTCTCTTTAGGGTCACTCTGTGCACTTGAGAAGTATCGAAACGTTGTGTGCAGCAACAGAAATGTTTGTTGAAAATCAACGAGATGTTAAAGTTTGAAATGTAATTGTAGTGTTGGGGGGAAAAAAGTTGTTCTGATTGCTGCTAACTCTAGAAACAGTATTTAAAATACATTTTGTATTGACTAGATGGTGTCTGTTCTGTCTCAGTGAGAGATGGCTTTTTACAGTGCCGCGGAGTAGCTTGTTCTTGCTGTACAGCTCATGAGTACATCAGAAATACAAGGTAGTCACCTAATTACAGAGCAGGTACAGTGTTATTAGTGACGCGTAGTTCAAAATGGAACCGTAATTATGTATGAAGATCACTCCAAGAAACACTTAATTGCATCACTTATTGCTAACAACTTATAGCTACCAGCATGCTGCTGAGTGACAAAAGCTGTTCTTCCCCACACACTCCTGGGTCGTATAATATGCGAAGTCTCTGCCAGGACAGAGATTGAGGAAAAGGGTGTACTTGTATCAAGGATTCAGGTATAACTCTTTAGGAGAATACATTTTGTCTAAAGCTGAGTGGAACGGCTTACCTGGTTTTTATTGCTCAAAAAATGTCCTTTCTTAAAAGCAAAACTTCTCCCAATGATTCTTGATATTCTTTGGATTTTTTTCCTCTGTTGTCAAATGTGTAGCATGTGAAACAAGTTATAAAACACTGCAGTTATAAAACAGATTGTACACTCTTAAAAATGGTTTTGAACATTCTATTCAAAATTCATACATTTGTGTGTTCATATTCACATATTCTTATGGTTTAGTGCAATTTCTTCTTTCTTAAGAAATAAAAAGATGACATTTTTAATTTAACATTTCTGTAAAATAACCATGAACAAAAGAGGTCCATACCTAGTTTAATCACATTTTGAAAAATTTCCTGAAATTTTCATTTCATGTTTCAACATCTTTCAGCTCTGTGAAGTGTACCGAGGTTTGTTGTAAGAACTCTTAAGGCAATAATATAAACATATTTATAGAACAGCTTGGGGCTGATTTGCAAATTAATCATTTACAGTTTTTTAATTTTAAAACTAAAATAAATAAAAATAAATTAATCTGTTGTACACTTTGTTTAAACTTGCTTAAACTTAAGCTTGGGAATTTTTGTGAAGAGGAAAATATTAGATGGGTATTTTTAGATTTTCCTTTTTGTCTTCTTGCTTCAGCTCAATATTTGCAAACCCATGGGAATGAAGGCAGCCCTGTAGGATAAAGCTAACTTGAGTTTTCACTTTCAAAGGCAGGAGATAAAGACCAGGTTGTATATCTAATATAATTAGAAACATTAACTTCCTTTTTTCTTGAATTTAAGCAAATGTTGTACATATGATCTAGTTTTTCCTCCTCCTTTTTTGTTACAGGTTTGCAAACATTATCTAGAACCAATTTTTAAATTTTTTTTTTTTTTTTTTTCCTGCACAACTTGGGGGAAAAAAGGCAGAGCTTTTGCCTTTTAGTTTTCCAGTACAGGGGAACTGGGAAGTACTCTCGCTGGAAACAGGATGAGTTGACAATTTCAATTACTTTTCTTAAGTGGTCAGGATCCAAGTCTGAATCCAACCTTTTCACCTGTAAGTCCTCACAAGGGAAGGGTGCGGAGTCACGTGCAATGATCCACTCCTTGGATGCTAATTCCAGTAGGCAGGTGTCAAGCTGCGGAAAATACCTAAGCAGTGGTATCTGTTCCCTAAGGAAGTTAGCATCCAAGACTGGAGGCTTTGCTTATTGCCTCCAGGCCTGCCATAGGGATGTCCTGTCTTCCAGATTTCCTTTTGCTTGACTGTTTTCTTTATTTTTAACTCATATCTCTGTGTATGAAATGAATATAATGTTCACCTTCTAGAAACGGGAAACTTCAGGAATTTTGTAGGATATGTACATATACAAAACCATACACATACACATGCATATACATATATTTACAATGTACATATACATACATATATTTACAGTCAGTCCCATAACACCGCTTGTCAGTTTATTCTGGAAGTTAAACCTTGTCTTTAAACAACTGTCTGGGGAATGAAAATAAACAAAGAGAACCTGATGGCCCTCCACATGCCTTCTCAAAGAGTCTTAGCACTGGAGATAAACTCCCTGCACAGCTGACAAAATAAATGATCCAATAGTGGGAGTTGCATACATAGATCTTACATCTGGGAAAGTACTGTGGGTCGTGAGACCCCACATGCTGCAACCCAGTGTCTATTCTGAGGGCAAAGGTATGGGTGGTATGGGGAGAGCCCTGTGTTTGCTCCCAGACTGGAGTCAGTGGCTTGGAAAAAGGGAGGGCTATTTCAATAAGATTTTGCAGGTAATTAAACTAAGAAAGACAAGGAAAAGCTGCCTACAGCTTCTTACCAGATGTTTTCTGCAAACAAAGTGTGGGGAAAAAAATTTGAATCACATTAAAAGAATTATTTAGTAGTTATACACAGAAAATTGATTTCTTCTGAGCTATGGAGTTTCTTCTAATACAGTAGAGACAGAACTTAATAACAGCTATCAGGAGGTTTGTGTGTCTCTGTGGTAATGTCCCTGAAAATGTGTAATGTCAAAAAGGAGTGAAAAAATCAAAAGTGAAAATCTCTGTGAGAAGGAAGTGAAGCGGAGGATCTTCAATTCACACCATTCTATGGAGGTGAGGCTTTCAATGCACACCAGAGCCTTTCTATACCAGCAGCCAAAGGAAAAAAAAGAAGG